>PVJD01000684.1:0-374242 GCA_004026545.1 Mormoops blainvillei
TGCTGGTGCCCATAGGACACCCATGAATCCCTGGTGTGGGGGACAGATCCACGGTCTCCCATGTTTCACATCCCCAAGCTCTGTCACTGGTACTTGCGCTAGGTGAGAATTCACTGACCGATCAACTCCATTTCCCCTGGATCGCAAGTCAGCCTTGTATTCATCTCTATTTGGATATTCTTCCCTCTACAAAGATCCCTTCACAATAATTTATTCTGCCTTCCTTGTTTAAGATGGCAGTGTGCCCTTTGCTCTCTTTCATCTTTGCTTTTTCCTCTACAGTAGCTGCCTGAGCACATAAGGTTTTTGAATCTCTTATTGGTGAATTTAAAATTTTTCCAGGCCTCTCGAAGTCTATGATGAAGTCCCTCACTCCCCCAGCACATAGTGTACGTGGCCCTCTTTCCAAGTGGCCTTCAGTGATGCTGGTTTCAACTTATTAGTAGGCTATTAGTGGAAGCCAATGGTTGAGAAGCAGTAAAGAAAAATAAAATCTGAAAGAGAAATGTGTGCAGCCCAGGTCAGACGAGTCACGGGGGGCACCCAGACAGGACAGGAGCACCAGAGAAGGAGTTGGCCAAGATGCGAGAACCGCTTGGCCACATCTCGTCCCACCTTCAACAAAGGGTTCGGTGGCACCTCGCTCGCTAGACCATCCCTGCCTGTCCAACTCGTGGGGTCTAAGAACCCCTTTTGGCAGCAAGACAGATGATCCAACTTATCAGCTCCCAACAACCATTCCTGAGAACATTCAGAGCAGAATTTTTTTTTTAATTTTTTTCCACAAGGGAGAAAGGCTGAAGTCATTAGCAAAGGAAAATCCCAAGAGATATCGTTGCTTTCCCAAACAACCTCTCTCGGCCGAGGAACACGTACCATACCCATTTTGCACCCAGGGAGAGAAACTTTTTATAACCTTACAAAAAAGTTACACAAACAACACTATCCCCTTTGTTGGTTTCTTTTTTTAAAAAGATTGTTTTGAAAATAGATAATTTTACTGATCCAGGAGCCAAGAATTGTTGCTCTGTCTTAAGGAGCTGTTGGATGCCCCTTCTGGCAGGACTGTTTGTTTGCCTAAGATTATGCATGCTTGCTGGGGACATCAACTTGAGCCCCTCCAGGGCGGCTTGCTCAGGACTCGATGGAGCTGCACCTGCACAGCCCGCTGGCCCCAGCTCTCAGGGACAACCAGCCCGCTCACTCTCCCACCACTCAGGATTTCCTCAAATCAAAGCTCTTGCTTACGGAGGGCACACGGGCGGATGGAATGGAAGGCTGAGAATGTCTTTACAGGCAAGATGACCAAGTAAATGATACTTAGCGGGCAAAGGGAAAGAAAAGATGAGAGAAAAAGGTAAACTGCCAGATAAAACACACCAAGATAGAGCTAATTCTCTTGAGTCTGTTAGTTCCAGAAAAATGACATGAAAGAAAGAGAGACAGAGAGGGAGAGAGAGAGAGAAGGGGTGGGAGGGAGGAAAGAAGTACCTCAAGAGAACAGCAGTGTTATACAGATACCCTCCACAGGAACCTGGGTAAGTCTGCTTCTACCTTCCCTACTCAGTCTCAAAGGAGATGTTGCAGAGTAACTTGAGAAAATGGTTACAGAGTCGGTGCTGCTCCGAGTGGGGTTACTCTTAGGCAAAATGATAGGATACGACCTAGCGGGAAGGGCCCTTGAAGCATATGCTTTGTGTATGTAAATCTGCTTAAAATATAACTAAAGAAACTTCTACAAACATATGCCCCTCAATCCAAGAATACAAAAACAAATAACTCTAAGAGAAGACCAAAACTAAGCTTCCTTCAAACAAGAATGTGTCCCATGTAGGTTCTTTGTGAGGTTGATAACTGGAGAAAAAAAAAACTCTCCAGCTATAATCACACGCCTCTGTGGTTTGCATCTTCTTCTCTTTAATTATGGCCACTCAGAATAGTAATTTTGATATTAAATGTTCTTCCTCAACAAAAGGATGAAAAGCAAGTGTTTGAAAAGTTATATATACTGTATAATGCCACAGAACATTTTTCACCCCCCATTTGCAATGTTCAATGTTTTTGTACTCATATCATCTCAAAAATAACCAAGTTCTTCCCTTAAATATGGAAGCATCTCAGGGGCTAGAGATTGCTCATTGCTCTGACCCCAGCACCCACTCCAGAGCCCAGTGCTTTGTGGTGCTCGGTAAATACCGGTTGAATTGTCATTAATATGAGCAAACATACTCAAAGTTACAACTACCTGTTTCCATTTCTGGACAGTGCCCTTCCCACAAACACTGTCAGCGGAGTAATTTTGTGAGCAGAGGAGAATGTTTTTAAATTGGCACATCAACATTTAAAGAATGAGCTGAGGGTCTGTACTTGTTGATTTACAAAAACACATCAGTTTTATTCGTTTTGAGCTGAGAATCAGCTTGGCAACACGAGAGGAGGCAGAAATGCAGGCATGTTGGTTCTTTAGAGACTCTGCCAGTCAGCAACTCCTGTACCTCCACACAAGCGCATTCTTTGCTGTTTTTCTTGGAAAACTATGAGAGTGTGCAATGAGTGTGTCTTATCAGCTTCCAGGTGTGGGCAGTCCGCCCAGTCACTTCAAACAGCGAACAGGGAGGGGCGGGGGTGGGGGAACACTCAGAGGAACAGAGCCCAGGATGCGCCTGCTGGGGCCAGAGCCTTTTCAGATACAATCCCCCGATTATTTCCATGTCACCTGGGCTTCCCACTGCTTCCCTTGATTTTTTTTTTTTTAAGATCCTTAATAACACACATAATGAAGGATTTTGTTACCCTTAGAGAGGAACTAACTGAATACAAACTGCAATACTTCTCACTCTATCAAACCTATGTTAACTCTTTGTGAGCACATCAACTGAAGCAAAAAGAAGAGGAAAAGCAATTGTTTTTCAGTCTAAGGCAGCTGTGCCTTCTATAAGGGTTTTAGACTCAACACGGTGTTTGGCAGGCTATGCTATGCTGATCTGAAGCCATCCATCCCTCTTCTCTCAGGATCATTACTTTCTTCCCGTGTCGCTCTCACATGTAGTCAGCCGGCTTGGAAGGAAGGCTCTTCTCTGTCCTCTCATATTTGTTTTGGTCCTTATTTCTTTCATCATTGCTACTGATGCACTGGTTTCCCCGGAGGGACTGCTCTTCTGAATGTATCACTTTTCCGACACCTTTTAAGTGGCTGTGCCCTTTCACACTGAGAGACAACTGTTCCCGAGGCCCTTTCCCCCAAGGCTTCCAAAATCAATGGCAAACTTCTGAAAACATTTTCTTTGCTAAGTCAGTAAGTGGGGTAGAATCTAGCGGCAACTCACATATGTACTGAATTTTGCGCTGATGATTTCCATGTGTGTTGCAGCTGAGTTCCACTCCCCAGTTCAGTCCTACTTTGCTATTTTCTGCAGTGCTGCGAAGTGTAGCCCTCTCTCAGTGCCCCGAAATTCTCAGAAGGCGCTGAAGTCATGCCCCTTTCCTCCCTACAATCCCAGGGAAAAGCCTCCTGGATTAGCTTTTCGGCATCAGTGGCTGAGACACACTCTGTAGCATCAGACTACAAAATAGTTGGGGTGACCTGATCTTTTCTACCTAGAGGGGGCAAGTGCAAGGAACAAGATCAAGCCTTTATGGAAAGGTTTAGCAGAGTCTGCAGAAGTAGACTTTGAGAGCTTACTAATTCAATGTGCTCATTTGTTCATACGTCTATTAACCCATATTTTGAGCGCATATTCATTGTCATGCTTTGCGGTAGGGGCTTGGGGAACAGCTTCTATGGTTCACCGGCCTGCACGAAGATCTTCCACAGCACTACCCGAGTGCATGTGTGAAATTCTGAGTGTGCTAACTTCATCGATACAGCAACACTGTGACATAAAATTATTTAATACGTGTTATGCCACTTCCTTTCGGAGCAGAATCGTGCACCTTTGCCAACAGCAGAGAAACGACTTTCTCTTTAAGCTACTGAGACTGTCAACACACTCAAAAAGGGCCCTGTTTCATTGGCCGTATACCCACTAAAACATAAACAACTCATTCAGATCCATTGGGTGGTCAGCTTGGTCGCAAGGACTAAATCCTGAGGCCAGCTATGGTCACAGCACCTAGCGCACGTGAGGATTCGGCCCGCACGCTCTCTGGTGACACAGAGCTAAATGGCATCGCTAAGCTCTGCTACTCGGGCAACACGGTCCAAAACACACGGGTCATCCAAAGACTACGAAGCCAAATTAAGGAGGCCAGAACTCCCTTTGAAAGGCCAGCAGACAGCATGGCGCCAACATGACATCAAGCTCCAGACCAACATCAACTTCTATAAATCAGTGGTGGCCTCTAGCCTCTTCCACTGCAGGGCAGAGCTTGGACCCACTGCAGATGCCACATGTGACTTCTTCAGCAGTTCCACCAGAGTGACCTTTCGGCACTCCTGAATACTAAACCACCAGGACAGGCACAGTCATTTAAGTCCTGGGATGCAATCAGTCTACCAGAATTGAAGCCGCATTTATTAGAGTGAGGTCCACAGAGCGGACAGCCACACCAACTCAGGCCTGCAAGAACCTTCGGGGGGGGCCACTGGGTGAGGGAGGCAGGAGGAAACCTTCTGGTTACAGAAGTGAGACACACACCTGCAGTGTCTAAGTAGCAGAGCATCAATTTCACATTGGTTGTTTCTTAGAAAGAGAACTAGAAAGTTTGGTTTGGGTTTCTTTGTAGAGGTTTTTCAGGAGGGAGGCAAACAAATCTTAATCTTTTATTCTACTAAATACCCCATCCTCCTCTACACCTACCTGGAACAGCTGATGAGTCAAAGCAAATAATGAGATTAAACCAATACTGGTATTACCCAATCTCACCTATATGGTTATTTTTGCCTTGAGGTCACTGGAAAATAGTCACCAACTTACTATAACAGAGCAAGAACTTCTAAGTTTCCAGGTCTTTACCCAAGGCACTTCTGCTAGAAAAGGGCAAAGAGAAGAGATTTAAAACTCAGCCAGGCTGAACAACTTTACCGATGAGGCATTCCCAGTAATGCCTGAAACCCATATCATTGCATTGTAAGCTATATACAAGCTAGGAAATTTCAGCTCAGTGTTGGGGTGGGGGTGGAGGGAAGGAAACACTCATTAAGACATAATGCTTGATTATTTTCAAGTGCTCTATTTAGAAATCACAACCCTTAATCAAAAAGCGAGGCGGGATTTATTTTTTAAAAATCATTCCAACAGACTGAAGCTCATACAGACAAAGGATGGGGAAAATGGAAAAACAAGTCCATTAAGTTTGGTATTTTCAACTTGTGTTGAATTATTGGTTTTTAAAACCCAATGTATGATATTTCACTACTTAAACCCCTAAATGATAGGGATGTTAACGCGTAAGTTCACACTGGAAAAGCCCAGAGGAGATGGCGAGCTGTGAGCTCCACTGGAGTGATCGAGTCCACCCACCCCAACTTTGTAGGTGGAAAGAACAGAAGTCGTGTCTATGCACGAGCACATGCCGTGGGCAATGCTGTGCTGTTGTCATGCAAACACAGGAACCCCGACACTGCCCCAAACCCCAGGACCTGTGAGACAGCCTCCCCACTCTACTGGCTTTGCCGTCTTTCCCAAACTACATCTGGTTTGTGGAAGACTTGAAGATGGCCCAGAGAAGGGAACGAAAGTTCCTGAAGAATGGAAAGAGGGGTCTCAAACAAAGATGAGCAACAAATGGACATAGAGCGAACAATCCTGTAGATGATGATGTTACTGGGTAATGGTTTCTCTGATATCTTCCTAGGGCAGAGATATGCCTCTGTGCATGTGAGGAATTTCATAACCGTCTTAACTGTTTTTAAGTGTACACTTCAGTAGCATTAAGTACATTCGTATTGTTGTACTCCCACCTCACCATTCATCCACAGAACTCTTTTCATCTTGCAGAATTAAACTCTGTATCCGTTAAATAACAACTCCCGGTTCTCTGCCCCTAAGCCCTGGCAACGGCCATTCTACTTTCTGTCCTACGAGTTTGACTACTCCAGGCACCTCACATACACGGAACCATGCAGTGTTTGTCCTTGTGTGACAGGCTCCTTTCACTTAGCATGATGTCCCCAAGCTAAGGATTACAGACATACCTCAGAGATATTGCAGGTTCAGTTCCAGACTACTGCAATGAAGCAAGTCTTAAACTTCTTGCTGATGGAGAATCTTGCCTTCAATTTGA
Source organism: Mormoops blainvillei (assembly GCA_004026545.1). Classification (NCBI taxonomy): domain Eukaryota; kingdom Metazoa; phylum Chordata; class Mammalia; order Chiroptera; family Mormoopidae; genus Mormoops; species Mormoops blainvillei. The sequence goes on from PVJD01000684.1 coordinate 6,226, forward strand.
AAAAAAAAAAAAATGTCAAACAATAAAACGAGCTATGCCTATATCCTTTAAGAAGGCATTTAACAAGTATTAGCTGAGGATGCTGACCGGCCATTTTCCATAGTCCAAAAGAACAGAGAAAATGAATTTACATGGCAAGGATACAAAAAGCTGTCAGATGCTAGAATATAAACTCTTTTAAAGAAAAAAGGTATGCCTTTTGCACTCACAGAAGTGCTATAAACAGTGTGTTAACACATTAGGTTGACTTAGTTCCTCATGATAAGATCTCTTAAAATATAAAATTAATTCACAAGCCCTAATCAAGCCTCCAATTGTAATGGTGTGGGAACTATTGAAGAAATAGAACATACTGGTGTTTTCCTTGAAAAACAATTTATTCTAGGAAACAATATTACATTCTTCAAGCTCTTAAGGCACTTGTTTTTACCATAAACTAGGGATAGCAAATAGCTTTCAACTCAAGTGCCAACTGTTATAAAATGTTAAAAAAAGACTATCTAAAGCCTTGTGATGAATTCTGAGCCCACGACTGGGCACAGAACAGACACTGTGCTTAGTTCTTATTGTTTGTCATGGGTCTGGGGGAGACAAGCAAGGGCAACAGTGTCATACTCAGGCCATTTCTGTCAAAACTCTTGTATACTTTGTTCTGCATTATTGATTGCTTAGCACTGATCAATATTTGTTTCACGTTTATCTCTCTAGCTAAAATAGGCTTCACAGTAGTCATCGGCACTGTATGTTCTACTTATTTAGTATTCTCACAAAATAGCGCAGTACTAAGAATGGTATAAAGCCACAAAAATGTGGCAAGAAATAGAGAGAAGGATTCTGGGAAGATGGCAGGGTAGGAAGTACCAGGAATGTCTCCCCACCTACATAAGAATTACACTGGCAGAATCTGCCTGATGTAACTGTTTGGGAACTCTGGAGCCTACTGAAGGCTTGTAACATCCAGGGGAAGACATAGGTGGTATATTGTGTTATATTGTGGTTCATTTCGGTCCTTTCCAGCAACTACCCATCCCCCACCCACAGCAATATGGCAGGCAGCTGACTGACTGTGTTCCTGCAGCCACAGGCACACAACTTGGGGGAGTGAGGGTGAGCAAAACTACAGGGCTCTGTGCTCTGACTATTGACTGCTGCTTCTGATCACAGAGCTGCGGACCAAGAGACAGGAAGCAATTTTTCTTTTACCTCCTCCACTGCTGTAAGCTCTTTTCTCCGTAGCTGAAGTGATTCCCCTCTAAGTCTAAAGGGTTGGTGCTCTTTTCCCCCTCGCCCCCAGCTCCAACACCCTTCTCTTTTAACCCTTTTGGGAGCCAGATGTTACAAACTAAGATATTCAAAAACAATTGCATATATAGGGAAATTTAGAAAGTGACTCCGCATGCCCAGGGAAAGGCTCAGAAAAGACCTCAGAAGACCTTGAGAGAGAGCAAGGGGCTGAGAGGCTATTTGAATAACTGCTGAGAACTTCCAAATCGGATGAAATACATAAATATAAAAATCCAAGGAGTGCAATAAAATACAAGTAAAATAAGCTTAAGAGACCTATACCACTACACCAAGACGTGTTATAATCAAACTTTTGAAAGACAAAGAGAATCTTGAAAACAGAAAGAGAGAAGCACTCAATGCCTTCAAAGGCCTCTCAGTAAGACTGTAGGCAGATTTCTCTTAAGAAACACTGGAGGCCAGAAGACAGTGGGCCTGTATAAACAAAGTGCAAAAAAACAAACCAAAATTAAAAAAAAAAAGCCTGAACCAAGAATTCTATTCTGGCAAAACTATCCTTCAAAAGTAAGAGAGAAATTAAGACATTCCCAGATAATCAAAAGCTGAGGGAGTTCATTACCACTAGAAGCCATATAAAGAAATGAAATCTAAATAAAGGTAAATACATGAGCAGTTACCAAACTATAATTATTGTAACTTTTGTAACTCTGTTTTTTCTTTCCAAAATGATTTAATAGACTAATACACTTTTTTAAAATTACTTATCTAAAAGTTAGTATTATTGTAATTTTGCTTTGTAACTCTGCATTTTGTTTCCTACATATTTTAAAAGACTACTGCATTTAGCCCTGGCTGGTGTGGCTCAGTGGACTGGGTGCTGACCTGAGAACCAAAGGGTTGTCAGTTCAATTACCAGTCAGGGCACATGCCTGAGTTGAGGGCCAGGTCCCCAGTTGGGGGTGCAGGAGAGGCAACCACACATTGATGTTTCTCTCCCTCTCTTTCCCTCTCACTAAAAATAAATAAATAAAGTCCTTTTTTTTTTTTTTTAAGGCTAATGCATTTAAAAGGAGTATTAATTTATGTTTTGGGTACACCATGCATAAAGATGTAATTTTGTGACATCAGCAACTGAAAGAAATGGGGATGGAGCTGTACAGGAGCAGAGTTTGTGTATGTTATAGAAGCAAAGCTGGTATAAACTCAAATTAGAGTGTTAGAACTTTAGGATATTAAATGCAACCCCCATGGAAAACACAAAGAAAATAACTATAAAATATACACAAAAGTAAATGAGAAAGGAGTTTAAACATTTCATTACAAAAAAAAATCAACTAAACACAAAAGGAGACAAAATGCAGGAAATAAGGGACAAAAAAGCTCTAGGCATATAGAAAACAACTAGCAAAATGACATAAGTTTCTCATTATTAGGAATTACTTTAAATGGATTAAACTCTCCAATCAAAAGACAGATTGTCAAAATAGATGAAAACCCATGATACAACTACATGCTGCCTACAAGAGACTCAGTTGGGATCTGATACAAACAGATTGAAAGTGAAAGAAAGGTATAGTGATGTAGAAGCAAAATTGGGTAGGTACAAAATAGACAGGGGGGTGTTACAAACAATATAGGAAATGGAAAAGTAAAAGAATTTATATGCATGACTCATGGACATGAACTAAGGGGGGATCGCTGGAGGGAAGAGGGGTACTGGGCAGAGGGGGACAAAGAGGGAAAAATTGGGAGAACTGTAATAGTATATTCAATAAAATATACTTAAAAAAAAGAAAGTGAAAGAATAGAAAAAAATATTCCATTCAGATAGTAACCAAAAGAGAACCAGGGTGGTTGTAATAATATCAGGCAAAACAGACTTTAAATGTAAAAACTTTACAAGAAATAAGAAGAACATTGTATAATAAAAGGTTCAATACAGTAAGAATATACAATCACAAACATTTATGAACAAATGATTTTTGACAAGGGTGCAAAAACCATTCAAATTGAAAAAGGACTTTTTTTTAACAATTGGTGCTGGTAAAACTGGGTATCAACATGCAGAAAAATGAAGCATACCTAACACCATATACAAAAATTAACCCAAAATAGAGCAAGACCTATGTGAGCTCTAAAGTTATAAAAATTTTAGAAGAAAACAAGGCAAAACTCCATGACGCTGGATTTGGCAATGATTTCTTGGATATACTATCAAAGGCACAGGCAACAAAAGAAAAAAAAACAAACAAATTGGACTTCAGGAAAATATTTAAATGTTGCACATCAAAAAAATAAATAAGCCCTGGCTGGTGTAACTCAGTGAACTGAGCGCTGGCCTGCGAACCAAAGGGTCACTGGTTCGATTCCCCAGTCAGGCCACCTGCCTGGGTTGCAGAGCAGGTCCCCAGTAGGGGGCGCTCGAGAGGCAACCACACATTGGTGTTTCTCTCCCTTTCTTTTTCCTTCCCATCCCCTCTCTCTAAATATAAATAAATAAAATCTTTAAAAATAAATAAATAAATAAAAAGGCAACACAGAGAATGGGAGAAAATATTTGCAAATCATATATCTGCTAAGGAATTAATATTCAGAATTCACATTAATTCTGAATGAATATTCAGTATTATTGTGACCACATTGTAGATTTGGTTGTCACCCAATAGGGCCCTGGGCTGACGTAATTCGGCATGAAGGAGAAGACTGAGAGCAGTGCCTATTATACCTGCTCAGGCATCAAATAATAAGTATAAAGTGCTGATGTCTTTGTGGTTTGTTGAGAATAGTCAACAGATTATGAACATAGGTAATCTGGCTGAGAAAGCATTAGACTATAAATCTAAAAACAGACATTGAGACCTCTTTTTACCTAAAGCTCAATAACAAGACCCAATTCACAAATGGGCAAAACACTTGAATAAACATTTCTTCAAAAATATATACATAAATGGCCAATAAGCACATGAAAAGATGCTAAATATCACTAATCATTAGGGAAATAAGAAAAAGACAAATACTGAAAGGACTCCACTTATATGAGATACTTGGAGTAGTCAAAGTGATAGGGACAGAAAGCAAACGATGGTTGCGAAGGGCTGGGAGGAGGGAGAATGGGAAAACCAGTTATTGTTTAAAGGGCATACAGTCTCTGTTTCACGAAATGAAAAGTCGTACATTATGAATGTGTTTAATGCCACCGAACTGTACACTTAAAATGATTATGATAGTGTATTTTCTGTTATTTGCATTTTACCTCAATTTTATCAAATGGAAAAAAAAAGTAATAAACATGTACCAAGGCAATTACCTCTACCATTTACTCATTCATTAACCTGTTCTGGGCCCCATCCTCCATTACATCCTTCTGGTCTTTGCACCATCCTATTTCTTCTCTACCATCATCCTTCCCTTGTTCAGTGACGCTCTCCGTAGCACAAGAACAGGCTTTTCTTTTCCATAAGTGAAAAACAACTACCATTCCCAGGCTGTGTGCACCCAACTTCTAGGCTGTCTCTTCTCTCGCCCTTCCCAGTGAAACACGGAGAAAGCGTGGTCTAAAACGGCCAGTGAGCGGTCCTCTTCTCCCCCTCCTCTCTGGAGCTCTGCAGCCTGGGCCTACCCTGCACGCAGCCCGCTGAAACTGTTTTTGGCGCCGATCATCAGTTATCCATTGGTGGCCAAACTCAATGCACTCGTTTCAGCTCTTATGGAGGCTGACTTCTCTAGAATATCAGACCCCCTTAACCTCGCTATCCTTCTTAGAATTACTTCACTCCTTGATTTTGGCTATGACATCCCCCTGGTTACTTCTCTTTCCTTCCTGACTGTTCCTTCTGACCACGGTTTAAGCGGCTGTGTCCCCACGGCTCGGTGCCTCTTCTTTTCTTGCCACACAAACTCTTTCTGAGCACTCTCCCCACCAACCATGATTTATATCTGATTATCCAAGTGCCTCCTGCATGGCCCAACTGAAAACCCCCCATCCCCTCTCTCTAAGTATAAATAAATAAAATCTTTAAAAATAAATAAATAAATACAAAGGCAACACAAATAAAAAGGCAATAAATTTATATTTAGAGAGAGGGGATAGAGGCCATGCACCTCTATCTCAACATATCCAAAAGTAAGCCCATCATCTTTTTCCCCATCGCCCTTCCTCCTGACATCTACGCTCCCCCTTCCACACACATACCTTATCTCCTATCTCAATGATTAGCACCTTCATCTATACAGTGGTCCGAGCCAGAAAACTGGAACTCATCCAGATCCCTCCCTGTTCTCTTGTTCTCCACATCCAGGCACACTGTCACTGTTCATTCTTCCCCCTCGACATCTTTCACACGTTTCCCCTTCTCTCCATTCCCACCATCAGTGTCCTCGCTCAAGCTTCCTTCATCTCTCACCCTGACAACTGCAACTGCCCTGCACCTGGTGTCCTCGCCTCCATTCTAATTCCTTTACACCAGCATTAGAACAAACGTCCTGGCCCACAAATCTTCCCGTCTTTCTCCCGTGCTCAGAGTTCTTTAATGCCTCCTCATAGCCTACAGAATAAAATCTAAACACCTTAGAAGGGCATGTAAGACCCTCCATGATTTGGTCTGCATATCCAGCCTCATCTCCAACTTCCATCCCTTTCTGCTTTAGTCTCTAGCAATAATAAAGTCCTTGCCATTCCGAGAACACACAATTTTCTCACATACTTCTGAGCTCTGTACCTTGCACCTGCCCTTCCCTCTGCCTAGACTCTGGTCCCTCCCTTAGTCACCTAGTCATTATTCTTCAGCTTTCAATGCCAGTATGGAGTCCTCTACATTAGCTCAGACTCTTTAAGCTGCAAGTTGTAGAAATGCACCTAGATGAGTTTAAGCTCAAGGGGAATTTACTGGGATATGTAGCTGGGAAGGATTCTAGGGAAGATCACAGATGTGATTCAGCATTTTTTCAAAGCCACGCCCCAGCCAAGCCTCTTAACCAAAAAGGTTATTCACTTCATGCGTCTGCTTTTTCTTGATTTTGATTCAGTTAAGCTTCTAAAAGAGTATTTTTAAAAAACAACAGCAACAGTAATTATTATGTCTGTCAATAACTAGTGTCATTTTATGGGCTCTTTCCGTGTAATAGAAATAAGAGAAGCACATGAAATTTAAACCCATCAGAACCAACTGATGCCCTGGCCGGGTGGCCCAGTTGGTTGGAGCATCGTCCCATAGCCAAAAGGTTGCAGGTTCCATTCCTGGTCAGGGCACATGCCTAGGTCACAGAATCGACCTCTGGTCCCCCAGTTCCTGGTCAGGGCGAGTACAATCCTCAGTTCGGGCGTGTACAGGAGGCAACAAATCAGTGCTTCTCTGTCACATCAATGTTTCTCTCTCTCCCTTCCTCTCTCTCTGAAGCAATGAAAAAAATGTCCTCGGGTGAGGATTAAAAAATAATAATAATTGGTGAAATTAATGAAATAAATAGCTTTGTGATCTAGGACTTAAAAAAAAGAATAAATAATGAAATTTGTTCCTAAAGGTGAAATTCTGAAATTCTGATTTAGTTTTAAATGCTTCGAAGATGCTTTTCTAGTAATAAAAAAATAAAATAAAATTTAAAAAGGAAACAACCTCTGCAAAATCAATCAGATGATCCACCCATGGTAATAAGAAGCCAACTCCAGCTGTAAAACATCTGTGTAAGAAAAATAAAAATCATCCTCTTTTGTCCATTTTCAAAGTCACTATAAAAATAGATCTTCCCAAGAATTTCCCCTTCCTTCTACATTAGAGATCTGCAAACCAGAGTCTATAGGCCAAATTCAGTCCAATGCCTGTTTTTGTAAATAAAGTTTTATTAGAATACAACCACACCTCATCCTTGGGCCTTGCCCTCAGGCCTGTATAGCCCAGTTTTAGAAAGAATTGTGCTGTCATTTTAGCAAAAGTCTCCACCCAATATCGATCACCCTCATTACCTGATCAAATTCCCTGTCCCCCACCATCTCCCAGGGGATATCTGGGTACCCTGGCCTGCCTTCAGCAAGAATCCAGTGCATTCCATTTAGTAAGAAATTCCCTTACTCTTGATGTTTTCTATCAGTAATTTTCCACCCACCAGTTTCACCCCCTCCCTCAACCACCACAACCTGCTCCTTAGCTATGAACCTCCACTTGCCCATGCTGTATTCAAAATTAAGACCCATTCTATAGGAAGGCCTCTTTTTCCTTATTGAAATGGTTCCTGAATAAAAGATGTTTTTATTACTCTTACTGTCTGGTTCTGGCTTTCTTTAAGAGAAGCCAGTCACAAAAATCACATATTGAATGGGTGTTTTGAGATTCTTAGGGCATATTCCCAGCAGCAGAATCACTGGGTCAAAGGCAGTTACATTTTCAGTTTTTTGAGGAAATTCTGATCTGTTTTCCACAGTGGCTGCTCCAGTCTGCATTCCCACAAGCAGTGGACTAGGGTTCCCTTTTCTCCACATCCTCACCAGCACTTGTTTTGTTGATTTGTTTATGATGGCCATTCTGACTGGGAGAAGCGGTATCTCATTGTGGTTTTATTTGCATCTCTCTGATGGCTAGTGATGCTGAGCATCCTTTTTGCCTAATTCATCCTTTCTGAAACTTTTGTAGCTTTTGGCACTAGTGATTATCCTCTTTCTTCCTAATAGTTCATCTTTGCTAGGTTTCTATGACAATGGCTTTTTGTTTATCTTTTTATCCCTCTTACGGCCTCTCGATTTTACAGATATTACACCAAAAGCATGGTCCATAAAGGAAAAAAATAATACATTGGACTTTATCAAAATTATAAACATTTGTTCTTCAAAAGATGCCATTAAGAAAATGAACAGATGGACAAAAAAAAGTCTGTAAATCCTGTATCTCATAAAGGATGTATAACCAATATGATGCCTGTGTGTGTGTATACTTAACATTCCATAACACAATGAACAACCCAATTAACAAATCAGCAAGGCATGTGAATGGCTAAAAAGTATATGCAAGGTGCTCAGCATCACTTGTCATTAGGAAAATGCAAATTAAAACTACAATGAAGCACTATTACTCACTCACTAGAATGGCTATAAAGGAGACAGTAACAATTTTCAGCAAGGATGAAGGGAACGCTCCTCCACTGCTGGTGCGCGTGTAAAATGGAACAGCCACTTCGGAAGACAGCTTGGCAGTTTCTTACCAAGTCAAGCACAAACTCACCATATCACCCACCAATACTACCACCCCAGAGAAACAAAACCAACCGTCCACAAAAGACTTTTACATGATGATCACAGCAATTTATTCAGAATAGCCCCAAACTGGAAATAATTCAAATATCCATCAACTGATGAATGAATGAACACAATATGGTGTACAACGGAACACTATTCAGCAATACAAAGGAACAAATTATTGATTTTTATACTGATAATGGAACAACATGAATGAGCCTCAGAAACAGTGTGTGGAGTGAAAGAAGTCAGACACAGAAGACTACATATTTCACTTTTGGTAACTCAATTTATATAAAATTTCTAGAAAAGACGAAAATAGAGACAGCAGATGAGTGGTTGCCTGGGACTGGAGGTAGAGGTGAAGATTGTGTGCAAATGGGTACAAGGGCACTTTTTGAGATGATGGAAATGTTCTGAAACTGTATTATGTTAATGGTTTCATAGCTGTTTAAATGTACTAAATATCATCAAATTGTACCTGTACAGTGAGTGAATTTTATAGCATATAAATTATCTCAACAAAACTGTTGAACAATTTTTTTAAAGAAATTAAAATCTTTTACTATTATATAGGCATTTTTTATTTTGTGAACATTTTAGTTACTAAACTATTCGAAGGGCTAAAGTGACCACAGAAGCCCAGACCACTGTGGCTCAGCTGGTTGGACGCTGTCCCACAAAGCGAAAGGTCACCAGTTCGATGCTCAGTCAGGACTGCAGGTTCTGCCCTTGCTAGGGCACATGAGAGAGGCAGCAAATCGATGTTCCTCTCTCAGGTACTCACTACTGGGACCTGGCCCACAGCCCAGGCAAGTGCCCTGACTGGGAACTGAACCGGCAACCCTTTGGTTCACAGGTCAGAGCTCAATCCACTGAGCCACACCAGCCAGCACTAAATAAATAAAATTTAAAGTGACCACAGAACTTTTCATACCTGGAAATAACTAGAAAAGACAGGAATTACCTGTGATTTTATCTAAGGGGCAGGGAAGAACTAGTCCTCCAGAAAGTATCATTAAAGATCAGAGCAAGGGGAGTGAGAGAATGGACCAGAAGAAACATTTGAAGAGACAATGTGACTTTGATACACTGAGACTTTCCCAAACCAACAGAAGATTCAGAATGTGCAGCCAACCCCAAAATACATCTTCGTAAAGCTTCTGAGAACCAAAGACAAAAAGAAAACCCTCCTAAAGCAACCAGAGATATAAATTCAACAAGCAACAAAACTAAACTCTGTTTTTAGGGATGCACACATAGGTAGTGTAACTTTTTAAAAAGCAAGTAATTATTATTTAAAAATTCAAGATATCTGTTATCTCTAGGTAGGATGATGGGGATGTGATCAGCGGGAACAACACAGGAACTTCTTTGTTCCAGCAATGCCCAGTTTCTTCATCTGAATGATGGTTACCTGAGTGGTTGACATAATTATTCATTGAGCTGTACACACATATTTTGTATACTTTTCTGTATATACTCTATATTGCACAGTAAAAGGAGAATATATTAAATAGTGCCTTAGATGTTTTAACTGGTATCATTGGATTTTTCCTTGGAGATCTTTTGGTGAGAAAGAGCACTTTCTTGGGACATGTGGTTCATGTTGATGGTTTCATTAGCATCATCACACTGTTGTTTTGACCTGTAGAATCTTTTTTTCCCCAGAACTTAGAAATATTCACTTCTTGTAGATAACAACAATAAATAAATTTGACCAAAGACAGTATTTTCAAAACTAAGAAAACAGTTGGTTAAAAAATGACTACCAAATATAATTGCAGAACCAACAGAAACATATGCTATAGATGAGGAATAGTATTTTGTAGTGAGTGGGTGAGCAATTTTTATCTTTTTTTTTGGTACTTAAATCTGTTCATTTAAGTGTCTGCCTAAGAGCTATTTATTCTTAAAAATCAAGGCAGATTTTAATGAATAATACATTTTTGCTGTTATTATTTGAGCCTGCGTAATTAGTCTTTTTCTCTTTCTTTCTTTCTTTCCCTTCCTTCCTTCCTTCCTTCCTTCCTTCCTTCCTTTCTGCCAGCACAAAAATGTTTTTGTATAATAAACTTTCAGTGATCACAGCATAGTTAGTTCTTTTTAATCCTGATCTCACTCCAAGTCAGCCCCAGTCCTTGAGGTCAGCCCAGTTCTGAGTTTGTCCAGTCCGTATGGCTTTGGTGATAAAGTCAAGCTTCCAATACTCAGTTTTGCTTGCGGCAAGCAGATGGAAAATAGAAATTTATAATTATATTTCAGGAGCCACTTCATTGAGTAAGGGTTGTCTTTACATCAAAACAAGGGTAATTGAATCTGGAGAATTATCAAACTCATGGATTCCTTTTGGGAACTGAATATACCTTGAAATGTCAAGAAATGAATAATCCATGGCTTTCCTCCTAGCCATGCGTGAAAATTCAATGATAATTTCATCGAGCAAACTATTATTAGTTCTACAATCTCATTTCTCCCTTGACACTGACTGCTGCTCTCACTGGGAAGAATATTCCCCAAGCACCCCCCACCACTTGGTTAATTTTAGTCTGTTTCCATTACGTGTATAAGGATCTACTACACTTCCTGAAACCTCCTCTTTGGTGTTTTAGAAACAAAAATTGGTTTAAAAAACAAGAACACACCAAATCTTCCTGGAGTTGAGAGGGGACAACACATATATTGTTCTAGTTGTTCCCAAGTGCAAGTTCTCAGATCGCTCTAGTCCGAGATTGGTCACTAGTGCTGCCCTTAGGATTAACCGTACTCTACCCTATGATTATGTCCCTCTAAATTTATGTTAAAAGGGTTTTTTCTTTTATGAAAATGAAGTTGATACGAGACTGTGGTGTTTTGAATGGCCTTTTGAAAAAATATTTAGTTCCCTGAAATATACTTTGAAATATTACAGGTCTGTGAAATCTGAAAGTCTGCAAACCATACTTTCTAAAAGCTCACTTTTTAACCCTATGGTTTTTTCATTGAATTACAGGTTACAACCCTCCACTGCCAGCTGTCATCCTCTTTCATCAATACTATTATATTTGACATATTTAACGACCCCATCCTCCCAAAACTCCCCTCAACGAACAGGATCCAGTGGCAAAAAACAAACTCGAGAAGCTTTTCTCCTCCAGTTGCTCCTCTGTCCCTTTCCCTGTTGGTCCTTCTATTTCGCCAGGTGGAAAGCCCCAAGCCTGGGTGTTTTTCCACCCAGACACTTTCATATTCTCTCTCTCTCTCTCTCTCTCTCTCTCTCTCTCTCTCTCATTCTCTCTCATTCTCTCTCTCTCCCTCTCCCATTAAATTGTGGTAAGAATACTTAATATGAAATATCTACCCTCTCAGCACATTTTTAGTGCACAATGTCTGTCGGCTCTTTATTTGTACTCATTCTCATGGGAACTTCTGTCTTCAGGCTTTAATTACCACCTCTGTGCAAATGACTTTCCACACTTCAGATGTGAGCATTTCCAATAACCCACCAGAGTTCCAACAATCTAGAAACCATCTGTACTGGATGACCCATCATCAACTCAAACTTTTCCTCCTCCCACAATGAATTCGTTTTGTTCTTCACCAAACTAGCTTACCCTTGCAAATTTCTAGTTTCCATCAAGCACTTTACTGGTAACCAAATCCTCATTGTTCTTTTATCCTTCCTTTTCTTTCATCTTCTAAATCCAATCCCCACTCAAGTTGTTTTGATCTATTTTACAAAATTTCAGTAGAGTCTTTGGAGTAAAAAATACCCAGATTTTTTCCCCATGAACCCTGGTCATGAACTGGCAGAAGCACAGGCCGACAGCAGGGCTGGGATAAACAAGGAGTTACTTTGTCCCTGGCTAATATAAGACAAGCACCACCAAACCAGGGGCCACTCTACCCAGGCCAGGGACAAAAAGACACCTAGGTTTGATTGCAGGTTTTGACACTTACTATCTATAACTTTGGACAAATGATTTTATAGACTCAATGTTTGTGTCCTTCAAAAAATTCCTATGTCGAAGCCCTAACTCCTAGGATGATGGTATTTGGAGATGAGGGCTTGGGAGGTAATTAAGGTTAGAGGAGGTCATGATGGAATGGGTGCCCTTATGACAAGAAGCTCCAGAGAGCTGTTGTAATGTGAGCACGTGGCGAGACGGTGGCAGCCTCTGAGCCAAGAGAAGGCTTCAGAATGAAACCTATCCTGTCATCACCTTAATCATGGATTTCCCAGCCTCCAGAATTGTGAGAAATCGCTTTCTGTTGTTTGAGCCATCCAGTCTATTGGATTTTGTTATGGTAGCCCAAGTAGAATAAAACGTATACCTCTCTGTGCCTTTGTAAAATGTGATCAGTAATATCTACCCTGCTGGAAGATACGAGTTCTTTCCTTTCACCGTCTCCATTACTACCAACTCACCTGAAGCCCTCAAGTGCTAACTGCTAGACTGTTGAAACAACCTCCTGAGTTCCTTGTTTCTGCTCTTCCTTTTTTCAGTCTACTCTGCACACCAGTCAGGGTAACGTTCAAAGAGATCCAATCAACCACACCACTCCATTTCCTCAGGGTTGTCAACGGCTCGTCACTCAACTAACAAATAAGGTTTAAATTCCTAAATGTGGCATTAGTGTATCTCAGAGTACTTTTTTTTTTTAAATCCTCATCTGAGGATGTGTTTACTGATTTGAGAGAGAGAGGGAGGGAGAGAAAGAGAGAGAGAGAGAGAAAGAGAGAGAGAGAGAAACATTGATCGGTTGCCTCCTGTATGAGCCCAATTGGGAAACAAACCTGCAACCTTTTGGTGCACAGGACGATGCTCCAACCAACCGAGTCCCCCTGCTCAGGGTTCAGAGTATCTTTAATATTATCTATTCTATTTTCTTTAAAAAAAAAAAAGTTCACTTCTCCAGGATGGTATTTACTGATCCCTTTCAAAGCTGGGCATATGATGCTTCCCCAGGCTGGAAGGTACTTAACCTCCCTTCAGTCTACCCAGATTTGCTCTTCAAGTTATCCGTCCTCCAGTATGCCTTCTCCAGCTGCTCCAGGGACTCCGGTTTCCAAGCTTCTTCTCCTCCTTTTGATACTTAGTTACATGCTAACTTCTACAACTTAACTGCTTTATGTAAGGAAGTACTATTATTTCAACTAAGAAAGGAGCAGACTTCTGGGGAGCAAAACTCATGTCTTATTTGACTTCTCTATAATCCTGAACACCAAGCAAGACACACGCACACCACTGATTCTCAAGAAATACTGTTGAATAAATGTGGCATGAACTTGATATAGATACAACGTAATGTTCTTTTTTTTAAATTATAAAATGTTTCAAATACTATATAGCAAACTCTAGGGAATAACAATACCCTGATTTTTAAAATGTTAATATATTGTCATGTTGACTTCCAAGAATTTTAAGGAAATAAAACTTTGCAGATGCTGTTGAAGTTACTCCCTGATTGCATTTCCTCTCTCTGATCCCATTTCCCATCCCCTTGCCCTAGAGGTGTCCTTTCAGATGTGTCCTCACCATCTATGTTTTGATACTTTACTAAAAAATGTGGCTATAGATGCTATGTTTTGGGTTTTTTTAATTTATATAAATGTTTAGACCATGTTTATCTTTCTACAAATTGCTCTTTTCAACTCATTATTAGATTTTGAGAGCTATTCACACTGATAATTCAAGATCTGGTTTAGTCATTATACTGCTCCACGATGCTGCATTGTATGACCGTACCATAATGTATTTACTTATTTCCATATTACTAAACATTTAAGTTGTTTCCAGTTGTTTGCTGTCGTAGGCAATATGGCAATGAAAATTCCCAAGAATGTGAAGCAGCCCACTTCCAAAGCAACTAAACCCACACGTGCAGTCTTTAATTCCTCAATAATGGTTCACATGTGTTCTCTAATTTTTAAACTTTCAAATATTCTAATCAGGTCTAGGCTGGTTCTTAATATTCCACAGCTGACATAGGATAAGGACGAGGACCCAGTCTCCCAGCCTCAGTACAGTTGCTTTTTCCTGAAGTCCACCAACCCCTAAATATTAGTAATTACTATATCCCTTACTCAATACGCCACAGCTAATATCCACAAACAATGTAAAGATGAGCACACTATGTCTAGGGAAACACTTCTCGAACGAGCCTGAAGCTTTTTAATGTCTGATCAGCCATTATTGAGTAAATATTTATTCCACTCAATAAAGCCAGACACTTTGAGGCACGCAGAATGAAATGGCGAAGCAGAACCTGCTCCCATGGAGCTCGCGTTCTGATAGGAAAAGATAGGGGGGGAATGGACAAATAAGTGAACATAAAACATAGCAGATGGCGCTGAGTGCTATAATAAAAATGGATCTCGTCCCCTCTCACGTTTTCAAGATATCTCCTTTCAAGATATGATATAGAGGTACCCAAAAATGGTATGATAGAATATAGTTAGAAGGTAATCATAAATGCCCTCACCGCAAAAACCAACAAGTAATTATGTGACATGTTGAAGGTGTTAGGTAACATTATGTGGTAATAATTTTGCAATATATGAGTATCAAATCAACATGTGGTACTCCTTAAACTCTTAGAGTTACACAATGTTATATATCAATTATGTCTCAATAAAGCTGGAAAAATAAATAAAATCTAGTAAAAAATTAATATTTTAAAGAAAGAGGGGAGGAGTGCAGCTATTCTAGAACACTGGTGCACAGCAGACCCTTCTGCAATGATGGAACAGGTGTCTAGCTGCACCATCAGTATGGTAGAGAAACTAAATGTTTAATTATATTTAATTTTAATTAATACAAACATAAAGGTAAATAGCCACAGGTGGTTTTTGTGCTGCACAAGACAGCCTTGCCAGGGTCATGGAATTTGAACCCAGGAAGTCTGACATCAGAGTTTATATCCATAACCTCTATATCATAGTGCCTTATTAGCTGAAAGGAAAGATCCTAACAGGTTGTGCTTATTTGTTAGTTTGATAATAGAGCTTGTTTTTATCCTGACGGGAATTAGTCAGTGGAAAGTGAAAACTTGATGATGTAGAAGAGAGAGAACACAAAAGGAGACATCTTGAAAACATGAGAGGGGATGAGATCCAGAACACAAGGAAGGGGTTGGCCTTTGACGGGAACAATGAGTTTCAGAGTAACAACAGAAAGGGCAGAAACCAGGACTGAGGGGGCAGACAGATTCGAAGCTAGGATAATGAAGGAGTTTCTACTCCTTGCTCTGACTTTTTCTATGAAGTGTGAGGCAAAATTATCAGCTGAGAGCAAAGAAAGAGGAGAGAGGGGAATAGAGGCTTGAGAAGAAGAGGGGAAAGTATGATTGAGGTAATTCTGGAGAATGGTAAGTATAGTAGAATGTTAAACAGTTTTGAGTGCCTATTTGAGACTTGTGGTCATGAATTTTTAAATGAAACCACTCAGTATAGTTATTTGTTTTTCTCCAGCAATTTTGGCTGACTGGGTACTGGCAAAGAGCAAGCAATTATGTGGTGAAAGTATAAAGATGAGAGAGAGTGACAGCGGAGTTAAGGGTATTTGCAAGGAAGTGATTATACGTAGAATCCAAGTGGGGTGAGGAAGGAAATGAGGACATGAGAGTGAGTGACAGAGAAAATGTAGTAAAGTCTTTAATTCCAATCAAAATATGAATGAGGGATTGTTTGTTTTGTTTTGTTTCATTTTTATGGAACCTGACAGGCTGATTCTAAATTTGTATGAAAACAGAAAAGTCAAGAAGATTTGGTCAGGGCAGTTATGAAGCAGCAGGCTGGCAGACTTGCTGTAGCAGATCAGGATTTATTTTAAAGATACAGTCACTTAAGCAATTTGGTGTTGATCACAGAGACCAATGTAGTATCGCTCACAGATAGCTAATAGAATAGAGAACTCAGAAAGAGACCCATGAATACATAGAAACCTGATTTAAGGCAGAACTGACATTGCACATAGGGTTGAAAGGACATACAATAAATGAGGATGGTAAAACAGGTTGTCCATATCACACAAATGAAAATCGATCCTTAACTCACACCACATGTATGCATCAATGACTTCAATGTGAAAATCAAAACTATAAAACTTTTCCCCAAAAATCAAGAATATATTTATGATCATAGGGTAAAGAAGAATCTCTTTTAAAAGAAACAAGAAGCAGGTACTACAACCAAGGCTACTTTACCCAGCAAGGCTATCATTTAAAGTTGAAGGAGATATAAAGAGCTTCTCAGATAAGAAAAAGCTAAAGGAGTTTGTTAACATCAGACCAGTATTGCAACAAACGTTTAAGGACTTGCTAGAAGAAAGAGGAAAGAAGAAAGAATAAGAAGGAAGAAGGAAGAAGAAAGAAGAAGATGATGAAGGGAGGGGAAAGGAGGACCGGGGAGGATGAGGAGTAGGATGTGGGGAGGAGGAGGAGGAGGAGGAGGGGGAGGAAGGAGAAGAAGAAGAAGAAAGAAGAAGAAGAAGAGGAAGAAGAAGAAGAAGAAGAAGAAACAACAACAGAGGAAAATAGTTAAAAAATAAAATGGTAATAGATACATATCTATCAATAATCACTTTAAATGTAAATGGCCGAAATGCTCCAATAAAAAGGCATAGGGTGGCTGAATGGGTAAGAAAACAAGATCCATATATGTGCTGTCTTCAAGAGACTCATCTCAGAATGAAAGACACACACAAACTAAAAGTAAAGGGATAGAATAAGATATTTCATGCAAATGAAAAAAAAAAGAATCTGGGGTAGCAGTACTTATATCCAACAAAATAAACTTTAAAACCAAGCCCATAGTGAGAAACAAAGAAGGACACTACATAATGATAAAGGGAACAATCCAACAAGAGGATATAACCCTGGTAAACATTTACACACCCAACACAGGAGCACCTAAACATGTAAAGCAAATCTTGATGGACATAAATGGGGAGATCAATAGAAATACAACCATAGCAGGGGGTTTTAACACCCCCATTGACTTGAATCGATAGATCTTCCAGACAGAAAATCAAGAGTAGACAGTGGCCTTAAATGACACACTAGATCAAATGGATTTAATTGATATCTTCAGAGCATTTCACCCCAAAGCGGCAGAATATATGTTCTTTCCAAGTGCCCATGGAATGTTTTCTAGGATAGACCACTTGTTAGCACACAAAACAAGTCTCAATAAATTTAAGAAGATTGAAATCATATCAAGAGCCTTCTCTGACCACAATGCTATGAAACTAGAAATCAATCACAAGAATAACACTGAAAAGTACAAAAAGACATAGAAGCTAAATAACATGTTATTAAAGAATGAATGAGTCAACAATGAGATCAAGGAAGAAATCCTTGAAACAGGAAGTACCTTGAAACAAATAAAAATAAAAATACAACAATCCAGAATCTGTAGGACACAGGGAAAGCTGTCTTAAAAAGAAGATTTATAGCATTACAAGCATAAGCATATCTCAAAAAACAAGAAAAAGCTAAAATAAACCATCTAACTTTACACTTAAACTTGAAAAAGAACAACAAAGCCCAGAAGGGAGTAGAAGGAAGAATGTTATAAAGATCAGAGCAGAAATAAATGAAATAGAGTCTTAAAAAATAATACAAAAGATCAATGAACTTAAGAGCTGGTTCTTTGAAAAGATAAACAAGATTGACAAACCTGAACCAGACTCATCAAGAAAAAGAGAGGACCCAAATAAACAAGATCAGGAATGAAAGAGGAGAAATCACAACTGATACCAAGAAATACAAAGGATTGTAAGAAAATATTATGAACAATAATATGCCAACAAACTGGACAAACTGGATGAAATGAATAAATTAGTAGAAAAATACAATCGAAAAAAATAAATCAGAAAGAATCAGAGAATCTGAATAGACAGATTGCATCTAGTGAAATTGAAGCAGCAATCCAAAAACTCCCAACACACAAAAGCCCCGGACCAGATGGCTTCACAGGTGAATTTTACCAAATATTCTGAGAATGAACACCTATCCCTCTCAAACTATTTCAAAAAATTCAAGAGCAAGCAGTACTCTAAAGCTCCTTTTATGAGGCCAGGATTATTCTAATTCCAAAACCAGATAAAGACACTACAAAGAAAGAAAATTATAAGCTAATATACCTGATGAACACAGATGCTAAAATCCTCAAGAAAATATTAGCAAACCATATGGGAGGATCAAGATGGCAGAGGAATGAATGGAAGTCACATTGACCTCCTCCCAGGACCAATCTGGAGTTACAACTAAATTGTGGAGAAATCACCGAGAGTAAAAGACTGAACAGTAGCGAGAGAGAAGCCTTATAACCTCAGACAGACAGAATAATCAGTTCAGCACAGCCTGACTGGTAAGGAGTGTGGCAGAGGCATGAGAGGGCTGGCTGGGCACCCTCAGGCAGCAGTGACAGATGGATATTTGAGCAGCCAATTGGATCCCCCTGAGAAGGGCACTGCCCAACCCATAAGCAGGGATCCCCAGCCTATAGCACCAGAGCCCAAAAAGGACACAGATAACAGCCAGCTGCGAAAAGAAGCAGGATTGCCCTATGCCAGAGACAGGCAGCTAGAGACTGAAAGAGCGTTTAAAGGGCATACACATAAATTTTCATTGGCAGCCACTTACCCTGGGCCCAGGCAAAGGTGGGGTCACAATAGGCTAGAGACACCTGAGGAGAGACAGGGGACGGAGGCTTTGGGGAGAGAACTGAGAAAGTAGACGCTGGGATTCTGGTGCTGAGTCATCTCCCATGCAGCAGCAGCCATCTTGCTCAGGCAGATCACTCCTCTCTAAGCAGTAGCCTGAGAGGAAACAATAGCCCCACCCCCAGGAGGGACTCTGCCCTGGCCCTGTGGTGCTTAAGCCTGACTGCTGAGTGCTGAGTGGCAACCACAGATAGTAGATCCCTGCAAAGGGTGGGCAGAGTGGACTAGAGACACCTGAGGAGAGGCTGGGGATGGAGGCGTTGGGGAGAGAACTGAGAGAGGAGCCTCTGGGATCCTGGTGCTGAATCATCCCCCATAAGACAGCAGCCATCGACACAGACTATTCCCCTCTGAGCAGCAGCAGCCTCAGGGGAAACATTAGCCCTAACCCCAGGAGGGATTCTGCCCCACCCCATGGTGCTTAACCCTGACTGCTGAGTGCAGAGTGACTAGATTAACAACTGAAAGACACAGCCACAGACAGTAGGTCCTGGGAAGTCTCCAACAGGCTGCCTAAGGTCAGATGGGGTCAATATCTAACATCACCAGAGGTGGATCAAGAAAGAAAAAACAGCAGTAAATACTAGAGGCTACCTAGATAACACCACTGTGGTCTTCTCCATGATTGGCAATATTTTTTTTACTACATAGCATTTTAACATTCATTTCTTGTCCATCAAGTTGGTGCATATTAAGTAACTAGATTTTATACTGTAGTTTATTTCTCTCCTCTCTTATAATAGTCTTAATCTCTTTACAGCCTTACTAATACTGGTTCATTTGCTATTGATAGTGGGATTGGAAGGGGGAGTTATTTTTGCAGTCATGGATTTGTTTCCTGGGCTTTGTGGTTTTGCTCTGGCAACCAAATAATGGGACTACAAAGAAACAACCCACAATTGAAAGGAAAAGAGGAATCCTCAGAAAGACACTAAATGAAATAGAGGCAAGTAAACTACCAGATAGTCAGTTCAAAGCAATGGTTATAAGGAAGTTCAATGAACTCAGTGAGCTCAGTGAGAATTACAAAAAACTACAGGGAAACTACAAGGAACTTACTGCAAACTATATCAGCATGAAAAAGGACATAGAAACAATCAATAAGAGCCAAGAGGAAATGAAGAATACAATTTCTGAATTGAAGAACCCTGTAGAAGGATTCAAAAACAGGCTAGATGAAGCAGAGGATTGAATCAGTGAGCTGGAGGACATGGTAGAAAAAAAACTCCTGGAAAGATCAAGAAAATGAAAAAAGGCTCAAAAAGGACAATGAGGTGTTAAGGGAAATGCAGGACAACATGAAATGTAATTATATCCATATAATAGGAATACCAGAAGGAGAAGAAGAGGAGCAAGAGATAGAAAACTTGTTTGAGAAAGAAATGATGGAAAACATGCCTAATTTGAGGAGAGAAAAAGTCACACAAGTCCAGGAAGCACAGAGGGTCCCATTCAATAGGAACCCAAAGAGATCCACTCCAAGACACATCATAGTTAAAATGGCAGATATCAAAGACAAAGAGAGAATCTTAAAGGCAGCAAGGAAGAAACAGGAAGTAACCTACAAGGGAGCCCCAGTAAGGCTAGCAGCTGACTTCTCCACAGAAACACTACAAGCCAGAAGGAAATGGCAAGAAATATTCCAAGTAATGAAAACCAAGACTACTGTACCCAATGAGGCTCTCAATTAAAATGGAAGGTGAAATAAGTAGTTTCTCAGACAAAAGAAGACAAAAGAATACACCTCTACCAAACCAGCATTTCAACATATGCTAAAGAGACTGCTTTAAGAAGATGAAGAAAAAGAGTGAGTGAGAGAGGAACACAGATACAAAGGGAAAAAATGAATAATTACTGGTCAATAATAACCTTAAATGTAAATGGATTAAATGCTCCAATTTAAAGACACAGAGTAGCTAAATGGATAAGAAAATATCTCCTGCACATATGCTGCCTACAAGAGACCCACCTCAGAAAAAAAGACCTACACAGACTGAAAGTAAAGGGTAGGGAAAAAATATTTCAAGTAAATGGACAGGAAAAAAAAAGCTGGACTAGCAATACTTATATCAGACAAAACAGACTTCAAAACAAAGGCCATAAAAAGAGACACAAAAGGACACTTCATAATACTCAAAGGAAGAATTCATCAAGGCATAAATATTGTAAACCTATATATGCCAACAAAGGAGCACCCAAATATGTAAGGAAAATCATGGAGGACTTCAAGAAAGATATATACAGCAAAACACTTATAGTAGGGGATTTTAACACCCCACTGTCTACAGTGGATAGATCTTCCAAACAAAATATCAACAACTATATCGTGGAACTGAAAGGTGCATTAGATAAAATGGACTTATGATATATATATAACTTTTCATCCCAAAGAAGCAAAACACATTCATTTCAAATGCACATGGAACATTTTCAAAGATAGACCACATGATAGAACACAAAACAAGCCTCAACAAGTTTAAGAAAATCGAAATCATATCAAGCAGTTTCTCAGACCACAAGGGCTTAAAATTAGAAACCAACTTCAAGGAAAAAACTCAAAACATTCAAACTCATGGAGACTGAATAGCATGCCAATAAACAACGAGTGGGTCAATAATGAGATCAAAGACAAAATCAAAAAGTTTCTTGAAACAAATGAAAATTAACACACAACAATCCAAAACCTATGGGACACAGCAAAGGCAGTTCGGAGAGGAAAGTTCGTAACAATACAGGCCTACCTAAGAAAGACAGTAACAGTTCAAATAAACAACCTAACCCTACATCTACAAGAACTGGGGAAACAACAACAAACAAGGCCCAGAGCAAGCAGAAGGAAGGAAATCATCAAGATCAGAGCAGAACTGAATGACATAGAGACTAAAAGAAGAATTCAAAGGATCAATAAAGCCGGGTCCGGTACTATAAAAGGATAAACAAAATAGACAAACCTTCAAGCAGACTCATCAAAAAAAAAAAAAGGGAGAGGATACACATAAATAAAATCAGAAATGAAAGAGGAGAAATTACAACTGATACCACAGAAATATAAGGATTGTAAGAAATTACTATGAATGACTATATGCCAAGAAATTTGAAAACCTGGGTGAAATGGGCAGATTTCTAGAAACATATAATCTTCCAAAACTGAATGAAGAAGAAACAGAAAGTCTGAACAAGCCAATAACAGCTGGTGAAATTGAAGCAGTAATCAGAAAACCCCAGCATACCTGTGGACTGGGTGGTTTCATAGGAGAATTTTACAAAACATTTAAGGAAGAGCTAACTCCTATCCTTCTCACACTATTCCAAAAAATCCAAGAAGAGGGAAGCCTCCCAAACTCTTTTTATGAGGCCAGCATCATCCTAATCCCAAAACCAGAATAAGACACAACCAAGAAAGAAATCTACAGGCCAATATCTCTGATGAACACAGATACTACAATTCTCAACAAAATATTGACAAACTGCATCCAGCAATACATTAAAAAGATCATACACCATGACCAAGTGGGATTCATCCCAGGGATGCAAGGTTGGTACAATATTCACAAATTAATAAACATAATATATCAAATAAAAAAAGGAAAGACAAAAATCACATGATCATATCAATAGATGCAGAAAAAAGCATTTGATTGATTGGTACAGCACCTGTTTAAGATAAAACACTCAGCAAAGTGGGAATAAATGGAGCATACCTCAATATAATAAAGGCTATATATGAGAAACCTACATCCAATATTATACTGAATGGGCTAAAACTAAAAGTTTTCCCACTAACATCAGGAAAAAGACAAGGATGTCCACTTTCAACACTTCTATTCAACATAGTATTAGAAGTCCTAACCGCAGCCATAAGGCAAGAAAAAGAAATAAAAGTCATCCAAATTGGAAAGGAGGAAGTAAACTGTAATTGTTTGCAGATGACATGATAGTGTACATAGAAATCCTAATAGACTCCACCAAGAAACTACTCAACCTAGTAAGTGAATTTGGCAAAACAGCAGGATACAAAGTCAATATTCACAAATTGAGGCATTTTTGTACACCAACAAGGAATGTCAGAATTGGAAATCAGGGGGGAAAAAAACCCATTTACCAAAGCAAGAAAAAAAATAAAGTACCTAGGAATAAACTTAACCAAGGAGGAAAAAGACCTGTACTCAGAAAACTACACAACACTGAAGAAAAAAATTAAGGAAGACACAAATAAATGGAAGTATATTGCATGTTCACGGATTGGAAGAATTAACATTATCAAAATGTCCATATTACCCAAAGCAACTTATTCAATGTAATTCCTATTAAATTACCAATGACATATTTCACAGATAGAGAACAGTTCAAAAATTTATATGGAACCATAAATGAATCCAAATAGCTACAGCAACTTTGAGAAACAAGAACAAAACAGTACGGATCAAAATGCCTGACATCAACCTATATTATAAGGCCACTGTAATCAAAACAGTCTGCTACTGGCATAAGAACAAACACATAGATCAATAGAAGAGAATAGAGAGACCAGAAATAAACCCATGTCTCTATGGTCAATTAATATTCAACAAAGGGGGCAGAAGCATAAAATGGAGTGAAAGTAGCCTCTTCAACAAATGGTGTAGGGACAGCTGGACGGCTACATGCAAAAAAATGAAACTTGACCACCAACTTACACCGCACACTAAAATCAACTTGAGATGGATAAAAGACTTACATATAAGTCACAACACCATAAAAGTCCTAGAGGAGAACAGAGGCACGAAAATCTCAGATATTGGCACGCAGCAATATTTTCACCAATATGTCCCCTAGAGCAAGGGACATAAAGGAAAGAATTAAAAAATGGACTTCATCAAATAAGAAGCTTCTGCACAGATCAAGAAAACATCAGCAAGATGAAAAGGGAACCAACCATATGGGAAAATATATTTGCCAATGATACCTCGGACAAGGGTTTGATCTACAAAATGTATAAGGAGCTTACACAACTGCACTCTAGGAAGACAAACAACCCAATTAAAAAATGGGCAAAGGACCTGAACAGATAATTCTCCAAGGAGGACATACAGAGGGCCCAGAGACATATGAAAGGATGCTCAGCCTCACTAGCCATCAGAGAGCTGCAAATTAAAACCACAACGAGATACCACTTCACACCAGTCAGAATGGCCATCATAAACAAATCAACAAACAACCAGTGCTGGAGAGGATGTGGAGAAAAGGGAACTCTAGTGCACTGTTGGTGGGAATGCAGACTGGTGCAGCCACTGTAGAAAACAGTTTGGAATTTCCTCAAAAAACTAAAAATGGATCTGCCTTTTGACCCAGCAATTCCACTGCTGGGATTATACCCTAAAAATCCTGAAACACCAATTCAAAAGAACCTATGCACCCCAATGCTCATAGCAGCACAATTTACAATAGCCAAGAATTGGAAGCAACCTAAGTGACCAACAGTAAATGAGTAGATCAAGAAACTGTGATACATTTACACAATGGAGTACTATGCAGCAGAAGGGAAGAAGGAGCTACTACGCTTCGCAACAGCATGGATGGAACTGGAGAGCATTATGCTAAGTGAAATAAGCCAGGTGGTGAAAGATAGATACCACATGATCTCACCTATAAGTAGAATCTAATCGACAAAATAAACAAGAAAAATATAACCAGCAATGTTGAAATAAAAAACAAACTGAGAATAACCAGAGGGGAGGAGAGAGGGGAAGGGGCATCAAGGAACATGCATAGAAGACCCATCAACAAAACCAAATGGGGGAAGGACTGAGGGTGGGAGATGGGGGTGGGTGGGGTGGGGAAAGTGGTGGCTGGATAATGTTGACAGAAAAAAAAAACTGGACAGGTGGAGCCTTGGACTAGTATAGGAAATTAAGTAGCCAGGGACATGGACTAAGCAGACCATGGACATGGACTAAGAGGTGGGAGGATAATGGGATGGGGTGCAGGGTGGAGGGGATAAAGGGGGTAATAATGGGACAACTGTAATAGTATACCCAATAAAATATACCATAAAAAAAAGAACCTGATATTTTTAAAATAAAAACAACTTAAAATGAAAAAGAAAGAAATATATGAAATTCTTATTATGACAAGAGAACTGTTGATCCCTTTGAGTTATGCAGGGAAGAATAAATTTCTAATCATTTTAGCCAAAAAAAAATCTATACATTAGCAAACCAAACACAGCAATGCATCAAAAAGATCATACACCATGATCAAGTGAGATTTATTCCAGGTTTGCAAGGTTGGTACAATATTTGCAAATCATTAATGTGATTTATCATAAAGAAAATGAAGGATAAAAACCACATGATCACATCAATAGATGTAGAGAATATATTTGACAAAGTCCAGCACCATTTATGATAAAAACTCTCAGCAAAGTGGGAATAGAGGAAACATATCTAAACATAATAAAGGTCATATATGACAAACACACTGCCATCTTCATACTCAATGGGCAAAAACTACAAGCATTCCCCTTAAGATTGGGAACAAGACAGGGACATCTGCTTTCACCACTCTTATTGAACATAGTACTAGAAGTCTTAGCCACAGCAATCAGACAAGAAGAAATAAAAGGCATCCAAGTTGGAGAGAAAGAAGTAAAACTGTCTTTATTTGCAGATGACATAATACTGCACATAGAGAATCCTAAAGATCCCAAGAAACTACCAACATTGATAAATGAATTCAGTAAAGTAGCAACTACAAAATTAATATCCAGAAATCAGTTGCATTTTTATATACCAATAATGAACAATTGGAAAGGGAAATTAAGAAAAAATCCCATTTATAATTGTTTCAAAAAGAATAAAATATCTAGGAATTAACCTAACCAAGGATGTAAAAGACCTGTACATGAAAATTTATAAGATACTGAAGAAAGAAATAGAAGATACAAATAAGTGGAAGCACATACTGTTTTCATAGATAGGGAGAATTAAAGTCATTAAAGTGTCCATACTACCCAAAGTATATATACAAGGTTTGTCCAGAAAAAGTCTAGCAGTTTTAATATAACAAGAACAGTTTGTATGACATCTATGTAACCTGGCAGCCAAGGAGAGTGGACTAGAATGCACATGCATGAACAATGGCAACTTCACTGTACTAGTCAGTGAGGGTGGCAAACGCTGTTGAGGGAATATGTATACTGTGTGGCCATTGCTTTCAAAATGACTGAGCGAGTAGGGCAACAAATCTGCATCCAATTTTGTGTTAAGATTGACCATTCCTCCACTGCAACTATTTGGATAATTCAGAAGGCAGCAGCTATGGGCAGCTGGTAATTGGCAGCTTCATCAAAACAATGCACCCAATCATGCATCATGTCTCATGCAGAGTTTTTTGGTGAAACATCAAATCACCCAGGTGACTCAGACCCTTACAGCCCAGATTTGGTGCCCTGTGACTTTTGGCTTTTCCCAAAACTAAAATCACCTTTGAAAGGGAAAAAATTTCAGACCATCAATGAGATTCAGGAAAATACACTGGGGCAGCTGATGGCAACTGGGAGAACTGTGTGAGGTCCCTAGGTGCCAGCTTTGAAGGAGACTGAGGTGTCATTGTCCTATGTACAATGTTTCTTGTATGTTGTATCTTCTTCAATAAATGTTTCTATTTTTCATATTACATGGCTGGAATACTTCTGGAGAGACCTCGTAAATTCAATGCAATTCCTATTAAGATATTAATGATGTATTTCACAGAACTAGAACAAATATTTCAAAAATTTATCTGGAACTACAAACAGCCCTGAATAGCAACAGTGATCTTGAAAGAAAAGAACAAAGTTGGAGAAATCATACTACCTAATATGAAACTATACTATAAGGCAATAGTAATAAAAACAGCATGGAACTGGCATAAAAACAGACAGGTAGATCAATGGAACTGAATAGAGAACCCAGAAATAATCCCATGCCTTTATAGTCAATTAATATCTGACAGAGGAAGCAAGTACATACAGTGGGTTAAGGATAGTTTATTCAATCAACTATCTTGGAAAAATTGGGCAGACTGGAAAATTGGCAGAAAAATGGATTAAAGATTTAAATGTTAGGCCCAGAATCATAAAAATTCTAGGGAAAACATAGGCAGTAAACTCTCGGACATTGTTCATAGCAACATTTTTTCTGATATATCTCCTCAGGTAAGGGAAACAAAAGAACAAATAAACAAATGGGACTACATCAGACTAAAAAGGTTTTGCCCAGCAAAGGAAACCACCAACAAATTTTTTAAAAATCCACTGCATGAAAGAATATATTGACTGATATATCTGATAAGGGGTTAATATCAAAAATTTATAAACAACTTATAAAACTCAACACCAAGAAAACAAACAATCCAATTTAAAAAATGGGCAAAGGACCTTAATAGACTCTTCTCCAAAGAGGACAGAGGACCAACAGACATATGAAAAGATGCTCCACATCACCAATCTTCTGAGAAATGCAAATTAAAACCATGATAAAATATTATTCTGTACCCTTAGATTGGCAAGATTTTAGAAGTTTAAACATATAAAAGACTGATGACGATACAGAGCACCGAGACCTCTCATACACTGGTGGTGAAATAGTAAAAGAAAGAAGTCACAGAAGACTACATTATATATCTCCATTTATACTACCTATAAATGCAAGGAAAAGGTCTTTGGACCCCCAAACATCTACAAAGATGCAGGCTGACAAAAACATGAGACAATTCTTATAGAAAAGGAAGGGTGACTCAGAGTGCAGAGCCAAGAACTATGGTGAATCATTTCCAGGAAGCAGGGCTGGTCCCATTTAAAGGAACAGGTGGCATGTGTTTCAGCTAGATTTCAGAATTAGACCAGTAACTACTGTGTGTCAACCTACTGCCCTTACATGAGTGTTAATTGCAGTTACTCTATCCCTGTATCACAACAGTATCTTAAATGTTAGACCCGAACATAGGGTGTGCAGAGAGCAGATACATTTGACTCTGTAGCTCACAGTCTCTACTTTCACAGAAACCGTACTCAAGATGTGGTACGCAAAGATTGTACCTGTACCTGGTTAGATGACAAGATCCTGGAGTTTGACCCATCACTGAACTGTAAGGAAGCTTTGGATACCTTGGGAGAGAATGAACGTAATTTTGCACGAAGGAGGGATGTGAACTGTGTCAAGAGGGCAGACAGTGGAAGAAAGTCACAGATGGCACCGTCAATTCCTTTCCTGTTGGACAAGTATGCTGTTCCTCAAATCAAAAGTCGGTGCCCAATTCTCTTCTGTCTGACCCTGGGCTGGCTTAATGACTTGAACAGCAGCAGACAGTAAAAGGGAAGTTCCGGGACATCCACACGTGGGTCCTAAAAAGCCTTGTAGCTTCTGCCTTAGATCAGGTTTCTTGGCACATTCCGCTCAGAGCCCTGACCCACCATGGGAAAAGTCCAGGCTCCTCTTCTGAAAAACAGGTATTTGGGAGAGCACTGAGGTACCAGACATTGAGGGCTGGTCAGCCCAGTCAAGCCTGGAGGTGACTCCAGTCCCAGCCACTGTCTGACACAACTGCAATGAGAGATCCCACGAGAGCACTGTCCAGCTGAGCACACACACTGCATTGGAGAAGGGTTGGTCCACAGCAAGATATAAACAGACACCAGGGTTTTGAGCCCCCTTGCCATCCTCTTCACTTTGTTCTATTCATGTTCTAATTTTTTTCAACTAAGTTCATGATGTTATAAAAATATTTTTCTTTATAATCCTGCTTGCTGTCCAAAGAGGGTGAATTCTGTTACTCTGAAGAGTGCCTTGTTTTGACAAATGCCTCGATGGATCTGGATCTATGAGCCTGGAGGTAGGAACTGGAGGTACAAAGTAGGCTCAAGTTGAACTACTCTGCTTTACAAAGGACTTCGAAGTGTGTGTGGGGAATTGAGGAGAAAAAGAGAAATAAGAGCCAGAAATGTTGGGCAAAGAATCAGAAAAAAAGCGAAGAGAAAGAATAATCAGGGGTGTCACAGTAGCAAGGAGACCATAAAGCTCAGGAAAGTCTGATGGAAGGATGAAGATGTTAACGTTAGAGTACACAGTATGAAACCTCTCCCCTGACTTGTAAAATCTTCAGTAAAATATACATCACTCACTCTCTGGTGTGAATGAATTCTTTAGCAAAATTTTGTGAGGTAATATGTCATCAGGCAAGCATGATGAAACAGAAGAGTGGTGGGCAGCCAGTAGGTGGGTTACACTTTAGAGAAATGTTGCCTAAAACAGGTATTCAGTCCTGTAACCTGGCATTAAAGAATTCCCCTAAAACTAAAATTGATCCATTAATAAGAATTTGGGGGCAAAGATGTACAATAACTTTGAGTTATTATACTTATTCTTATCTAGCCTATTTCTCCCCATATATTTCAGAGAATATCACAGGAAATAGGTACACCTCTTGATGAATCCAGATGCTATATATAAATACTAGTCCTCTTAACTGCCAGTTTAGCATCCCTGTCAAAAAAAAAAAGTAATGAGATTCATCTTGTATGTTCTTAGAATTATGCAGCTTCCATATGTGCTCAAAAGAACCTCCCCTATAATTAATCATTCTATAATCTCGACAAGAATTGAATGATATTAAACCCTCTGCCTTTTAGAAAGTGTTCATTGCTGCTTGAAACCTGGAGTGCTTATTAATCCAGCCATGTTTGGGAGAGAATGTTTGCCAGTCAGGGAGCTACTGGACTTTGCCGATGACTCTGGTATATCCCTGTGTGTTATGCCATTGGTCACATGTACAGAAATATGACTTGGTTTTGTACCTTAAAGGTGTTGCCTCCCTCCAACTTATTTGGCTACCTCTAAAGCCCCCAAATTCTGGTGCTACCTGAATAAGGTAGTATCCTAAGAATAGATGTCCCTGGGAAACATCTGATAGTGAAGTATCTAAGCAGTGGTTTTGACACCTCTGGTGCAAAGACTAGCTACTCACGAGTAGTTTATCCTTGTAAGGTTTTAAGAAAATCATATTGGTCAATCATCATTTTTGGTGAAAACAGAAAAGTGAAAAGCTAATGTGACAAAGACTAGGAGTTTGTTAATACAGCAGTAGAATACAACTTCAGATATGCATTGCAGAAGAAAATGACTAAAGCTGCTGACTGAAGAAAAAGAAATCTGACTCTGAAATAAAGCTGGAAGGGCGGAATTGGGACAGCTATATTTCTTAGTATAAGAATAGATGTCTGGACACGATGACAGGTTTAGAAATTCAAATGAAAAGTAAACAGGGGACTTAAAAAAAAAAAAAAGACTGGCATTAAGGCTAGGAATGTCCCTGCATGTCTGGAACTTCCTTCCTGTTAATACCAGACCCTGTTGATACTTTTCCTTACATCTCTTATTACTTTTTGAAGATAAACTATTTCAAACAGTTTGGCTCTGTGAGTGGTAAAATGAATAAACATGCCTTTCAGCTTTCAGCTTTAACAAAGATGCAGAGGCTGTGGGAAGTGAATTACCACTTTAAAAAATGCATATAATCCCATATATACAAAATCATGTACTCCAAAAGGGTTCCTCTGTAACCTTAGAATGACTGCATTTGTTTTAGGAGCTAGTGTGAAACTTTATGAAAGAAGGTGTATCAGATAACACAGGATGGCTCACCTATGTCTATTCCCAGCCTCCCTCACTCCTCACCTACCTCTTCCACGGAGGAGGATGTTTAAATCAAATCATCTCTTTTCAACTCTCCCTTGCAGCAAATGTGTGTGTGTGCATGTGCAAATGCTGTAAACTAAGAACTGGAACATTCTTCAGTATTTAAGTTGTTGAACAAAGTACAACACAGGAAATAAATTCTTATTGTTTACTCTGTAAAGCATTCAACCAGAGCTCAAACTCTTTTAAAAACATTACTACATGGTAAATGGTGGAGCTTGAATGAGGAGCAAGACAAGGTCTGAGCCCCAAGGAACTCATAGTTTATTCTGAAAGAGAGTTGTGACTGTTAGGATAAAGGCAGGAAGAGAGGACTCTGTGCTATGTACGAAGAAGGAAAGTCCAAAAAGATAGCAACAGCTAAACTGACTCTTTAGAGAGGAATTCAAGTTCACCAAATGAACAAGAGAGAGTATGGCTTTTGGAAATACCGTGGGTCAAGCTGAATTTGCTCAAGGAATAAAATAGTAATTTCCATTTTTGCTACTTACTGATTTTCACAAACCAGACTAATATCTCGCTATAGTTCATCACTAGATCATTATTTCATGCATTACTGCAGCAGTTACTCTTATCTAAAGAAACTTGCATTTGTCTCTTTTACCAAAGACAATATGGTTTGGCCTTCATATATTCAGACAACTTTTGGGATGGCTGTCCTTGACCTCAGGTCCCACTGCTTAGGTGGTAAAAGCCACTGACAAAATAATCATTGGTTAATGAAGAAGAAATATGGAAATATTCTATTATTCCTTTTTCATTCCATTGACTCTGAAAAAATCTATAACCAGCCTGGAGCTATGTTTAGACAATCATAGTACATTGTACACAGAAAAATTAGAACCCCAATTGATCAAAAAACAATTTCCTAATGGAAATAAAATACAAACAGGCTAAGTAACCAACAATTTCATTTAGTAAATTATGGTGCATCAACATAACAGGAAATTATTCAGACTCTAAAAATGACAATTAAGATAATTATGTATGGTATGTGGGAAAAGAAAATGCAAACTAATTTATATATACGATTGCAGTAAAGTGCACCTGCTTGTGCAATTCTACTTGGACAGAGTAGGAAAAAAATTTAAATCAGTAATTGCAGTGGAAAAATTTCTGGCATATTTCTTTTTAAATTTTTCTTTAATGCCACTGATGGGTCATCTTTAATTTTTACTTTCTGTCTTTGTGTGTCTTTTGATCTGAAGTGGGTCTCTTATAGACAGCATATGTATGGGTCTTGTTTTTTATTCATTCAACCACTCTGTCTTTTGATTGGAGCATTTAATCCATTAACATTTAAAGTGATTATTGATAGGTACATAGTTACTGTCATTTCATTATTTCTATTTATGTTCTTTTTCTCTTCCTAAAGACGCCTCTTTAACATTTCTTGTAATACTGATTTGGTGGTGATTAACTCTTTTAGCTTTTATATGTCTGGGAAGCTCTTTAACTCTCTTTAATTTTAAATAATAGCCTTGTTGGGCACAGTAGTCTTGGTTATAGATCCATGCTTTTCATTGCTTTGAATATTTTGTGCCAATCTCTTCCGGCACAAACTTCTGGCCTGCAAAATTTCTGTCGAGAAATCTTCCAACAGTCTTATGGGAGCTCCCATGTGGGTAACTAACTGCTTTTCTCTTGCTGCTTTTAAGATTCTCTCTTTGTCTTTAGTCTTTGGCATTTTAATGATGATGTGTCTTGGTGTAGGCCTCTTTGGCTTCATCTTGTTTTGGGAATCTCTTCTCTTCCTGGACTTGCATATCTATTTCCTTTGCCAGGTTAGGGAAATTTTCTGTCACTATTTCTTCAAATACCCTCTCAATTCCTTGCTCTCTCTTTTCCTTCTGGTACCTCTATGATGCAAATGTTGTTATGTTTGATGTTGTCCTGGAAATCCCTTAAACTGTCCTCATTTTTTTTTAAATTTTTTCTGTTCTTATTGGATGTTTTCTGCTACCCTGTCTTCCAATTTGCTGATTCAGTCCTCTGCTTCATCTATTCTAATATTGAATCCTTCTCATATATTCTTTATTTCAGTTATTAGAATCTTCATTTTTGACTCATTCTTTTTTTAGGGTTTCTATGCCCTTTTTTAATGCATACTATCTCTTCGTTTAAGTTCTCACTAAATTCATCTACTCTTCCCCAAAGTTCCTTGGGCACCCTTAGAATCAGTATTTTGAACTCTGTACCTGGTAAATTGTTTGCCTCCATTTCATTTAGCTCTTTTCCTAGAGATTTCTCCTTTTCTTTCATTGGGCCATATTTCATTATCTCCTCATTTTGGCTGCCTCTCTGTGTTTGTTTCTATGTATTAGGTAGAGATGCTATGTCTCCCAGTCTTGGCAGTGTGGCCTTATGTACTAGGTATCTTGTCGGGCCCAGTGTTGCGGTCTCCCTGACAACCTGGGCTGGCTGCTCCAGGAGAGTCCCTCAAGTGGCTTGTGTGTGCCCTCCTGCTGTAGCTAAGCCTTAATTACTATTGGCAAGCCAGTAGTGGGATTGCCCCTCAGGCTGGCTGGCTGTGAGACTTGGCCACAAACACAGCATATGAACTGCTGCACAGGGGCTGACCCCACAGAGCAGGATTCACCCCTGTGGGTTCTGGTGCTTGCTGGGACCCCATGCATAAACTCCTCCCATGAAGCTTTGCTTAAATTTTTTAAACCATCAGTATTCAGATGATTAGTGTAGCTCTAAGAAATTATAATGAGAAAATGTTCCTTTGAAAAATTAATAGGTTTCTTTTATTCCCAGAAACAATTTTTAATAAGTTTTTTGCTTTTCATATTGTAATAGTACCTTCTGAATTTGACAGTGAGAGAATCATATATGGTCGCTAAGCATTTGTTGGTATAGTATAAAGTAAAGAAATTTTTTAAAAAGCGAGAGCCCTTGTTAGTGTGGCTCAGTAGATTGAGTGCTGGTCTGCAAACCAAAATGTTGCCCATTCGATACCCAGTCAGGTCCCCAGTTGGGGGCATGTGGGCAACAACCGATTGATGTTTCTCTCACATATTGATGTTTCTCTCCCTCTCTTTCTCCCTCCCTTCCCCTCACTCTAAAAATAAATAACTAAATCTTTTTTTTTTTAAAGAGAGTCTTTTCCTTTGAGACTGATAACTTAAATTTTAAAAAGAAAGTATACATGGCTCTGGCCAGCATGCCTCAGTTGTTTGGAGCATCATCCTCTAACCGGAAGGCTATGGGTTCAAATCTGGGTCAGGGCATATATCTAGGTTGTGGGTTGGGTCTGTGCTCTGCATGCAAATGGTCCTTGGTCTGGATGCATTCAATCCCTGGTGTGGGCATGTATGGGCGCCAGCCAGATGATGGTTCTCTCTTGTCTTGATGTTTCACTCTCTGCCTTCCTCTGTCATGTCATCTCTTTCTTAAAAAGCAATGAAAATATGTTCTCAGATGAGGAAAAAAAAAAAAAAGGAAGTATACAGGTAATTAATGGTAGAGGCCCAAACAGCAGCTTTGCCAAACTGAGGAAAGAAATAGTAGAATTTAAAGCAACTGAGGCTCCTGAAACCTCAGGGAAGGGTCTCAAAGAAAAGTGCGCTGCATAGAGAAGGAGTTCAGAAACTTAAATAGGGTCACTTGAATTAGCAGTCAAATATAAGGTGTACGTGCTTAGGATGAGACGTCACAAGGTTTAGGCTGAGAAGAAACACTAAGGAAAGAACACTTACTAGGAAAAGAACAGTTACTGGGAACTGAACAAGTGCCGGAACTCACACGGGCTAGGAGATTCTCTAGTTCCGATCATCCAGAGAGCTGAGACCCCATGATGGGATTAGTGTCCTTATAAGAAGAGAAGAGACACCATAGATCTCCTCTCTCTGCCATGTGAGGACACAGTGAGATCATCTGCAGGCCAGAAACAGAACCCTCACTAAGAACCGAACCTGCCAGCACCTTGATCGTGGACTTTCCAGTCTCCAGAAGTTAAGAAATAAACGTATGTTGTTTAAACCACCCAGGATATGGTATTTTGTTACACCAAACCAAGATAAGTCACCTCTGCTCAGTTTTTCTGTCTCCTCTACAGCTTCGGCCTCCTTGACTTTGAATTTCAACATAGAGCTCTTCTGCTTTCAGGCCTAAACCCTTGCTACGACTCTCTGTCTCAGCTCCAGTCACAATGGCCTCCCCCCTGCCCTCGCATTCCCGAAGACCCCTTCCATTTAACTCAGGGCCTTTGTATATATCATTCTCTCTGTTAGGAAAGTTCCTTCTTCTTTCTCACCAAACTAAATAAATATATATACTTCTCTCGCATCTTAATTTAGTCACCACTTCTTCGGAGACGCCTCTCCTACTTATCTAACTAGGTTAAATCCCCCTATTATATGCTTTCATAATACTGCGCTATTCTTATGAGTACTAACCACCATTGCAATTTATATCGATTTTTTAAATTTAGTGTCTGCCTTTTGTACTAGGCTGTGAGCTCCTGAGGACACATTGAAAGCTCTGAGTAAATATTTATAAAATGAATGAATGAATGAATGAATGCCCTCCCCAAATTATTATTTCATAAATTGTACCAAATCTTCCTAATGGTTGATCAATATTTGTTAAAAGGTTTAATGAATCTCCTTATGCCTCACTGTTTTACCGATAAAATAGGAGCTTCCTCTGCTTACCACATAAGGGCTTTAAACCTATAAAAATAATTGAAGTGTTTGAGATTAAAATTTAAAATGGTATCTGCATCAGTTTGGATAGGCTAAATAAACTACTGAATGGAACAAATGTAAACACATGTGGCTTGAATACAACAGAAGTTTGTTTCTTGTTTATATAATAGTTCTGAACGGGTGTTTGAGCCAGCAGGCAGCTTTTCTCTATGCACTGATTTAGGAATTGAAGCCCCTTCCATTCTGTGGCTTCCCTATGGTCTTAATATCATCTGCATTCAACCAGTAAAAAAACAGAATGGAAGAAGAATGCCTGTTCTCCAAAAGCCCAGCCCAGAACAGCAGAACACATCACTTCTAGTCATCAGGGAACTGACTCTAATGCCACTCTAAGGAAGAAAGGAGGAATACATTTTGCAGGCAGCCTGTGGTCTCTGCTACTATCACCCAAATTCAAGGTCTCTTTATTGTTTTAGGTTTGCTTTGCTTTTTGAACATGTGGCAATTATATGTAGTAATAATACTCCAGGCTGAAATTAAGTTTGATTGAATGGCAATAAAAAAAAAATCCTCTCTTACCATTTCCTATTAATGAGACGCAATGGACCCCCAAGCTTGTTCCACAATAATTTGGTTGTGGAAGTTAAGCTGTTTTCTCATTCTCTGTTCTCCAAAGTAAGGAAAGAAAAAGGAAACACACCCGGAGCACTATACATTCCCAGGCATTTCACATATCTCTTCCAGCAACAGTTTAAAATTTCTTAGGACTAAAGGCTGGCTTACTCTTCCAAACGTCATCAGTTCTTAATTACTTATTTGCTGGGTATCATCTCTTTGCCCCTCCAGGTCTACCCTCCACCCTTTTTTGTGCTTCAAGAGACTGACTATTTAAACTGAATGGACTGGTTCCCTTAGGCTCTGGCTTCCTGTTGGGTTTTGCTAAAGAAAACCACCAGCAGAGACTCAAAGCAAATAAAGCTGCAATCGTAGCTCGCCCCAAGGCCATAGGTCCTATCAGGGGGTCCTCCCCACAACAGCTCCCTGCGCAGGTGCTGGGAACTGCTTCTTCTCTTGCCATTTAGAACCAGCCCCAGGGGACTGTGGAAACTCGTCATTAGAACTCTAAATTCTACCCTCACTTCTTTATCAAAACCTCAAATTACTTATCTGCTTCCTGCTGAGACCATGATTTCTCAAGGTGGTTCCTAAAGAGTGCTAATTCTAATGCTAAAAAATACATTAGAAAATAATTATTTTTAGTTCACCTATCAAAAAAAATTTTTGGAAACACTGGAGGAAACCAAAAGGCTGTTTCTGTGTATTATCAGTTGCATTTCCCAGCCCTATTTGATCACAGAATTTCCTCCTTGTTTGAAGAATATCTGTGGAGTCCTGGCTGGTGCAGCTCAGTGGATTGAGTGCCGGCCTGCAAACCAAAGGGTCACTGGTTCAATTCCCAGTCAGGGCACATGCCTGGGAAACAGGCTGGGTCCCCAGTGTGGAGCGCATGAGGAGCAACCACACATTGATGTTTCTCTCTCTCTCTTTCTCCCTCCCTTCCCCTCTCTCTAAAAATAAATAAAATCTTAAAAAAAAAAAAAAAGAAAGAAAGAACATCTGTGAAGACTGTTGTTCCACAGAATACATTTAGGAAAATTCTGATCGATACTAATAAAATTAGAGAAGAAAGATATATGTAACTCTATACAATTTCTTAAAATGCTGAGAGTGTTTATATTTTGGCTTTAAAATATGGCCAATCACTCATTTGATGATAGCATGAACATGCACTGTTGCCCTGCCCTAGACAAGCACACACCCTCTGCACCAGCGTCAGTCCACCACTAAGACCCCAGGCCCCACTCTTCTGACTCCAGAGTCATCACGCAGGTCACTAGATATGACCCACTGAGAAAGTTTATTATCAGAGATACGCAGCCTTGAACCACTACAGCTCACAAGAGCCTTGCTGAACAAAGTAAAAAACAAATCAACTGTAGACAGATTTTTATCAGAAAGAAAGAGCATGAAAGCTACGGTGCCGAATCATTACATTTCATGATCTGCTCATGCAGCACCTCTACACAGAATGCACTAAGATTCAAACGGAGGATTTCAAAAACACTGAAAAATGACCTTTCTCACCTCCAGGCCTTTGCTTGAGTCATTCCAGTAGTCAATAATATACTTTTTAAAAATCTTAAACCTCCAAGCAGATCATACTGCTCTCTCCTTTTTTCCCCTCCCTGTTTATATCCTCAAAAGCACCTACCACCCTGAGCAGTGATTGTTAGTTTAATCTTCTGGCTCTTAAAGCAGAGTGTAAGCCCTTTGAAGGAAGAAAATAAGCCTTCTTATTTTTACCTTATTTTACTGTATCAAACCTGAACGTTTGATACAGTATATGCTTAATAAACATTTTTGAGCAAAAAGAAAAATATTGGCTGAATAAATAAATGTTTCTTTGGTAACCTATCATGAAGTTTTTTTAAATACCAACTTAAATATCATCTTGTGATTATAAAAATCCCTAAAACATACCAGAAGCTACCACTCTGGGCAGTTAAGTTACATTTTAAAAAAATAAACTTTTCTTGGCTTTTGTTCATTGTATTCCTTTTTAATCTTCAGTGAAAAAACTATAGAACCATTGTTGTTGATATATTTCAATTTCATAACCTTTAGAGTGAGAAAAATTCCTCCTCCTAGATCAGGACAAATGTCTGCACGGGCTGGGTGAGCAAAGGAAATGAATGAAGCATGATATTTGGGTCCAAGGCCTGAAACTAAGGCCCAGCATTATGTGCTGCCTTGATCTCTGGTGAAATCAGGAGGGTCTCACCTGGCCCAACCACTCAGCTCCCATGGATAAGGCCCCCTGACCAAACAACACTGGAGCTGACCAGTAGGCATCCTGCTTATCCTTGAGTAGAGTATCAGTTTCCTGCTGGCTTGCCCATAGATGGCCAACTACATCTTCCCATCAGAATCAGTGGTGCCTCGCCCTTTGGATAATTAAAGACCTGCCTCCCAAAGCCCCCCACCACACCCCATTTATTCACTCTGGTCCTAGTGCACCCCTCTCGTCACCCCACATGCCTTGCAGTGTCCTTCTCTCCTTGGCCCGATGAATACATGTGATTAATAAACCACTGTCTCTCTCTTCTGTCCAGCGTCAGGTGTCACGTGCTCAACCGTACCATGACCCTAGGGCAGGAATCCTTCCCTCACCAATGGGGTGAATCGGACATGATTAGAACTGGTATGGACCTGGTATGGGCAAAACGGCTGCCAGAGGAAGAACCGGAGCAATACCCGGCCTCAGTGCTCTTGAGTTAGGATGCGAGGGACTCAGGGAGGAGCGGACAGGGCTGGCTCCAACTTAAGTGGGCAGCTGCTATTCAGCACGAGTCTGTTGTTGACAGGCAGGAATGAGGAACCAGAGTTGCCAGATTCTCACGTTTTCAAAAAACACTAGAAATTTTATATTCAGATCTCCCAGTTTTTTAAAATTTTTTATTTATTGGTTTGAGAGAGGCGGGGAGAGGGGAAGGGGGAAGAGAGAGAGAGAGAGAGTGAGAAACACCCATGGGCTGTACCACTTATTCATGCACTCACTGGCTGTTTACTGTAGGTGCCCTGAGCGGGGATCAAATCCACCACCTTGGTGCATCAAGATGGCGCTCCAACCAACCGAGCTACTGGCCAGGGCCCAAATCTCCACTTTTTAAAGGCCTGCCTACCTGCCTTCCTTTCTTCCTTCCATTGGAACAAAAACCTATCTGCAGCAATTTTATGGTTTTATGAGGTGCCAGTTTATAACCTCTGTCCCAGAGTTTAAGGCCAAGTCTCTAGCCCACTACTCTGATCTGACACATACATAACATTCTGCCATTATACCTTTCAATGTCATGTGTTTTTCCTCCTAACACACCCTACCAACATTGCCAATTAAAATTAGGTTTACCATACCCTTAACATTAAAAAGTTTAGTCATATCTCTCTCTAAGTCCCCACCGTACATTACAGTATTCTGTTTTTCCTCCCAGCAACAATAAACTGTACTGAATTTTATTCTGGGCACATTTCACACTCCTACAATTACTAGGTCATGTAGGACTCTAATAATATCCTTCCAGGTACTTCCTAAGCACACTCGGCTTATGCTGTTCTCTCCATTATATCATTTCCAACATTTATAAAAATATCAAGGATCGTGGCTTAAAAATAAGATTTCTTAAAGACTTGTTATGTTCCTCCCAGATTGACGTTACACAAATTATAACTTTCTTAATTACTTCCAGGAAATGTATAGAGGTTCCTCCCACCCCCACCCCAGATGTTGTTTGTCAAAGACTGGTAAATGGTTGTTTCAGATGAATTAAAAGAATTACTACAGGGGAAAAAGAACAGCTCTCTTTAGTCATGCCACAACATTTTAATATGCCTGATGAATGTAAAAGAATTTTTAAAAGAAATACTTTTGAAGCATATTCATTCAGCAAATTTCATTGAGCACCTACTATGTGCCAGTCACTATTTGAGGCACTAGGAATATATTAATGACCAAAATAGAATGAAATTCTCACTCTCATTGAGTTCACATTCCATAATATTAGGTTAGAATATAAAATGAGCTATACCTATGAATTACAGCTAGGTAAAAATATGTAAGCCAATGAACAAAATATCAGAAAAGAATATGTAAAAATTAAAATAGTGGGTGTGTATGTCAGAGAAGTTACAGATTATTTCCCTATTCAATATAAAATCCATTGAGTTAATTATAAAAAAATAAAAATTAAAAACAACTCATTGGTCACCTGTAAACATTGCTAGTATACCAAATCATTTTTCTGAACATTGATAAATAAAATGATCATTGTCCTAGTCCATTCAGGCACTATAACAAAATACCACTGGTTGGTTAGCTTTTATACAACAGAAATGTATTTCTCATAGTTCTAGAGGCAGAAAGACCAACAAGGAGTCCAAATCAGACCAAATGTGACCTATGCCTTCAACATCACTATGAAACAGAGAATACTATGAATTTCAAATCACCTAAAAGTAAAGAAATAGAACTTACATTTCAGCATAGCTCCCACCAGCAATGCCAGCCTACGGTGTAGAGAACAGTGGCCCAGGAGGCTCAAGAAACTCTGAAAAAAATAGTAGAACACAGTCACGGACTTAAACAAAACACAAACGACATTAATCCAGAAAGAGGAAAGTCCAACATAACTTCCCAAATACTGAACAGTTGGTAGTTCATGACACCTGACAGAGGGAAGGGGCTTGAAAGTGAGTAGGACCAGAAGAGGTAAAAGAGAAACTATCACTTCCAGGAGAAAAACAGATAAATGAAGAATAAGGAGAGCCTTTGGGAGATGGCAGTGAAGGGAAATAAGGAAGTAAAAGGCAAAAATCAAGGGTCCTGCAGTAATAAAGACAAACCAGTTATGTCAACAGCTCCCTGCCACTACCACCACTGACACCATAATCAACTAGGGAAAAATGCATCTCACTAAAATAAGAGAGTCCTTATGAACCAGAAATGGTACAGGAAATGCTTTTCAATAGAAAACAAAATCAAACAAATTCCAGAAAAGCTGTCGTTAGGAAAAAATAGACCATATGAATGAAAACATTTCAACTAAATTTTTCCTAAAGATTTTTCCTAAAAATGCCAACAACAAAATGTAATAGATTCAAACTGACTTAAATAATGTCAAACAAATATTTGGATATATTAAGAAGTCTAGAATCAGAAATCTGAAAAAAAAAACAAAACCAGAAATAGACCCAGGAAGACCTAGGTAAAGGAAGAAATGCAATATGAGTAGAATGGACTGAAAAACATTTAAAGAGACAAAACAAAACTATCTCAGAAATGAAGAATAAATAACAAAGCCCCCATGGGAGAATATTGAAAATGGAAATCTAATTTGAACGAAAGTCTAATAAGAAAAACAACCACAAATATGAAAATAAGAAAAGAAGCAAAGCATGGGAGAAAGAGAAAAGTAGTTACAATGGAAGGTGGGCAAAGAATGTCTAACACATGTGTGATCAGAATTATACATAATTTTTGTCAGTTTTTCTGACAAAGAAAAACAAAACAGTGGAGCATAACCATTACTTAATACTACGACTTCAGAAAATTTTCTGGAAATTAGAAAAAAACTTTAAAATATCAAAAGACCCTGACTGGTGTGGTTTAGTGGGTTGGGCATCACTCTGCAAAATGAAAGGTTGCTATACCTGAAAATCACCAAGCCGTAGATAGTCACTTCTAATCCCAAGCACCTGAGAATATTGTCTACATGGCAAAAGTGATGATTGAATTAAGGGGCTTAAGTGGAAGAGTTTATCCTGGATCGTCCAGACCAGACAGGCCCCACTTATCTTCACGTGTATACTAACGAGGGAAAGTCAGAGGGAGCCAGACAGACATTAAAAAAAACAAGGGTCTTTCGGATAAAAGGCTTATTCAAGGTGCAAGGGAGAAAAGGTACAATATTAGCCTTGGACATCTTTTTGTATCAGAAAGTAAGTGTGTGCTAGTAAATATATAAATGAGAAGGGAAGTATATTTCAGAAGAACACAGGAATCAGTTTGAAGGGGAGCTGAAGGTGCAAATCTAAGATAATTTGATTATCAAAATAATGACATTAATGGATTATAACCCATTAAAATAGATTATATTAAAAATAGGAATCCATGAGTCAACACTAATAATAAATAAATATATGTATGCCTCGGTAGGTAAATAAAGAAGCAGTATGCTCTATCCTAAAGTAATGACTGAGTAAAGGTATGGGGTATTTCTCTGTACTATTCTTGAAACTTTAAAATATTTCAAAATGAGAGCTTAAATGTATATATCAGATCATATGCTTTCCCCATTCTAATAATATTCTATTACATTTTAAATTAAATACAAAACTCCTACTCTGACCCTTATGATCTAACCTCTGCTTCATCCCTATTTCACATAAATATCTCCAGATATATACCCAGAAGTGGAATTGCTGGGTCATAAGGCAGTTCCATTTCCAATTTCTTGAAGAAACTCAGTATCATTTTCCACAGTGGGCACACCAATCCTCATTCTCACCAACAGTGCGTGAGAGTTCCCTTTTCTCCGCACCCTCATCAGCACTTGTACTGATTTACAATGATAGCCATTCTGACAGGTATGACGTGATATCTCACCATGGTTTTAATTTGCATTTCTCTGATGGTTATTGATGTTGAGCCTCTTTTCATCTCTTCTGGCCATCTGTATGTCATCTTTGGAGAAGTGTCTCTTTACGTCTTTTGCCCATTTTTAAATTGGACTCTGTTTTGTGTGTGTATGTTGAGTTGTATGAGTTTTTAATAAATTTTGGATACTAACCCCTTATCAGATGTATCTTTGGCAAATATGTTCTCCCACTTAGTGGGTTGTCTTTCATTTTGTTGATGCTTTCTTTTAGTTTGATGTAGTCCCATTTGTTTATTCTTTCTTTTGTTTCCCTTGGCTGAGAAGATACGGTAGAAAAAAACATTACTAAGAAAAATGTCCAAAATTTTACTGCCTATGTTTTCTTTTAGAATTTTTATGGTATATAAGCTTTTTAAAATTTCAATAGTTTATTTTTTATTGTATTTTTCTCATTATCATTTGTTCCCCTTATACCCTCTTCCACCTCCACCCACACCTCTCCCCACCACAATCATCGCACTGTTGTCCATGTCCATGAGTCCTTTTTCTTTTTTACTCTATCCCTCCATCCCCAACCATCTCCCAGAGTTGTCAGCCTGCTCTCTATGAGTCTGTCTCTATTTTGCTTGTTAGTTCAGTTTGTTCATTAGATTCCACATATGAGTGAAATTATGTGGCACTTATCTTTCTCTGACTGGCTTATTTCACTTAGCATAATGCTCTCCAGGTCCATCCATGCTGTCCAAAAGGATAAAATTTTCTTCTTTTTTTACGGCCAAGTAGT
This sequence comes from Mormoops blainvillei, assembly GCA_004026545.1. NCBI lineage: Eukaryota > Metazoa > Chordata > Mammalia > Chiroptera > Mormoopidae > Mormoops > Mormoops blainvillei. The sequence continues at coordinate 49,766 of PVJD01000684.1, forward strand.
ATTCCATTGTGTAAATGTCCCATAGCTATTTTATCCAATCACTTACTGATGGACACTGGGGCTGCTTCCAAATCTTGTTTATTTTTAATGTCATCACATTTCCACTGACAATAACTACATACAAACATACAAACATGGATCCAAGATGACAGAGGAGTTAGTGGAAGCCACACTAACCTCCTCCCAGGACCAATATGGAATTACAACTAAATTGTAGAGAAATTATCCTGAATAACCAACTGAACACTAGCTGAAGAGAAGCCTTATAACTACAGACAGACAGAAGAAACCACTTCACCACAACAAGACTGGTAGGGAATGCAGAAGAGGCACAAGAGGGCTGGCTGGGCTCCCAGGACAGGCAGCTGAATTTCTGGAGGGATATTTCAGCAGCCATGGGATTCCCCCTGAGAAGTATGGGGTCTAAACCCCAAGTTGGGTTCACCATATGATAGCACCAGAGCTGGAAAGGAACACAGATAACATCCAGTTGTGAAAGGCAACATCTATGCCCAAGGGAGAGACAGCTGGAGACACAGGGAGCCTCTTAAAGATCCAACACCCAAAATTTCATTTGCAGCCACTTACCCTGGGTTCCAGCAGAGGGAAGGCAGAGTGGACTATAGATGCTTGAGGAGAGTCTGAGGTTGGTGGCTCTGGAAAGAGGACTGAAGGAACAGTGGCTAGAATCCCTGTGCTGGCTCAATTCCCATACTGCAGGAGCCACCTTTCTCAGTCAGAGCAATGCCCTCTAAGTGGCATCGGCCTGTGGGGAAGCAATAGCCCTGCCTGCAGGAAGCACTCTGTTCCACCCTATAGGGCTTATGCTTATTACAGCTTAGTTTAACAGCTGATCAGTTTAATGACTGATTAGTTTAACAACTAAGGCAAAAAATACAAAGAAGCATCCAAAATGGAAAAACAAAGAGTCAGGCCCCAAATGAAAGAACAAGAGAATTCTCCAGAAGAAGAGCTAGACAAAATAGAGGGAAGTGATTTATCAGATAGAGAGTTTAGAGTAATAATTATAAAGTCATAGAAACCATAAGAAAGGACCAGTCAGAAATAAAGAATGCACTATCTGCAATAAAAAATACACTAGAAGGAATAAACAGTAGGTTAGATGAAGGAGAGGATCAAATCAGTAATGGAAGATAAGGCAGAAAAAAAAAACATGCAGGCAGAGCAGCAAAAGTAAAAAATATTTTTTAAATGAGGAGGGCATAAGAAACATTTTGGGTAACATGAAGCATAACAACATCATGGGAATACCAGAAGGAGAAGCCAGTAAGCAAGGATCGAGAAGCTATTTGAAGAAATAATAACTGAAAATTTTCCTAATTTGATAAAGGAAAAAGACACACAAGTCCAGGAGGCTCAGAGAGTCCCAAACAAGTAGGATACAAAGAAGCCTAATCACAATTAAATGTCATCACATTTCCACTGACAATAACTACATCCAAACATATACAAACATGGATCTAAGATGACAGAGGAGTTCGTGAAAGCCACACTAATCTCCTCTCAGGGCCAATATGGAATTACAACTAAACTGTAGAGAAATTATCCTGAATAACCAACTGAACACTAGCTCACAAAAGACAAATCACAATTAAAATGACAAGGCTTACAGACAAGGAGAGAGAGAATCCTAAAAGCCACAAGAAAAAAGCAGGTAGTTGCATACAAGAGAACACCAATTAGGTTGTCATCTGATTTTCCAAAAGAAACATTTCAGGCAAGAAGGGAGTGGCATGAAATACTCTAGATGATGAAAAGCAAGGACCTACAACCAAGGCAACTTTATCCAGCAATATTATCATTTAAAATTGAAGGAGGAATGAGGAGCTTCCCAGGCAAGTAAAAGCTAAAGGCATTTGTTAATCACCAGACTGGTACTGCAACAAATGTTAAATGGTTTGCTTTAAGAAAAAGAAGAAAAAGAGAAATGAAAAAAAAAAAAAGCCCAGAGGAAAACAGTCTAACAATAAAATGGCACTAAACACATCTATCAATAATCACTTTAAATGTAAATAGCTTAAATGCTCCAACCAAAAGATATAGGGTAGCTAAATGGGTTAAAAAGAACAAACCCATATATACGCTGCCCCCAAGAGACATAACTCAGATCAAAAGATATACATAGACTAAATAAAGGGATGGGAAAAGATATCTCATGCAAATGAAAAAAAAAAAAGAATCTGGGGTAGCAGTACTTATATCCAACAAAATAAACTTTAAAACCAAGCCTATAGTGAGAAACAAAGAAGGACACTACATAATGATAAAGGGAACAATCCAACAAGAGGATATAACCCTGGTAAACATTTACACACCCAACATAGGAGCACCTAAACATGTAAAGTGAATCTTGATGGACATAAAGGGAGAGATCAACAGAAATACAGTCATACTGGGGGATTTTAACGCACTGTGGACTTCAATAAATAGATCTTCCAGACAGAAAATCAACAAGGAGACCACGGCCTTCAACAACACACTGGATCAAATGAATTTAACTGATATCTTTAGAACATTTCACCTCAAAACAGCAGAACATACAGGGTCTGGTAGAAGTAAGGCCTGCTCGAGTGTGGTTTGTAGGGTAGTAATATGGGTGTAATGATTTACAGTTTTAATTTGAACACTTCACCTAAAATATTATACGGTGTGCTTGAGTGTAGTATTGTTATGTTACAGAATTACATGCTTATGATTTTGTAATAAAAGGTTTTGTAATAGAAAGGGGGCATTATTTGTGCTGGACCCTGTATGTTGTCTCCAAGTGCACATGGAACATTTTCTAGGATAAACCACATGTTAGGACACAAAACAAGTCTCAATAAATTTAAGAAAACTGAAACCATATCAAGCATCTTCTCTCACCACCATGCTGTAAAACTAGAAATCAATCACAAGAAGACTGAAAAATACACAACCACATAGAAGCTAAATAACATGTTATTAAACAATGAATGGGTCAACAATGAGATCAAGGGAGAAAGAAAAAGATACTTTGAAACAATGAAAATGAGACAACAATCCAAAATCTGTGGGACACTGGAAAAGCAGTCCTAACAGGGAAATTCATAGCATTACAGGCCTATCTCAAAACACAAGAAAAAGCTCAAATAAACAATCTAATTTTACACTTAAAGAAACATGAAAAAGAACAACAAACAAACCCAAAATGAGTAGAAGGAAGGAAATAATAAATATCACAGCAGAAATAAATGATAAATGAAATAGAGTCTATAAAAATGATACAAGATCCATGAGCTGGTTCTTTGAAAAGATAAGATTGACAAACTTTGAACCAGACTCATCAAGAAAGTAAGAGGGCCCTGTCTGGTGTGGCTCAGTGTTTTGAGTTCAGCCTTGAACTGAAAAGTTGCCAGTTCAATTCCCAGTCAGGGCACATTCCTGGGTTGCAGGCCAGGTCCCCAGTTGGGGGGAGTGTGAAAGGCAACAAATCAATGTATCTCTTGAACATCAATGTTTCTCTCCTCTTTCTCCCTCCCTTTCTCTCTCTCTAAAAATAAATTAAAAAATTAAAAAGAAAAAGAGGGAGGACCCAAATAAATAAAATTAGACATGAACGAGGAGAAATAACAACTGACACCAAAGAAACACAAAGGATTGTAAGAAAACATTATGAACAACAATATGACAACAATTTGAACAACCTGGACAAAATGGATAAATTCCTAGAAACATACAATCTTCCAAAACTAAATCAGGAAGAATCAGAGAATCTGAATAGACAGATTACACCTAGTGAAATTGAAAGAGTAATAAAAAACTCCCAACAAACAAAAGCCCTGGACCAGATGGCTTCACAAGTGGATTGTACCAAACATTCCAAGAAGAACTACCACCTCTCCTTCTCACGCTATTTCATAAAATTCAAGAAGAGGGAAAGCTCCCAAGCTCATTTTATGAGGCCAGCATTATCCTAAATTCAAAATCAGATAAAGATGCTACAACAAAAGAAAATTATAGGCTAATATCCCTGAGGAACATAGATGCTAAAACCCTCAACAGAACATTAGCAAACTGAGTACAGCAATTTGTCAAAAAGATCACACATCCTGATCAAGTGGGACTTATTCTAGGTTTGCAGGTTTGATACAACATTCACAAATCAATAAATGTGATTCACCATACACAAAATGAAAGACAAAACCCACATGATCATATCAATAGATGCAGAAAATGTATCTGATAAAATCCAGCATGATTTATGATTAAAAACTCTCAGCAAAGTGGGAATAGAGGGAACATACCAAACCATAATAAAGGTCATAAATGGCAAACCCACTGCCCGGCATCATATTTGACAGGCAAAAACTACAAGCTTTCAGCCCCGGCTGGTGTGGATCAGTGGACTGAGTACCAGCCGGTGAACCAAAGGGTCGCTAGTTCGATTCCCATTCAGGACACATGCCTGGGTTGCAGGCCAGGTCCCCAAAGGAAGGCATGTGAGAGGCAACCACACATCGATCTCTCTCTTTTTCCCACCCTACCGCTCTCTCTAAAAATAATGAATAAACTCTTTTTGTAAAAAGACTACAAGCATTTCCATTGAGATCAGGAATAAGACAGGGATGTTTGCTTTCTCCTCTCTTATTTAACATAGTACTGGAAGTCTTAGCCACAGCAATCAGACAAGAAGAAGAAATAAAAGGTATCCAAACTGGAAAGGAAGAAGTAAAACTGTCATTATTTGCAGATGACATGATAATGTACATAGAGAACCCCAAAGATTCCACCGAGAAACTACTAGAACTGGCCAATGAATTCAGCAAAGTAGCAGGATACAAAATTAATACCCAGAAATCAGTTGCATTTTTATGTGCCCATAATGAAATAACAGAAAGGGAAATGAAGAAAACAATCCCATTCACAATTGCTTCAAAAAGAATAAAATACCTAGGAATAAACCTAACCAAGGATGTAAAGACCAGTACTTGAAAAATTATAAGACACTAAAGAAAGAAACAGAAGAAGATACAAATAAGTGGAAGCACATATTGTGCCCATGGGTGGGAAGAATTAACATCATTAAAATGTCCATACTACCAAAAGCAATCTATAGAGTCAATGCAATTCTTATCAAGATTCTGAAGACATATTTCACAGAACTAGAACAAATGTTTCTAAATTTTATATGGAACCACAAAAAGGCCCAAATGGCAACAGTGATCCTGAGAAATAAGAACAAAGTTGGAGGACTCACACTACCTAATATGAAGCTATACTATAAAACCATAGTAATCAAAATAGCATGGTACTGGCATAAAAACAGACTCATAGTTCAGTGGAACAGAATAGAGAGCCCAAACATAAACCCACCCCATTATAGTCAGTTAATATTCAACAGGGGAAGCAAGCAAATACAGTGGGTTAAAGAGAGTTTATTCAGTAAATGGTGTTGGGAAAATTGGACAGATTTATGCAGAAAAATGAAACTAGACCAACTTCTTACACCACACAAGACTGAAATCGAAATGGATTAAAGACTTAAATTTTAGACCCAAAACCATAAAAGTCACAGAAGAAAACATAGGCAGCAAAATCTCAGACATTGCTCTTAGCAATATTTTATCAGATGTATCCCCCAGGCAAGAGAAACAAAAGAAAAAATAAACAAATGGGACTACATCAAACTAAAAATGTTTTGCACAGTAAAGTATCAACAAAGTGAAAAGACAACCCACAGAATGGGAGAACATATTTGCTTATACATCTGTAAGGAGTTAATATCAAAAATTTATAAGGAACTTATAAAACTCAACACCAAAAAAAACAAACAACCCAATTAAGAAATGGGCAAATGACCTGAATAAACAATTTTCCAAAGAGGACATACAGATGGCCAAGAGACATATGAAAAGATGCTCCACATCACTAATCTTCTGAGAAATGCACAATAAAACCACAATGAGATATCACCTCACACCTGTCAGAGTGGCTACCATCAATAAATCAACAAACAACAAGAGCTGGTGAGGATGTGGAGAAAGGGGGACACTTTTGCACTGTTGGTGGGAATACAGATTGGTGCAGCCACTGTGGAAAGCAGTATGGAGATACCTCAAAATATTAAAAATGGATCTCCCTTTTGACCCAACAATCCCACTTCTGGGAATATGTATATCTGAAGAAATCCAAAACACTCATTCGAAAGAACACAAACACCCCTATGTTCATTGCAGTGTTATTTACTATCGCCAAGGGACATCCTAAGTGTCCACTAGTAGATAAGTGGATAAAATGACTATGGGACATTTACACAATGGAATGAATACTCCTTGGCTGTAAAAGAGAAGAAAATTTTAACCTTTGTGACTACATGGATGGACCTGGAGAACATTATGCTAAGTGAAATAAACCATTGAGAGAAAGACAAATGCCATATGATTTCACTCATATGTGGAATCTAATGAACAAACTGAACTAACAAGGAAAATGGGACAGAATCATAGATGGAGAGCAGATGACAGCTGGCGGGGAGCGCTGAGGGGGTGGAGGGATTGCATAAAAAGGAAAAAGGACTCATGGACGTGGACAACAGTGTGGTGGGTGCTGGGGGGAGGGGTATAAGGGGACCTAATAGTAACGGGAAAAGATACAATAAAGATTAAATTTTTTAAAGAAATTATATATAATGTATATAGTGTGTAAAATTATTTCCTATGTTACATATTTAACATGAAATATTAGATATAAAAATGTAAAAAGGAGAGATATGACATATTCCTTCTGAGAATATATGTAGTTGGTAGTAGATTGCAAGAGCAGAGGTCACCCCAGGAGGTTGGGCCAGGTCCCTTCACAGAATATGGAACACTGGCTACTTTGAACTTTAGAAAAATTAGTCAAATGGAATGAGATAACCTTTAAACATAGTGCATCAGCTTGTCAATCCATTTGAAGAAAGGAAGCATAGAAGAGACTAAATTTACTCATTGTTCATCTGACAAATACTGAGTATGTTCTAAGAATCAGCAAGTATTCTCAGTGGTGGGACTATGTTTCTGACCCAAAACAGGGAAGTCCCCTCAGTGTGGTCCTTATGTCTCATGGGGAAGGGGAGATGGACAGGATGGACAAGTGACAGTGAATAATGACAAAACAGAGGACTGATGTCTGGGAGGGTAAAGGCTCTGAGAAAATAAAGCTCTCCATTTGCTTCTCCTCTCCAACCTTGGCATCCCACAGACCAGATTCCATTTTTCTTAGTTTCACCTTCACATCCACCCTCTTCCTCAGATCGTTTTTCATGAAACAAGTTCTTACTAAATGCCCACCTTACACACTGAGAATTCAGAAATGGGAACACATTCACCGTCACATCCTTCTCTAAACAAACCTGCAGTTGCCACATTGATACCAACAAGTGAGCCAACAGGTGTATGATGTCACCAAAAAAAAATCCAAAACACCAAACATACACAAACGTGCACATACATGTATATAGGTTATACATACATACACATACACATCTATACATAATCCTTGGTACATTCAAAAGAATGTATGTAATGAATATGTAAGTTTTAAGCAAATAAGATAAAGAACGCCCTGTATGACTGGCGTTCTAAAAAACAGAACATTAGCAGAAACTTATATCTAATTACACTCCCTAATCCTTACGGTAAAGTATGACCTCTCCTTATAAGTGGAAATTCACAGAATATACCAGGCACTGTTTTCCAATTTCAGTGCTGGTACATTCTGTACCTTGTTTTTCTGTTACCATTTCTAACAGGCTTGGATCAGGGTCCTTTCAACTGATAGAGTCAGTCTATAGAGATGTTAATAAGTGGATGTGTAATTTTCTTTTCCATACTGACCTTGCCTGGATTTGGTATCAAGGCAACAGTGGCCTCATAGAACGAATTTGAGTTTACCTTCTCTGAAAGAATTTGTGTAAGTTTATTCCTTGAAAATTTGGTAGGACTTGCCTGTAAAACAATCCATGCCTGGAGTTGTCTTTCATGAGAAAATATTAACTGCTAGTTTAATTCCTTAATAGTTTTAGGAGTATTTTGGGGTTTTTTATTCTTTTCAAAACCGTTTGTTTCTAGTATCTGTGGAAGAGGTTAATTCTGGAAAACTTAAAGCCCTTATCTCTTTAAATACTGCCTCACTCTATTCTCACTTTCCGGGACTCCAATTAGATATGTATTTCCTCATATAGTTACTTCTTCAGACCTTCTCATTCCTTTTCTCCCTCTGCTGTGGCGATTATGGCTCTATCAAACCTACTGTTAAACCTCCACACTGAGTTTTTAAATTATGAACCATTGTATTTTTCATTTTCAGAAACTCCCTTTCATTTTCAAGTCTGCCTATTCTCTTCTGGTGGTCCTTTGTTGCTTACTCATTTTTGCAACTGAGTCCATTATTTCTTTAAATATTTTGCATTCTGTAACTAACAATTCTGACAACTGACGTTTATTGGAGTCTAAATCGGCTGTTTGTTTTTTCTAATGACTCTCCTTCCTAAGGGCTTACCTTCCAATGTGCAGAGTGATCTTGACTGTGAAATGATTGTTTAATCTGCAAACCAAATTGTTGAAGATTTCCTCCCGAGACAGTTGCTTCTGCTTCTGTTCACGCTGACTGTCCCAGACTCAGTTTCCTCACCTGGCCACCAGGCCAAGGCCCAATATCTCGGTAGCAGTGCGGCTACTGACATCTGCTCTCAGGGAAACCCTGCCTCGTGCTTCTGTCACCCCTACTTTACTGGCTGTTGTATTTGTGGGTAGAGGGTCCTTGGAGACTTCTACTACTTATTATGATATGGGAGATGCCCAAGGAGGTGTGTCCTGGGGAGCCACCGCGCCAGGGGTAAGACTCTGACTGCAGCAGCCTGTACTGTGTTAGCTTGGCTAAGCTGGATCTGTGTTTCCCCAAACCCTCTCCTTCTGTGGTTGTGGGTGTGAGCTAAGAGGGACCTGTGTTAGATTTAGACGGCAGGAGTGAAAAATGGCCATTACTCTCTGAGGGTAGTTGTAGTCAGACGTGGAGACAGAAGGAGGCAAAAGCCCAGCAGGGAGGAGCCCGTCCTTGCCCTCCTCTGCTCCATGTCTGGCTCTTCTTCCCAGCGAGTGACCCTGATGACTGACGGCAGCCCGACAGCTATTACCAGGCACACGCATGGCTGCCAAACAGCTTCCCGCAGACCTCCCTCTGAGGTCCCTGCCACTGGGCATGCTTGGCTTCTCTAGGCCTGACTGCTGACCTTTCCTCCAGTTGTCTGACTGCCCTCCTAAAGCTTCACTTCCCCTGCTCCTTCTCAACTGTGGAAAATCTAACTCCTATAAAAATCTCTTATCCAAAAGCACTCATAGTGTCTCCTCTCTTCAGGCTGAACTCTAATATACTCCCACGGCTTTTTTACCTAGCTCAACTGATCATTGTTTCAAAGCCCAGAGTGTCCATATGTAAAGCTTTCATTAAACCAACAAACCCTCACTGCAGCCCTGCTCTGAATGGGCACTGTTCCAGCCTCTTAGGGCATTTTAAACACTGCTTTCAGTGAAGACATATAGATAAGAATCACAATGCTAAGAGGTAGATTAAATCAGGGGTCCCCAAGATCCAGGCCTCGAGCAAAGCTCACCTAAACTCTGCCCACCCCGCCACTCCCCCTCAACCCTGACTTCCACAAAACCGGTCTTTGGTGCCAAAAAGGTTGGGAACCACTGAACTAAATCATAACTCTACATAGACCCAGAAGAGGAGCTTCCAGTCCAGCTGGGTTTGTCAGAGAAGACTTCCAAATGAAGTGACCCTTGCATGGGGTGTTAAAATAAGTCTCTCAAACTTGAGACATGTAGGGCTTCTTTTTTGTTTGTTTTTTATTTATTTATTTATTTTTGTTCTTTGCCCCCGAACCCGTAGGGCCTCTCCTTTAAGAGGGTTTGGTGTGTTTGTGAGCTCTATTGATAATTCTTCACCACTTTTCTCTATACTGACTCGAAATATCCTGTGCTGTAGCAGTCTGCGCTGTATTCAGTTTGCAAGTAGTGATTTGTTTTATTGAAACAATACCATTTGTCATATAAAATTAAAGTTGTTAATTTAGGATGAACTGGTTTTATACTTCTTTATATTTAATTTGTAACTATGTTTTGGTTTTATTAGACTAATAAAAATGCATACCTAACATACACACACACACACACAATCTAAGTTACATTATCATATAATGAATCCAAGCACACCAGATGTGATAAGAATTTTTTCTCTCTAGAAGGAATCTCTGTTGCTCAGGTGTGAGAAACATGAGGAGTCATCCTCAGCTTCCCCCCCTCACCCCCTGCCCTCCTTCCCCAAGAGGCAAACAGTCACTAAGTCATGCTAATTTAACATCCTGAACATTTCTTCTTCCTGTCTCCATCTTTACTACCCCTATCTTATGTGAGTCCTTTCAATGGTTTGCCATCACAAGACATACAGGATCAATGCAAGTTCTTCATAGGGGGTCTCTGCACTGTGTTCTGATCTCCACTTGGTACAAGTGTCTCATTTTATCTCAACCTGCCACTGTTCTTTTCTCATACATGATGTCATGTATCAGTTTATCACAGATGCATGTCCCCAACACAACCATTAAAAACACAGATGCATATGTGGGCAACGCTTAGTTATAAGGTGATCCACTTGATGACCTAGAATATGTTTACATTTTCAAAATTATCATCATAATTAAAAAATGTTAAAGTCTCACAGATAACTTATGAACAATCGCCTCTCCCTCTTGAGTAAAGCCTTAGCAAATGTAATCCTCAACCCAGGCTACACCCACAAATAAGGGACTCTCGATTAAAAGCTTAAAAGTTTTACCAGAGGAGAGGGAGGGGGGTAATGGGGGCAAAGAAGGAGAAGAATCAAGCCAAGGAACATGTATAAAGGACCCCTGGACAAAGACAATGGAGGGGAGGATTGAATGTGGGCGGTGGGAGGTAGGTAAGACAGTGGAGAGTAATGAGGGAAAAATGGGGACAACTGTAATTGAACAACAATAAAAAATTTTAGAAGATTTAATAGCCAATAATACTGCCTATTAAGGCAATTATGAGCATGATTTAACAGAAAATTAAGAGAATTAACTCAGAAACTATATAGGGAAAAGGAGAGTTATTATTAAACAGGGTAAGATGTTATACTACTTTTACAGCCTTGACAATAATTATAAGGAGTTTTAATAACTCATGAAAAGCATTCAAATACTCTGTCTTTCCTCTTTCTCTTCCAGAGTTCATCAACTTGTTAGCCTAAGTAATTGCTATAAAATACAATTGTTCTTCCCATATGCTGCCAATAGAAATTAGTCCTGCAGCCCTGACCAGTGTGGCTCAGTTGGTTGGGCATCGTCCCGCAAACCTGAAGGTGGTCAATTTCATTCCCAGTCAGGGCACACGCCTGGGTTACAGGTTTGGTCCCCAGTCAAAGCACATGTGAGAAGCAACCAATCGATACTTCTCATATCAATGTTTCCCTTCCTCTCTTTCTTCCTCCCTTCCCCTCTGTCTGAAAATAAATAAATAAAATCTTTTAAAAATCTGTCCTGCAGACCTATAAAATTTAGGTGAACTGCTTCTTCAAAGGAAAATGTCAATTCTATTGCTAGGCTGATAATTTTGGATTGAAATAAGTTGCTGAACAAGATATATTCATTCATTCACTTATTTATCAAATATTTAACATACAACGGTAACATGCTGGAAACCATTTGGCACTGGGGACACAGTACCTGTTGTAAATAAGACAATTGCTCAATGGTGACAAGTGTTTTAATAAGTAAATGATGTAAATTCTGACATAGTAAGTACTATGGAAAAACAAGCCAGGTAAAGAAAGAGAGCCACTGGAGGTGGCTCTTTTTGGTAGTTATCCCTAGGGATTCTCGGATAAATATACAGACTTTTGCATCCAGGAATCTTCATTAAAAATTTTTGACTCTCTCTCCCATCCAGGCGTTAAGAGATTGAGGCTCAGGCTTAGTATCTGACCTATTTGGTTCTCTTTAGACCTTGTGGGAATGGTTGGCAAAAATTTCCATGGGTTTACGGAAAACATAAGTAATAATTCCAACCACTTGTTATTTAAACAGAAGGAAGCACAAAGACTCTTTCATTTTATTAATTACTGAAAAGCTTCTCATTCCAATAGGTCTACTATGCCAATTAAACACAATATGCTCTCAAATATTATTCAGCAATACCAAAGAAGGAAATCTTGCCATTTGCAATGACATGGATGGATCTTGAGAGCATTATGCTAAGTGAAGTAAGTCACACAGAAAAAGGCTAATACCTATGATCTCATTTATATATGAAATTTTAAAAACAAACAAAATGAACACATAGCTACAGAGATCAGATTGGTGGTTACCAGAGGCAGGGGGTGAGGGGAAAAGTGGACAAAAATAGGTAAAGGAAGTCAAAAGGTACAAATTTCTGGTTTTAAAATAAATAAGCCCTGGGAACATAATGTATAGCACAGTGACTATAGTTAATAATGCTGTGTTGTATAATTAAAAGTAGAGTAGGTCAGCCCTGGCTCAGTGGTTCAGTTTGTTGGAGCCACCTGTACGCTAAAATGTTGTGGGTTCAATTCCTGGCCAGTGCACATATGACTGATGTTTCTCTCTCACATCGATGCCTCTCTCTCTCTCTCTCTCTCTCTCTCTCCCCCCGACCCCTCCTTTCACTCTAAAATCAATAAAAAACATATCCTTGGGTGAAGAGTATTAAAAAATAAATAAAGTAGAGTAGGTCTTAAAAGTTTTCATCACAAGAAAAAAATTTGTAACTACGTGTGATGATGCATGTTAACTAGACTTATTGTAGTGATCGACTTTCAATATATGCCTATATCAAACTATAATGTTGTACCCCTGGACTAACGTGTCGATTATATCTTAATTAAAAATAAATAAAATAAAATTAGGTCCCAATTATGAGGTCTCATCATTCTGAATTTAACAGTGGTTGAGCTTTGGGAATCCAGCCTATAGGATTAGTCATCAGTTGTCTAAATATGCTAACACATTCAGGTTTCACATCTCTGGCCCTGGCAACTCCACATCTTTCCAGGACATGGCCAGCTTGCAAGGTGTAGTAAATACCACATGCTCAACATAGGCTCCTAAAATTCTTCCAACAGACATTCTAACAGACACTCTTGGGAATGTTCCCAGGTCCTAGAAGTTTATAAAGTGATAAGGGTTTCTCTAACTTATAATATTGTGCTCCCTGGAAACCTTTGTTAAAAGTAGGAGCTAATCGCTGGAGCCAATCAAAAAATCCAACTGGAAGACTGGGACTAATATCTAAGAAACATCTAAAGCAGTCTTTCCCAAAGTGATGACCGGTGGCATCACCGTCATCTGAGAACTTGTTAGAAACACAAATTCTAGGACCCTGTGCCACACACGTTGAATCAGAAATTATGGCAGTGAGGGCCAGCATCTATGTTTAACTTAACTCCCAGGTAATTCTGATGCACACTGAAGTTTAAGAGCCACTGATCAAAGGCGTTCTAAGAAGACACTGTCAGTGTTACCAAGAAGCAGCACAGTAGTAAACAGTCTGGTGGACAACACACCTAAAACTTCCAAGAATACGGCAAGTGGGCGGAAAAAGTAAGTCATTTGACTCTTTGTTGTTTGTTTCTTTTCTAAGAATTCGGTGCCAGTAACACAGGGAACCATTTAGTTCTCTGGTCTAAGTAGCTGGTCAGAATCTGGGTCCAGATCTGGACAAAAGGCAGGGTTGTTGCTAAGGCCAGAGAAGCAACTACCAAAAATTGCAGTTTCAGAACACCAGCAGATTTTAATGTTTAATGGTAGACTTGGCCTTCTCACGTTCCACCCCATACTACGACACATCGAAGGCACAACCATCTGCCTTAAGCACAATCCCACCCACCCCGTAAATTATTTTCTTTTCCCCAAATATGACGCACATTTTAAGAGACATCATTTTTTTCTTCTGTGCCTGTGTCTGGTTTTAATTGTTTGCAGTAGAATGCCCAACTTGGAACTGTAATTGATAGTGCTTAAGTACAAATGGGCAGCATGATTTCCTTTAAACACTAAGCACAGCCCATTCTGCAAGCACCTGGGCTCTAGGCCGGCATGGTGCAAGGTTCCCCTCCCTCCAGGCAGTGCATGGAATCACGGTGCCAGTGGCAGAGCTTTCAATGAGCCCATTCCAGAGCCCTCCCCAGCACTCTGCACTTGACTTGGCTGGGCAAGGACACTGGAGTTTCTGGAAGAGCAATGGACCATAAGAGTGAAGAACTATTCTTTGTGGCTTTTCTGGTCCCAGTGTTTAAGCGAGGGAACACATCTAGATGCCTTTCTTCAGCTCTTTGTCATACAGGACCAATTTATGGATCTACGTTCTTTGCAAATGCGAGGGCCACTGATTGCATTCACAGCTGTGGCCTTCCCCATGCTAGAACATGTCGGGCTGCCAGCAATGCGTTTTCCGCGGAAGCCAAGGAGAAAAGCCTCCTTTTGTCCCTCTTTACGGAATGGCTTCCACAAGCTCAGACTCCAGCAGCACAGAAAACCTAGGCCCTTAATATTTTGTCAGTAAAAATAGGAAACAAACAAAAAACAAGAAATCACATCCTCCAAGAAACTGTCCAATACTAACTAAAGAGAATAGATGATGTACCTGGTAGAGAAATACAAAACTTCAATCAAACACATGTGTGGCCTCGATTTCAGACCCCTGGATTGTCTACTAGAAACCCTCTGTAGGCTAATTCCAAAGTTTATGGAAGGATTGGATTTTACAGCCTCAGGCATCTGTGAACTCAAACGTCAGGCAGAATGGTAAAGACAGCGAAATTCACCTTTTGTGCCCCATGCCCTCTCCCACTTCTTTCTGTAACCCTCTCCCACCTCCAGGTAAATCTTCACCACCCACATTCAATCAGTCAAATTATTCCACCTTTGCAATGTCTCACTAATCACCTTGACCCAAATGTCTAAGGCTGGGTAAAAACAGCATTGTCAGATTTCATAAACTTGCAATGATGGCTCAGACTGAAAGGAGACATTCTGTCACAAGGGAAACGGCTTGTCAAAGAAATACATATTAAAATTGGGTCTCAAATTATAGGTTAGAGAACTTTATTTTTAGAGATAAGTTTTATACTTTGTATTGTATCTCAAAAACTATTTTTTTTAAGATTTTATTTATTTTTGCAGAGGGGAAGGGAGGGAAAAAGAGAGGGAGAAAAACATCAGTGTGTGGTTGCCTCTCATACAGTCCCTACTGGGGACCTGGCCTGCAACCCAGGCATGTACCCTGACTTGGAATCGAACCAGTGACCCTTTGGTTCACAGGCCAGTGCTCAATCCACTGAGCCACACCAGCCAGTGCACAAAAACTAAATTTTTTTAAAAAATGGTACTTCATTTTAAAAACCAGGACTAGTATTTTACTATTATGGATCCAAAAAAATTTATATTTATCAGTAATTAAGGATAATTTTTATTTTTAAAGAATTTTAATTTTTAGACTCTATTCTGCTTACTTTTAAATTGAATAACAGTTAAATTGTTACCCTGTAAAACAATTCATTCTTTTGCCATGTCTAAAATAACCTAATGTACATGTCTTTTTCATTCAAATACAAGTCACTTAACAGCTGGTAAAATTAGATATATGGTTCTTATGTAGCCTTCAATAAAGTCAACATTCTCAACATTGCTCTCCAAATTATTTAAATATATTTTTGAATATATGTATGTATATTTGAAACATATATTTGAATAGCATATATATTCAAATATATTTTTTAGTGTCTTTGAAAATATGCCTTCAAATAGTCTCTTCCAAGAGTCCAGTTTCCAAGTTTTCATTGAGCTTTACTGCTTCCTCATCTGCTGTTTTTGTTTTTTTTTGCTTTTGATTTTTTATCTGTTTCTCCTGACAACAAAAGACCTAAGGAAAATAAACTAAAGGTGAAAATATTTACAGGGTGTAATTCAGAGAATTTCCATCTGGGACTTCTACTTGAGAGGCAGTGTAAGATTTGGACTTTCATTTACTAATTTTGTTTTCCACCTTGCCAGGTATGGAAGGTTCCCTTGATGTCCTCTTCTTTACCATCTTGCTGGTGCTTAGTCATCCCATGCTGTGTGGAAACCTCTGGGCTGCCCCAGGAAGGGGAGAACAATCAGTTTATGAGGACAGATGAGAACAGTATGCCCCCAACAGTCTTGCCAAGAAAAGCAGACAGCAGCACAACCCGCCTTGGCTCTCCCCTCTCCCTCTGAATGACACCATCAGATAATGTTCATAGGGATGGAGAAAAGCCCTTGGACAGAGAGCTCAGCTGATGTACCCTATTCTGGAAGGGGAAACATTTCCTTCAAGACCTAATAAGAAGAAGGCTTCCCAGCAGTGGGGCTTCCCAGCCTAGAGTGGGAGTGGGGTCGGAGGGACAGTCGGAGTCCAGCGTTTCAAGTGACTGGTAGTTTTCCGTCAGACAGCTTGAGGCCCTCCCCAAAACAGCCCAGCGGTGTTCAGCTCAGTTGCCAGGAAAGTAACATTGCAATTCAGTGGTTAAAAAGGAAATCAACACAACTTCCTGGGAAGGAAAAACTCCTTTATAGAGAAAAGAGAGGAAGCTACAAAGACAGTAAGAAAGTAAAAAGACCTAGAAGGAAAAGTTTGAGAGACTTGGAAGGAAAACTGTAAAAGTTAAAACTATGAAAAAATAGAAAAGAAAACTGTATACAAGATATGGTCTGAGTAGGACTTCTTAAAAGGTAAAAAAAAAAAAACAACAAAACAAATGATTGTGTTTAAGTCTCCAAGAACTACCTTACCATTCTCTCAAAAAAGTAAGATGGCATTGGGCAAAGAATGAAAGGTTTAGGAGTAACGACAGGAACAAGAACCAACCGACAGTACAGGTTGATAAACATCAAAATGAGTTATTGAATAGTTGTGGAATTTAATTATTTGGAGAAAAATAAAAAGTGAATTTTTAATAATCTTTGTCACACAGCACCTACTATTTGCTTGGCACATTATAGTCATGTATCCTGACTCCTCTATAGGGTTGTTACAAGTATCAAAACAGATAGTACACCTGGTCAGGACTGGGAAAGAGCGCTTCTAGTCCTTTCTGTCCAGTCAGATTTGTTGAATGAATTACCCCACTCTCACCTATTTTATAAGTGGCATCTGGTTTACCCCCCATGACAACCTGGGAGGATGGTAGGAAACATAATCGTGTTCTGTTTTACACTAAAGGAAGCCAAGATTATATCCACGGAAGCTAAGATTGTAGTCTTTGGTCACAGAGGTAGCCACTAAGATGGTGTGAAGCATCAACTCCCTGTAAAAGCACTTTTGAAAGACATTAGTACTGCTTTCCACTTCAGAAAATTCATTCAAAATAAGCTTTATTATAATAAGAGTAGGACAGGAAAGAAACAGAAGAACTCTTTGATCTAGTTCATTTACTTGGAAGAGTGGGTATAACCTGTGACATCTTCCTACCATCTGAGAGTTGGAGGCACTTCCTGTGTTTGTGAATAGGTGCCCAAGTGTTTTCCTATAACCACTCTCAACCAACAGAGCTGATAAACTAAAACATACTGTGTTGCATTGATTACACTGAAACAAAAAGCTGCCTTTTCACCATGATAGATAACTGAAATAAAGTATTTTCTGAATAAATATTTTTGGTTTACTAAATCACACAGTCAGCTGTCATATTATGCATCAAAACAGACAGTCTTTTCGAAGTTAAAAATATCACAGCTATTTTGCAAATAAAACATTTGGCAATCATGAACCTGAGTATCTGCTGAAATTCAGGCAGACTTGAGACCAAGCTTTGATGTCTGATTCTAAATCCATCCATTATAATTAATAAAGGCAATGTCAGTAATGTAACTGAGCCCTGGCTGGTGTGGCTCAGTGGATTGAGAGCCGGCTTGCAAACCAAGGGGTCTCCGGTTTGATTCCCAGTCAGGGCACGTGCCTGGGTTTCAGGCCAGATCCCTGGTAGGGAGCACATGAGAGGCAACCACACATTGATATTTCTCTTCCTCTCTCCCTCGCTCCCTTTGTGTCTAAAAATAAATAAATAAAATCTTTTTTAAAAAATAATGTAACTGAATTTTCTTATATAATAGTAAACTCTAGATTATTCAACTTTCAATTTTTCAAGTTAAAGGAAAACTTCCATCCGAGACAATGAGAGAAGATAAAGAAAACCAATGCTAAATTAAAGTTCAGGTAGATACATCAATAGCTCTGTATAAAAATTCAGAAAAGGAAGCAGATGGTGCTAAAGGGACCTGACACTGCTATAGACCAGACATTTTAAGTTAATCTGCATTTGTTTTCATGGTAGGAAATTTTACCCTTTATTTTAGCAAAATGGAAACTGATTCAGAGAGAAATTAAGTGATGTGTCCAAGATCATAAATAAGAGTAGAAGCCAAGATTCGAATGCAGTTATCTCAAGACCCCAAAGCTCGAATGGCCAGAGTACATGAACTTGCACCCACCTACCTCTCCCAGTTCATTCCCCTCCCTCCTTACCATGTACTCCAACTTCAGTTACGCCAGCAGGACAAGTTCTTTCCTCCATCACGCAACTAACCCGTTTTCTCGTGCTTATGCTGCATATAGAGACGGGGGTCCAGGTTCTTAGTAGTCATGAACAAAGAACTGGACTAACCATGCAGACATTGCAAAGCAAAGTAAGCAGGAAATTTATTAAGGAAAGTACACTTCCCAAGACATACAAGTGGGCCATCTCTGACCAGAGAAGGGCCTTCTCCTATTGAACGGTTACAGGCTTCATAGGGATCTTACTTAAGCTTCTACACATGTGATTTCCCACAATCTTCCTTGATTGCCTACTCAGGGAAGAAATCACAATACTAATTATGACCAGTTGTCACAAGGTGATTCTTGGAAATCAGGATGCTGACTGATGACAGCTGCAGTGCCTCAGGATTTCCTATTCTATCTCCTGCCTCAACTTCACCCTGAGAGACACGGTTCTCAAAAATTCTTATTTTGGGTTGCTGAGGGAGGATTGTCAATGTTCTGTATCTATTTTCTGCTGGAATGGAAGGTAGACCCTGTCTGCTGAGAACCATGAAATTCTTGCCCTTTCTTATCTAGTGGTAGGGAAGGAATTTCCGAGACTGGTTCAGACACTGTGTGTTAAGATGTTGGCATTGGATTCCTTAGGGATTGGTTGAAACCCTGGAGCATCATCATGTTGATGTGGCACTCTTCAAGTCTGATAGATGTAAATTTAACCAACAGGGTAAAGATGCAAAGGCCTGAGATTAGAATTAAGATGATGACTATCTATTGGTAGTTCATTTGGCCCAAAGTACTGTTAGAGATATTCCTTGCCCACTGTATTGTGGTTGGCAATGGCAAACCCAGCAATTGTTAGAGGTACTACCCCAGAGCAAATCCTAGGAAATTTGGAAAACAGACTTATTGACCCAAGAAAGAGTAGCAAGAGTGCAGACTGTTAGCAAGAAGTTTCATATTGACTTATCTTTAAGGTTTCTTCTTCTTGAACAGGAATTTAAGAGCTTCTAAGGGTTCACAGGTGTATGTGGCATCTGGATTCTTCTGCTGGCCTGCAGGTGGATCTGTTGGTTTCACTCTAGAAATATGGACCCAACTATCTACCCCAAGCAGCTTCACAGCCATGAGGATACTTAAGATGACCTGGTAGGGTCCCTTGCATTTAGGAATAAGTTGATCTACAGGGGATCCCTCTTATCAAGTTTTGAGAAGTACCTAATCCCGCAGAGATACAGTGGCCTAGAATTCTCCTTTGGGAGCAACTAAGGTCTTATTTCCACATTCCTGTAGTGCTTTCTGTGCCGCAGTTTATTGTATACTTAACTGCTTGATGGGTCTCTGTATCGAATATCAGACCTAGAGTTAAGATGGGCCTTGATATAGCATCTCAAATGGACTGAGTCTAGTATTGACCTTAAGGAAGCCCCTGATTCTCATGAGCGCTATAGGTAGTCATTTAATCCGATTTTCAGAAGTTTCTTGACAGAACTTTGAAAGTGCCCTTTTCAAGGTCTGAGTTGCCTATTCTACCTTCCCAGAGGACTGAGGTCTCCCAGTGGAGCGAAGGTAATATTTTATGCCCAGAGCTTCGGTGATTAATTGGATGATCTTAGATGTAAAGGATAGCCTGTTAACACTTTGTAGGGACATAGGAGGCCAAGTTGGTGTATTATTTCCTTTAGGAGAGCTTTTGCTACTTCTGTGGCTTTCTCCATCCTTATTGGAAAAGCTTCAATCCATCCAGTAAAGATATCTATCAGAACTAATAAGTATTTATATCCTCTATAGGGAGGCATTTTGATAAAGTCAATCTGACAGTCTTCTCCTGGGTAGGTCCCTTGTCCCTGAATAGGCTCTAAAAGTAGGGAAAGGGAATGGTTTTTGGCTAGGGTTGTTGTTATAGGCACAAAGAGTGCAGGTCTGGCAAATATTCTTTATAGTAGTTATTAGTCTTTTGCCTACAAATAATTTCTTAAGCATTGTTGTTGCAGCATCCCTTCCTATGTAAGAATTTCCACTGGGAGGCCTGGGGAAGGAAGAGTTTTCGGCCATGTATATCCAAGGTCCTTCAGGGATGCCGCCTTGCCCCAAAGCCCAAGATGTCTCCCCAGTTGTACAGGTGGGCTTGATACCTGGGCCGTTCACAGAGGGGATAAGGCCAGCTGTTCGGCAGTCCCTAGTGCTGCCTTCTTTGCCCCGGCTCTGCCCTTCTATTTCCCTGGGAGAGAGCAGACATGTCCTCTGGTGACCTCTGCAGTGCATGACCGCCACTTGCTCAGGGAACTTAACTGCTTCTAATAGATCTAGGATTTCTGGTCCATGTTTAGTGGGAGAATGTTTAACAGTAAGGAGCCCCCTTTCTCTCCATATGCCAGCATAAGCATGCAGAACAAAGAAGGCATATTTGGAATCAGTATGGATATTAATCCTTTTTCCCTGTCCTAGAATAAGAGCTTGGGTAAAGGCCAAAATTTCAGCCTTTTGGGCCGAGTTCGAGGGTGGAAGGGGTTGTGCTTCAGTGGTGTCATATAAACTAACTACTGCATGTCCCACTTTTCACTGACCATTCTGTACAAAGCTGTTTCCATCAGTGAGCCACTCTTCATCAGAATTTTCAAAGGGTTGGTCTAGCAAGTCCTGCTGGAATAGGTAAGATTAATAATCTCTGACCAGGAATGGGTCAAGTCTGGAGATGATTCTGTAGGCATTAAGGAGGCTGGATTTAAGATATTCCAGGTCTTGCCCTGGCTGGTGTGGCTCAGTGGATCAAGCACCAGCCTGCGAACCAAAGGGTCGCTGGTTCAGTTCCCAGTCAGGGCACATGCCTGGGTTGTGGGCCAGGTCCCCAATAGGGGGCATGCAAGAGGCAACCACACATTGATATTTCTCCCCCTGTCGTTCTCTCTCCCTTCCCCTCTGCCTACAAATAAATAAAATCTTTTTTTTTAAAGGTATTATAGGTCTTTACAGTTACCTCAGAGTTGTCCAGCAGAAGGGCCTGATATCTGGTTTCCTGTTACCCAGAGGTGCCCTTTCATTTCTAATACTGCTTATACCTGATGTGGAGTTAGGACCTCTAACTTCTGTCCTAGATTTAATTTAGCAGCTTCTCCTGTAAGCAGGGCTGTGGCTGCAACTGCTCTTAGACATGGAGACCACCTGGTTGCTACACTGTCTAGATTTTTAGAGAAATATACGACCGGTTGAGGTTCATTTCCTAGTCATTGGACTAAGACCCTAAGGCTATTCCTTGACTCTCTGCTGTGTATAAATAGAAAGGTTTGTTTATGTCAGGGTGTCTAGGGCTGGGGCCTCGGTTAGGGCAGGCTGTCTGTGCTCTTCTTTTCCTCCAAGCCATGGTTGTTAGACTGAGAAGGCAGTATCTATCCCACAGGAATTTGTGGGCCCATTTGTAATTTCTGAAGCTTTCTATGAACATCAAGGGCTGACTGGTTGATAAAGTGTTGTCCTGTTAATACTTGGTCCTAGAGAGGATGGGTCTAGATTACATATTTCCAGAGTATCTCTCCCAGTCACTTGAGGAAGAGAGCAGGGTTCTCCTCCTTTCGCTGTGTTACTTCTCTGATTTTATCATAGATCACTGGTTTTGATACAAAGTTTGATACAATTTTTCATTCTAATCAATAAGCACTGTCTCACTGTGCTTTTATTTCTATTCCTTCCCTCCCACTGTATCATAGTCCTGTTCAGGGTCCTGACCTGGGACTGCCTGAGCTGCGGATCCTACATCATCGGGGTTTGAGCATGTGATCAGTCTGCATGTTTGCGGGCCTCTTCCCAGATTTGTTGCTTTTCTTCTGGAGAGCAACAGGTGGTCAGGATTATATAAAGGTCTCACCAGGACATATTAAAGGAAGAGTTAAGGTTTGGAAGTTACTAGTGAAGCATGAGGAACCCTCAGAGAAGTTTCCTAGTCTGTCTTTGCACTGATGCAGGTCAGTTATTGAAAAGGGTACCTGTGCCTGAATAGGGCCTTCTGTACCTGCTACCTCCCTCAGGGGCAGGAGGGCAGGAGTGTGGGGGAGACATGAGGCTCTGCTCCACGTATGCCCTGCTGGACTAGGTTTCTTTTCAACTGGTAGTTTTGTATATGTTGGAGAGAAAGGTGGAGGAAAGGTTGATTTCTCTGAGGTGGGAGCAGAGGCTTCAGGGCTTTGGGGCCTAATTGGTTCCCCCTAATAGACAGGTGGGGAACTTAAAAGGGAGTCATTTAGAATGGCATTGTTGACCCTTAGAGGGACTGCCTCCCTTGGCCCAGAACAGAGAGTTAAATTGTCATACAGTGCCATGAAGTCTTGAACATAGGGAACCTATGACCATTGGCCCAACCTTTTACAAAACAGGTCTAACTGGAGTATGGTGGTGTAATTGTCACTCCCATTTTTCAGGTCAAAATTCCTCATCTCCTAGTGTATACTGAGGCCAATCCATGTTACAAAAGAAAATTACCCACCTGTTCTTGAAATTTTCAGGGTCAATTTTTTCCCAGTTTCTAAGAATGCATCCCTATGGGGATCCTAAAAGGACAGATGGTATGTTACCTATCTTGCCCATGGCTCTTAACTGCCCAACCTGTGCCTGCACAAATGTAGCAAACTCTTTTCAAGGAGATGGGGTGTCCCAAGGCATAAAGGAGACAGAAAGAACAAAAGTCTCCTCCAGCTACCAGGGAGGGTGGAAGGGGTTGTCTTACCACTCTGGAGTTTCTACAGAAGCCCTCCTGGCTGGCTTGATAGAGATGAGGTCCAGGTTCTTGGTGGCCACAAACAAAGAATTGGTCTGACCACACAGATATCGTAAAGCAAAGCAAGCAGGAAATTTATGAAGGAAAGTACACTTCCCGAGACATGTGAGTGGGCCATCTCTGGCCATGGAGTGGTCCTCTTCTACTGAACAGTGACAGAATTTATATGGTCTTTACTTAAGCTTCTACACATGCAGTTTCCCACAATTCTCCTTGATTGCCCACTTGGAGAGGAAACCACAATGCTAATTATTATCAGTTGTCCCAAGGCAATTCTTGGAAATCAGGATGCTGACTGATGATAGCTGCAATGTCTCAGGATTTCTTATTCTACCTCCTGCCCCACTTAGAAAACTCTTGCCCTAACTGGTGTGGCTCAGTGGGATGAGCGTCATCTCGCAGAAGGAAAGCTTGCTGTTTTGACTCCTGGTCAGGGCACATGCCTGGGTTGTGGGCCAGGTCTCTGGTCCCTGGGCTGGGGCGTGTGAGAGGCAACTGATCAATCAGTGTGTCTCTCCAACATCAATGTTTCTCTCCCTCTCTTTCTCCCTCCCTTCCCCTCTTGCTAAAAAATAAATAAATAAATAAATAAATAATCTTTTAAAAGGTAAAGAAAGAAAAAAACTCATTACCACTTTACCTTGCTGGTTCTTTCGTATTATTCAGTTCTTAGCATAAACATTACTTCTTCAGAACATGGTGTCTCAATTTTAAAATGTGGTTCCCTGGTATGTCTTCATCGTACTCAAGTCTGTTTCATTTCATTCATTATGTTCTGTAATTGCACATTTGTGTTTCTTCCTTTGATGGTACCTTTCCCACTAAACTACAAGCTTCAGCAGCACAGGAATCACATCTGTCTGCTCTTTACTCTCTATCCAGGACTGAGCACAGTGCCCAACACACAGAATGTATTCAATAAATACTTGTGAATGAATGAGAAAGCAAGATATGGGAATTGTCAAATTATCTAAGGTGCACCCCAATTCTAGATTGTCTAATATGTTAAGTTAGTCAGGAACATTTAGAATTTATGGAGGGACAGGACTTCTTCAGGTCTTTACTGGCATGCCAAAAAAAGAGTATTAACAAAGGGAAAAGAGATTATCCCCCACTTTATCAAAAACTCACTAATCTAAATACTCATGAGAATGCCAGGAAAGCCTTATGGCCCTGAAGCCCCTCACCATGCTGGGTAATCACATTGTCCTGGGCTTGATAGTCATTCCCTTGACCAATAAGCCATGGCTGTTCCTCATTAGTGTCACAGTCATCATAGCGTGTTTGTTCTAAGTTATCTAAGACTGATGAAACCATATACCTAGTCTCATCACCAACCCTTCAAACTAATCCAGGCTAATCCTTTCAGGTTTCATTTTTTTTTAAGATTTTATTTATTTATTTTTAGAGAGATGGAAAGGGAGGGAAAAGAAGAGGGAGAGAAACGTCGATGTGTGAGAGATACATCAACTGGTTGCCTCTCGCACACCCCCAACCGGGAACCTAGCCCACAACTCAGGCATGTGTCCTGGCTGGGAATCAAACTTATGACCTTTTGGTTCATAGGCCAGCACTCAATCCATTGAGCCACACCAGCCAGGGCTATATTTGAAGATTTTACACTGACAAGTGGTGCCTTCCAATGATGCTCCTGATTTTTATTCTGGGCGTCACTTACCATGAAATCTGCTCAGGTGACTGGCTTGCTGTGGATGAAAAGCTAGTGCATTCTAGTTAAACAAAGATTATAGAGCAAGTCAAAACTTCTGTTTTCATTCAGTGTTGTTACCACCTAGCTTTGTGCACTTCGAGGTCAAATAATTTTAATCCCTCTAATTTAACTATCTTAACTTTCTCATCTGTAAAGTTATAATCATCACTCTGATAGACTTATATCTAGTCTGAGGACATGAAAGATTCTCAGAGGCATCTGGGTGACTGACCCTTGCTCTACTTTTGCAGCTCTAACATCAGAAAAGTTCCTAGACCACACTGCTAGCCTGGGCAGAATAAATAGGTTCAAAGAGGGTGTGATGCTGGTATCAGCAGCACATATACTAATATTGGAATGATACAGAGATTAGCAAGGCCCTGCACAAAGATAGACACACAAATTTGTTATTTGTTCCATATTTTTAAAACTAGAAAGGAAAAAATTGGGTTTTTTGATGCTTGTGTACACTGTATTATACCAGTCTCTAAGGTTATATGGTGTAACAGTAATAATGATGATCTAATCATAATCCAGCTGGGTTGGAGGTGGGCATGGGAATGGTTCTGCCCATCGCTCGGTGACACCGCCTGTAAGTCCCATTGTGATCCTCAGTCACTCAGACTTCATTATGTACAGTGATGTCGAAGCCCCCTTTGGGAGACCCAAGGCTTATACATTGTGTCTGTCACTGGAGGACACTGGTGGCCTCTCTACAGCGTATCCTGATAGCACTTTCTTCCATCTCTATCCTTTTGATAAATACACCCTGACTCGTTCCCCAGGTAGTAACTGTGTCTGGCCTCTCCATCAGTCAGGGCCTACTGATGGCATTTGTTAACATGGTGGTGACATAGGTTCACATGTGCTTTGGGAAAATAAAAAGTATTTCAAAAATATGAGTCACTATCACCAACTGCCTACAAAGGTGAATTTTTTAGCTCTGATTTCTTTTCTATAAGAAATAGATACAATATAGTATGTGCAATCAGTTCAAGTTCAAACTCTTACTGTACTCCTAGACTCTGTGTCTTTGGAGAAGTCACAGTCTCCCAGAACCTGTGTATCTTCATCTGAAACATGGAAATTCAGTAATAGTAGTATTTCTCCCATAAGGCTGTCGTGAGAGTGCAGGGGACCAAAGCTTTGCCGCCCTGAAGCCGCCTTTTGGGATGTCGATTTTAAGCTGTTTATTAAGAAATAAAAGACTCAGGACCTTTGACCTTACCCACTTTCCAGCCGAAGAGATTCAGATGAGGAGGCCTCCTCCTGAAAGGGCATCTTAGGGTGTTCTCCTTGGCCTAATTTGAATTAAGTAGGGTAAGTAGGAGGGCTTCAAGCCTACCAGCTAGATATGCCCTGCGCCCCATTGTTCCGGAGTTGCCCGCCAAGAACTGGCCTGCCACTTGCGCTCCACTCTTCCGCAGCTACCTGTAAATTGCCCATTCTCACTTCTGAATTCTAAGACCTTGTTCCTCGCCTTTCTCTCCTTTGCCTAAAATGGCATATATACTCAATGACACCTCACTGTCTTTGGAATTTTCGTGCTTATGTGAATTCCCCATGTGCTTGTATTAAAATTTGATTCTCTCCCGTTAATTTGTTTCTGTTAAATTGATTATTAGCTCAGCTAGAAGAACTTAGAGGGTAGGAGGAAAAGTATTACATTTTTCTTCGCAAAAGATAATACGGGAAATATCTAGAGCTGTCCCAGCACACTGAAAGTGTTAATAGTTGAGTCTGAAATCAGAAACCCAACACTTGAGAGACGTAAATGAATTTCAAAGCTCTGAATCTATCAGACTCTTTTATGTTAAAAATAACAAAATTAAACACAGACTGGCTTCAATAATAATGGGAGCTCATTGGCACCTGTAACTGAAAAAAATCCATAGGAAATATACACATCAAGCCTTGTTCACAGAACGTACAGTTTCACCCTACTCCATATGTTACCTCTCTCTCAGGCCAGGTTCCTTCAGGGCTGCAAGATGCCTGCCAGCAGTCACCAGGGCAAAACACTTTCTCCTTCACACCCAGAAAAGGAAGAACATGACTCCTCACAATGAACAAGAGTCCTTCGCTTCGGAGACCCTGGACTAGCCTTCATGACCAGGTGAGTGCCAGGCACTGGTGTGTAGACCTGGGGGACTGAGTAGGGAGGTGCTACACAACAGGGAAAGGTAAAATAAATGTCACAGAGGCAGCCACATTGTCCACGATAGCAACACAATAAATGCTTAGTGGGTGACAATGCATTCCCAAGTGTGTGTTTTTTTTTAATTGAGAGAAATAAAATACCAATGAAGAAACATTAATTTCTAAGGTTTCTAGGATCCTAATAAGCCCAGATGGCAGGAAGGAGGAGCAGGGAAGGAGCTGGCAGGGACTCTCTGAACTGAGCCACAGAAATCCTAAGGTGTAATGGGCTCAGAAGGCAAGTCTGCTGTAGCCCTGGGGGCTCCGGGGAGTTTGAGCACCACCATCTTCAAGGCTGCTCTACAGTCCCCAGCGGTGAGAATCGTGGCACAGTTTTTCCTTCCATCCCTACAGATCTGAAATGAACTGAAGAAGCAGAAGAAAAACTTCCCACTGCTGGGGGAGTTTAACTGATGTAAGTCCCTCTCCTCACTTGCCCGCAGCTCACAAACGCTCTACCAGTACCACCGGAAGGGCCAAAACACTGACACCAATGCAGCCTCTGCTTAGAAAGGAAACTCCCCAGGACAGAGCTCTTCAAATGACTTCCTTTTGCCTAAATAAGGCATTTTATTGGGTCTTGGGGCTCCTTCAGTTGTAAGGAATTGAAATCCACCCAAGTTACTTAAGCAAAAGGGGATGAATACCAAGTATCTCCCAGCCAGGAAGTACAGCCTAAACGGTGAAGTGAATGCCCAATTGCTTTAGTTTTCTAACTGTCATGACCAGCTTCCCTGCCTTCATTTGCCAGCCCTGGCTTTACATTTTCCATGTTCAAGAGCCACTACTATAGTACTGAGTGGTTCCTATAAGCCAATTTCAAATCTCTAGGAAAAAGAGCTCACTGTTGCCTACATTTAGAGTTTATGGTGGGACAGGACTTCCCACCAGACTCTTTTATGTTAAAAATAACAAAATTCTGACCTTGGCCAGTCAGCTCTTGCTGGGGAGGGCAGGGATGCATCAGGCTGCGTCTGCTACACACTCAGGACAAGTCTTACCTTGGACTCTGGGAAGGGAGTGAGCAGGAAAGTCAAAGTGATCATTACGCGTATGTCAGACATGTTAGTCCTTTTCTCTTCTATCAGACTACAGTCAGTAATTTCATAAAAACGACAGAGAAATGTAAACCAGTAGAGTAATATTGACGAAGTCTAGATAACTAATCTCTCAGTTCGGTCCCATTCTAACTTTCTATGTATCCTTCATACAGCACAATTTGTTAGTGCTACATCTTTTTTCACCTGCCAAATAACGATAATTATACTTGTCTTTGTAACTTATAGGATTATAGAAAGGATAAAGAAATAATAGATGTGCCCTGGCTGGTGTGGCTTGGTGAATTGAGTGCTGGCCTACAAACCAAAGGGTCACTGGTTCAATTCCCAGTCAGGGCATATGCCTGGGTTGCGGGACAGGTCCCCAGTAGGGGGCGTGCAAGAGGCAACCACACATTGATGTTTTTCTCCCTCTTTTCCCTCCCTTCTCCTCTGTCTAAAAACAAATAAATAATCTTTAAAAAGAAATAATAGATATGAAAATAATTTAAAACATTTAAATGATGTTATTTATACCCTGCACACAATAAAGCTTCTCTTCTGAATTCTAATTCAAACCTCACTGTTTCTATGGAAATACCTGAGTTCAAGGACTGTTTGTCAAAACAGCCATTTGGGGTTAATTCTCCTAGGTGGACACAGATCTTAATTATGTCCACCACAATACTGTGGTGGAGCGTCTTACCAGTTACATGGTTGGATAGCATACACACCACACACATGAGAGAGGAGAGCTACAAAGATTACAGAAAGACAGAAAAGTAAAAACAAACAAAAACAAAAAATAACAACAAAGTAAAAACAAGAACAAAAACACTTACTCCCAAGAAAACAAAAATAGATAAGTTAATAACAGTCTGCAATGATATGTATCCCTTGTCCACTGAGGATAAATAAATGGTTGCAAATAGGTTGCAAATGTGAGATCTGGATTAGATAAAAGAGAGAAATTGCTGGGAATGAGGGCTACTAGCATGCCCTACCAACAAAAAATTCCATTACTCCTTCCCATGCAACAGATAATGCATTCTTTTTTTTTTTTCTTGTCCTCAGTCAAGGACATTTTTTTTATTGCTTTTAGAGAGACAGAAAGGGAGAGAAACATTGATGAGAGAGAGCAGCATCGATCAGTTGCCTCCTGTACACGTCCAGACCTGGGGTCAGCGTCCAAACCTGGGGTCGCATGCACCCATGTCTGGACCAGGGATTGAACATGCAACCTAGGTATGTGCCCTGATCAGAAATTGAGCCCACAGCCCTTCGGTTACAGGACAATGCTTCAACCAGCTGAGCAACACCAGGCAGGGCCAGATTATTCATTCTTTGATGCATTCTTTGATGCATTCTTTGAAGGCAGGATTTGTTGCATTCATCTTTGTTTCCCAGTGTCCATCAGGGCACCTGCCCCTGCAGACACTCAGTATTATTGAGGACATGAATATTCAGAGACTGAGAAGACATCCTTTCTTGCCTCTTTTCTGAGCAAGAAACAAGTTCCTTGGCTCCATGCAGGAGAAGGTGGACATTTAACTTTCTCTGTTACAATATAATTGTCCTAAATCCTCACCTCAGGATATGTTTATTTATTTAGAGAGAGAAGAAGGGAGGAGGGGAGAGAGAGAGAGAGAGAGACAGATTGAGAGAGAAACATCAATGTGAGAAAGAAACACCAATCAGTTGCCTTCTTTATGCACTCCAACCAGGGATGGAACCCGTAACCTAGGTTTGTGTCTTGGCTGATTATTGAACCTGCAACCTTTTGGTGTATGCAAGACACTCCAACCAACTGAGCCACCCAACCAGGGCCTTCTCTATTACAAAATAAAATGTACCAATTATGGGAATGTTCTCATTTTTTGTGGACTTAGAGGTGATCCTCAAGAAGCAAATGTCTCTCCATATTGTTATCTTTTTACAGTACCCTGGCACAAAGAAGCCCACCGTTTACCAAAAAGCCTCCTCCTTTATGTTTTATGTCTTGACCTGCCCATGAAGATTGGACCCTAATTTGTCAATAATCATCAGTCCTTACTTAGTGCTGTGAGGAAACTGAGTCTTTGGTACAATGGAAGGCAGTGTGGTCTATTAGAAAATACCCCAGAGACTTGGGATAGTTCTGATCTTGCTAATAATTGCTTATCTTGCCTTATCCTGTGCTTCATTCAGCGTCTCCTGCTCTGTTTCCTCATTTGTAAAATGAGGAGTTAAATGAGGTCCTCTCTCACATCTCAGTTCTATCACTGAATGGTTCCAAAGGGCACCAGAATCTTATAGTTACTATACCTAGAAAAACAGTTATTGCTCAAAGGGAAGATGAAAGCAAGTGTGGTAGTTCTTGAATTTTTAAATTTCATATCTTCAGCAACTTCACAGTATATTTAAAGTTTGAGTCTTATTCAGTGCCTGAGAGAATATGTTTTTATCTCCGAGGGGATTGGGTCCAACTTCTTCATCCCCATTACAAGGAGGCAAAAAAGGCAACACCCAAACAAATCTTAAAAGCAAAAACCCAAAGACTGACAGCTCTCAAAGGGGAGAGGTCGGGAGAGAAGAGATGAAAGAAGGTGAAGGGATTAGCCAAAGAATATATATGCATGACCCAAGGACACGGACAACAAACAAACATCAAACAGCAAAATTGAAATCTGTCAAATATAGTAACATGTGATTAACACATCACTGTTGAATTAAACTCAGTTTGAAGCAGGCCCAAGCAAACAAACGTCACTGACTATGGAAATGACCACCTCAATCAGGCCACAATCCAAACAATTTTTTAGACAGAAGGAAGTGTGTTGCTCCAAAGAACAAACCAGAACAGGTCAGAACTTTCTTTAGCCTTTGTAAGAAAAAATTAGGTTAGCAAACGTTCCTCTAATCTTAAACAACTTCACATTTACTAGAATAATCTAGAACGGCCCTTCCAAATCTGTTCCTCAAGACCTAATGTCCTAAAGCATCCATTGTATATAATGAACTGATTTCTCTCCTATTTATCTGGAAAGGTACTTGTCATGTGCCATCCTTGGAAGAGTTGAAAAAATAGTCACTCAGATCATTTTTCTGAAACCCAGTTCACAAAGGCTGATTTAATAAACTTAATACGCAGCTCTTCTAACGCTTCACATGTTCACAGCAGTTTGTGCTGTCACCAGCCACAGAAATTTGCCATGGTGACATAAATGGAGTGGGTATCTGCTGACTTATTTATTAAATACTTTTAAAAATATATTTTATTGATTATGCTATTACAGTTTTCCCAATTTTTCCCCCTTCGCCCCACTCTGCCCAGTAGCCCCCTTCCCTCCAGCAAGCCTCCCTCCTTAGTTCATGTCCAAGGGTCATACATATAAGTTATTTGGCTTCTCCATTTCCTATAGTATTAATAACATCCTTCTGTCTATTTTGTACCTAGCATTTATGCTTCTTAATCCCTGTACCTTTTCCCCCATTCTCCCCCTTCCCCCTCCCACATAATAACCTCCAAATAATCTCCATATCTATGATTCTGTTCCTGTTCTGGTTGTTTGCTAGTTTGTTTTTTAGATTCAGTTGTTGAGAGTTGTGAATTTGTTGCCATTTTAATATTCATAGTTTTGATTTTCTTTTTCTTAAATAAGTCCCTTTAACATTTCCTGTAATAATGGCTTGGTAGTGATGAACTCCTTTAGCTTTACCTTGTCTGGGAAGCACTCTGTATGCCCTTGCATTCTAAATGATAGCTTTGCTGGATAGAGTAATCTAGTTTGTAGGTCCTTTCTTTTCATCACTTTGAATACTTCTTGCCAGTACCTTCTTGCCTGTAAAGTTCCTTTTGAGAAATCAGTTGATAGTCTTATGGGAACTCCTTCCTAGGTAACTCCCTGCTTTTCTCTTGCTGCTTTTAAGATTCTCTCTTTATCTTTAACTTTTGGCATTTTAATTATGATGTGTCTTGGTATGGTCATCTTTGAGTCCAACTTGTTTGGGATTCTCTGTGCTTCCTGGACTTGTATGTTTATTTCCTTTACCAAATTAGGGAAGTTTTCTTTCATTATTTTTTCAAATAAGTTTTCAATTTCTTGCTCTTCTTCTTCTCCTTCTGGCATCCCTATGATTTGGATGTTGCTACATTTGGAGATGTCCCAGAGGGTCCTTATACTATCCTCATTTTTTAAAATATTTTTTCTTCTTGCTGTTTGGGTTGAATGGTTGTTTCTTCATTATGTTCCAAATAATTGATTTGAATCCTGGCTTCCTCCCCTTCACTGATGATTTCCTGTAGATTTTTATTTCACTTGATGTAAACTTTATTTCTTCCTTTATGTTGTTGCCATACTCAATGAGTTATTTGAGTATCCTGATCACCAGTGTTTTGAAATCTGCATCTGATAGGTTGGTTATCTCCATTTCATTTAGTTCTTTTCCCCGGGTTTTGTTCTGTTCTTTCATTTGGGCCATATTTCCTCATCTCCTCAATTTGGCAGCCTCCCTGTGTTTGTTTCTGTGTATTAGGTATAGCTGCTTTGACTCCCTGTCTCAGTAGCATGGCCTATTGTAGAAAAGGCACCTGTAAATTGTGTGGGGTGGAGTATTAGGTAATTGCCAGGGCAGGGCAATCTGCTTCACTACTTTGTGGCTCTGTGTGGAGGAAGAGCTCAGAGAGGGAGCAATTGCTGCTGCTTGGCTTCTGCCTCCAGGTAGAAGCACGTGCCTAGTTTCCAGCTACTTCACCCACTTCCCATATGCAACTGGCACCCTTCCAGGTGTTGCCCCGGTGGCGAATCCCAGAGTGGGTGGGTTTGTATATGTTCTAAGTCCACATGGGTCCTTTAATCCAAGTCTCCTGAAAATCTAGCAGTTTCTTGCACTGCCCCAACCCCCACTGGTTTTTACAGTCAGAAATTATGGGGATTTATCTTCCAGGCACTGTAACCCTTGGCTATGAAGTCTGGCCTTGGGCTGGGATCCTTCACTCTCAAGGTATCCCCCATGATTTTTATCCACCATACGTGAATGTGGGATCATCTGTTCTGCCACCATCACATCTCTGCACTACACCACATCTCTGCACCTCTCCTCTACTTTGCCCCTCCTACTCATCTAGATGACTGTGGTTCTTTAAATCCTTAGTTGTCAGATTTCCTTACAGCTCAATTTTCTGATGGTTCTGGCTGTTGCTTGTTTTGGGATCTAGTTGTGATTCCTTTTATGGCTGCGCGAGGAAGCAAAGTCTGTCTACCTATGCCTCCATCTTGACCAGAAGTCTAAATATTTTTATTGAGCTAAACTAAACTTAATATTATACACCTATACACCTTTATTTTATTTGTACTTTGTTTTTTTCTGGCATTTTGTCTGTTTGCAGTTTTGTCCAAAACTGGTAGACCTGAATACCTGGATAATGATTATACCAATCAAAATAATAATAATAATAATAATAATAATAATAAATTGTGTATTGAAATATTATTATTCTGAAATTATTTTCAGGTACTTTGGGATACACCAGATTAGTAATTCAAGTAGCATCTTTGAGATTTTAGGAATGTTTAAAAAAATAAAGTTATAAAATCAATGAATTTAAGTAAATACCCTATAGTCCTGAGTTGGAATTAGCAGTACCCACATAAAACCATGATGTATTTTATAGAAAAAGAAAATTATCCCTCGCTTTGTCTACTAAAAAGACCTAGGAACAATGACCAACCCAATGTGAGTGAGCACCCCTAGCACCTAGATTATGAGCTCTAAATACTATTTTTTACTAAAATGAACCAGAGTTCCTTACAGAATTAGCTAATTCCATGCCTTAGGGAGAAAATTTCCAAGATGAGCCTGAAATATCTTGTACCAGAGAAGAAGGAAGCTATCAAAGGCTACTAGAGTCAATGTCAAAGGGACTCAAGAGCAAACTAGAAAAGGTCTCACAGACCAAAAATGGGTCAATTTGAGTGGGAAAGAGGACAATAAATGGAAGATTAAAACCCATCAAATATGATAACATCTATGAATTTATAATAATACTAAAAACAGACAAAAACAAACAAACTCAGTCACCTTGAAAAGCTGCAAGGGAACCAACCTATTTTTTTTTTTATTGTAGTAATATATACATAACATAAAATTTACTGTCTTAAACATTTTTAAGTGTGTAGTTCAGTGGCATAAGTATATTCACACTGTTAAAACAACTATCACCACTATCTTCAGAGCTTCTTCATCTTCACAAACTGAAACCCATACCCATTAAATACCAACTCCCCATTCCTCCCAGGTCTCTATCACCCTATTATTTTAAACTGGTAAATAGAGATTAAAAATGAATCATTTAACCTGCCTTTCCTATATGATTTATACTTCAGGGTAACCAAATAAAGAGATTCTCTTTTTAGAAGTATTCCAGCTAATAAATGAAGGAATGTTGAAATTAAGAATATCATTTTCTAAACACCAATAAATTAATCGATGATGGCAGATAATATCACTATGCTTCAAAGTACAAAGTGCTACCTATAAAGTAATACACATACAAAGCGACAACAACAAAATTAACTGAATTTGATCAAGTCTTTATAGTTAACTCCCAAATGTATAATAAATACAGAGGGCAGAGGAACATGTTTAATGACACTACCAAGATACAATCAGCAAAATACAGACCATAAAAAAAGCTCCAGAAAATGACCTGACTTCAATAAAATGCGAGTGGATAAAAAAAGTTTAAAAGAAAGATAAAGAGAAAAAGTCAATATATCAAAAGGGATTTGAGTACATTAAACAATTATAAAACCTTATTTTGATTGACACTTGAAGCAATGTAAACCCTAAGAAGCTATGATATTAAGGAATTAATAATTTTTAGATATGATATCTATTTAGTAAGAGAGTCCTATCTTGGAGAAAGATCTTTAGAGATTAAATATTATAGTATCTGGCATTCCTTCAAAATAATTCCTTCAAAAGTAAAGGCATACAGAAATTAAAAACGGGAGGGCAAGATGGCGGAGGAGTGAATGGAAGTCAAACCGATCTCCTTCCAGGGCCAATCTGAAATTACAACTAAATTGTGGAGAAACCACCCAGAACAAACAACTGAACAATAGAAAGAGAGAAGCTTGTAAAGTGGGACCGATAGAAGAATCAGTTTCAGCACAACCTGACTGGTAAGCAGTGCCACAGAGGCTCAAGGAGGCTGGCTGGGTACCCGCAGGGGGCAGTGCCAGAGGGATATTAAGCAGCCAGCTGGATCCCCCCTGAGAAGAGTGGGGTCTAAACCATAAGCAGGGATCCCCAGCCTACAGCACCAGAGCCCAAAAAATATACAGATAACAGCCAGCTGCAAAAAGCAGCAGGGCTGTCCTGTGTTAGAGACAGGCGGCTAGAGACAGAAAGAGCTGTTTAAAGGGCCAATGCATAAGTTTTCATTTACAGCCACTTACCCTGGGCTGCAGCAAAGGCGGTGGCAGGGTGGGCTAGAGACACCTGAGGAGAGACTGGGGACGGAGGCTTTGGGGGGAGAACTGAGAAAGTAACCACCAGGATCCCCGTGCTGAGTCATCCGCCACGTGGCAGCAGCCATCTTGCTCAGGCAGACCACTCACCTGATCCACATGTCCTTCCAGGACCAACCTGGAATTACAACTAAAACATAGAACAATCAACTTGGATAACCAACTGAATGCTAGCTGGGCAGTAGAAGCCACATCGAGACTAATTAAATATACCTAAAGACACTTTAATTCCATTAACTAATTGGACCAAATGAAACGCAACAGTATCCCAAAGAGACCTTATGTTACTTGCTAACCATTTCGGAAAAAAGGAATGGAAATAATGACAAACTCTAACATGAAGCCAGGAATTCAAGCTAAGCTTTGACCCTCCTACCATCAGGTTATCTCTCCAGGGTATATTTACCTAACAAACTAAACTTGGGAGGGTTCATATAAAAATATGTCAGAATATATCTTGTGATTTCAAGAGGATTCTCAGGGGTTTTTTGTTGTTTTTTTTTTTCAGTAGTAGATACTGCTGAGGGAAAATATATATATTCTTAATTTAATAGAGGTAAAATAAAATAATTTTCCATTAATTACAGTTTTGGTCAAAACAAATGCTGTATACTAATTTTCTTTAGAAACCTTTATTTTATCCTTCTCTGTAGAAACTGATTTCTAGCCTATGTTCTGAATTATAAAAGAATATATGTTATTTTGACTTTTAAATTTTATTATAAAATATTTCATGCATGTCAAAAAAAAAAAAGAAAAGAATGTGTTTCTATGTTTTCTTTAAAAATGTTGAAGACAGCCCTGGCTGGCATGGCTCAGTTGGTTGGAGCATTGTCCTGTGCCCAAAAGGTGACAGGTTTGATTCCCCATTAGAGCACATACCTAAATTGTGGGTTAGATCCTTGGTTGAGGTGCGTATGGGAGGCAACCAATTGGTGCTTCTCTCTAGTATCCATCTCGCTTCCTCTCTCCCTTTCTATCTCTGTAAAAGCAATGAAAAATATCCTCAGGTGAGGATAAAAAAAGGTTTTTTTTAGTGTTGAAGACAGTTCCTAACATTATCTAGAGTTCTTTATTTAGCCTCAAATCAACAATTCCTTTTATAACTCATTTCTAGAAAGAAAAGTTTGTTTTCAAGGGGAATACATCCTTGTAATCATTCTATAAGTAGGATAAGGAATTTTCTTTTTTTTGTCTAACTTTCAAGGAAACTCAAAGCTCAGTGTAATTACAACTCTTTTTTTTTACGTGTTCCCCCTTTCCTTTAACAAGGTTTAAATATGTTTATATGAGTCACTTATTGTAAAAAAATTCTTCAGAATTAGTAATACCATATGTCATTGATACGCATTTTATCTACATTTTAACATCTCTGAAAATTTAACATTCATTTTATAATCAGCATAGTTTTTACAGAAACAATTTTTCTTTTTTAAAATTACATTCAGTGGGAGCATTTGAGAGCTTCCTTCCCAGCAACTGTCCTCAAGTTTTGGTTCAAATAAATCCTTATAAAAAATTTCCAAAAAATTTACATTAGTAATAATGTGTCATATTTTACTGTATCTTAAATTTCACAAAATGTAAAAATGTCTTCAATGTTATTCTGTAATAAGAAAATACTATTTCAGTAGAACAGTAAAGTTGAAAAATGAGGGATGGATGTAAGCCTTATTAAATTATTCAATTTATCTATAGTATATATCAAAGAGCTGTTTCTCATGGCCCCCCAACTTTTTTAAATTAATGTGTAAGGAAGTAATTGGCCTTTGTTATGCATAACTATTGGGAAACATTTTGTATTCAGCTTATACTCTTTGTTCCAATAGAAAATGTTACACAAGCTTCACATTTTAGCAAAGCTGCCAATATATAATTCCCCAGAACCACATATGTATACATTTTATTTCAGATCCTTATGGTTCCACCAAGCTTATGAAATCATTGAGTTCAAATAACCACTACTGTAAATATCATTTGACCACCACAGCACAAATCGACCACATCTCCCACCGAAGAAGAGAATAATCCCATCATCTGTATATTATAAAAATCATTGTAAGAGTGGGCCCTTGGAGAAAAGAGTTTGGGATCAGCAGTACTGTCCACCTATCTTACAAACTAACCGAATTACATTAGGCTTTTTCTCCATATAAATATATTTTAGAAAGTATTGTTTGACCTGAATATTAAGACTATGAGCAGAACCTGCTGTATTTGTTTGTAATACTTAATAATAATTTGTAATTATCTTGTTATGCTAACCTATGAATTATATGTTTCTCTTGAGGATGTATCAATTTTATAGCAGGCATCATGGTCCACACATGCCTGGATGATCTCACCAGTCACTTCCATCACATTCTTGGGTTTGGCTATTATGATAAAAAATACAACATAGCCCTGGCTGGTGTGGCTCAGTGGACTGAGCGCCAGACTGCAAACCAAAGGGTTGCCAGTTTGATTCCCAGTCAGGGCACATGCCTGGGTTGTAGGCCTGGTCCCCAGTTGGGGATGCTCAAGGGGCAACCACACATTGATGTTTCTCTCCCTCTCTTTCTCCCTCCCTTCCCCTCTTTAAAAATAATAAATAAAATCTTTTTTTTAAAAAATACAGTGTAACCTGATGGTTAAGTGCGTGGGCTTTAGAAACCTAGATTTGAATCCTGGCTCTGCTCTCTCTGTATGATTTGGGATCAAGGTCAACACATCTTTTAATCGGTGTTGGCGTCAGTATCTTCCTTTATAAAATTATGATGATATCCACCTTGTCGGTATGTTACAAAAATTCTATGAGAACATATATAACGAGCTCGACATAGTGTTGGCATCACTATTACCATTAGTATTTTGATTACACCTTTGCTAAGAGCCAAATGGGCAACCTCCTGGCCCAAATCCTGCGGTGAGAAAGAAGGATAAGCCATCAGCAGAAAACTCCCAGGACTGAGAGCCGGGGACCATCCTTTATACTGGTGACTGAGCACCTCCTCTGTACTCCAAAGCATCATGCGAGTCATTGGGAACACAGAGGAGCCTGCGGAATAGTCTCTGCCTTCAGGGAGCTTACAGCCTTTTGGAGAAGAATTGCCGCATTGAAATAGCAAGCAGTTAATAAATAAATAGGGGAGAAGAGACAAATACCCCTTGCAGAATAATTCCCAATCATTAATGTAGCCACTCTGGCCTCAAGGAACGCAACCTTCCTCTCCTCAAGTGTGGACTGTGCAAAGTGATGTCCTTCCAAAGAGGGCAGAGCAGAAATGGGGGACACAGATTAACTTCACAGTAGAGAAACCTGACAAACACTACCTCGCTCAGGTGACCAATGTCATATTGATAGCGTATGATGTGATGAGTATGTTACTTCACTTCTGTGATCCTCCTTCCCAAAACCCACAACCCCAGTCTGATGACAAGAAGCAGCAGATAAACCCCAATTAAGGAACATTGTACAAAATATCTGACCAGTACTTCAAAGTAAGGAAAATCTGGGAAGGTGTGGCCACCGAGAGGAGCCTAAGAAGACATGCGGACTAAATGTAATGTAGTATCTTGTACAGGATCCAGAAACAGAAAAAGGATATCAGGTTAAAAAAAAAAAGACAAGGAAATCTGAATAAATATGTACTTTAGTTAATAACAGTGTGCCAGTGTTAGTTCATTCCTTGTGACAGCTGTACCCTACTAATGTAGGCTAATAGGGGAAACTAGGTGTGGAGTATATGAGGACTCTGCTGTTATATTTATCAATCTTTCTGTAAACCTAAATCTGTTCTAAAATAAAAAGGTTTTAAGAATCAATATAAGGTAGCAAATGACCAGAAAGGATAGGACTGACTGATTCATTCAACAAATATTTCCTGAGTACCTATTATGGGCTAGACACTTCACTGGGGACCAGGGGTAGAGCTGTGAACAAAGACAGCGAGATTCTTGACCTTGAGAGCTAACATGGGATATATGCTGGGCCTCATACAATTGATTTATGTTCCTTGTTTAGGAGAGAAGTCCCAGGGGCATTCCAGTGGCAATGTGACCTCCATTGCTTCTTGTTAAATAAGGGACCGGCATGAGCCAGGCCACAGTTTAGCAGTGAGCGGTGAAAGGAAAGGATGGGTCCTGGGACAGCTGGGAGGCAGCTGGCACAGCCAGCGTCTCCAAACCCCAGAAAACAGCACGTCCCTGGTAACTGAGGAGCGTTTGCCCAGTCACAGAATGCGGCCAGGAGAAGGTCCCTTCACTGTACAGGAAAGGAAATTGAGGCCCCGAAAAAGAAAATGATTGCTGGTGGTCACGGGGCTATCTCTGGATCGACCTTCCAATGTTCACTTCCCCAGAGACTGTGGACATTTATTCTGTAGCTAGAAATCTTAAAAAACTGAAAGGCTAGCTGCACATACTTGCTTAATATCAGATATGAACAACAAAAAAAGAATCAGGGAAACTAGACCTAGATTAAGCATCACTGTGGGTTAAATAACTTAGGTGACAGGAATTTCTAAACTGATTATGCTCTATAACCAATCATGGAAACGTATGGAATACTGCAGAATAAATACACACTTCCTAAAAGAGAACAAATTCACTTTAAGATCATTGTAACTGAAATAAAACTCAGTGGCTGTGTATTGTATTAGTTAAGTAACAGTTTACAGGGGAACTTCAACAGTATAGGGGGTGGGGCAGAACTGATATTCCTTTTAAAAAAATAAAATAAGAGACCACCAACAAAAACAAAAAATTTCAGCGTGAAAAACAAAAGATAACACCGATTCATACTCAGGTAAAAACAGAACAGAGAGGGGGTCCTTGAACTAAGAGCTTATCTATGTAGGTATTGAGCCAAATCCAATCAGATAGCCATGCTATTCTTGAGAAAATCTCTTAGGGCCGTCAGCAGCATCCTGAGGCCTGAAGATGCCACGAAGGCTATCAGTTTTAGAGGCACCTCACTCCCTTAACTGCATCAGCCTGTTCTGCACAAAGTTAGAAATGTGACCAGATGGCACACTCAAGGAAAATTATTTTTGAAATTGAGTTTTCAACCTTTTCTGTTAAGGATTGTTTTTTTAAAATCCACCAGGTCAAAAGATGCTTCCATTAAAAAAAAAAAAAAAAGTCAGGAGAACACAGTAGCACATTTAAAGTGAAGTTTTAATGATAAGATAATGAAAGAAGAATGAAAATTTGGAACTACTAGCTTAACCTCTAACACTAAGCTAAATGTTATGCACCCTGGGCAGTGCACGAGAATTGCCTGGAGAGCTTAAAAATGTTCTGACGCCTTGACTCCATCCCAGGCCCCTTACATTCGACTCTCTGGGGTGGGACTCAGCTTCAGCACTTTTTAAAGCTCCCCAGGTGCTTCCAATGTGCAGCCCAGTTGAATCCACCACGACTACTCTTACCTAAAACAGGACAAACTAACCAGGCATCCTAGGAGCACAGTACCCTGAAATGTCACCCAATGGAATACAAAATTATAATTTTAACAATTTGTTTCTTAAGTCAAACAAATCCAGATTTCTTTAACTTTTCCTCTCTTCAGACCTTCCCACAGCAGAAGCAATTACCTCTAAAGTTCAAGTATTTTTTTCCTCGGTACATTTATGGTGAGCACGACATACAAACTAAGTGAGAATGAGAAAGCTCATCCTCACTCCCCACGCTCCTTGGTTGGCCTTTCAAAACAGAAAAATAAATAAAGACTAACTTGCTTTAAATGTTTCAAAACAAAACAATTAAAATGTATCTTTGGATAAATAACCACAAAACTCAATGAGGTATTTCCTGTGTTTTTTAACAGTCACAGACTCTGGGTCAACCATGGAAACAGCTGCATAGTTTTGACTCTGCCAAATGGCTCAGTGCAATTACGTCACAGGAGGATGGAACCGGGGAGAGCTCTGAACACATGCACTCCTTCAACCATAGAGACACCTGCCTGCTGAGCTGTGGGGTGGTAGCATCATGACAGTCTGTCACACAGCCTCATTAAAGGCATTAACCCCACCCTGCTACCTCACTAAATAATTAAAAAGGCAGTTTTAATTGTCCTGAAGGCTTGATAGATCTCCCAAAGAAAATGTCAGGGATGGCGGCTAGATTACTAGTGGGTTTCCAAGAAAAGGGTCACTCTCATGGAAGGGATTAAATCTTTAAAGCTGCCATGAAAATAAGAATCAACCCCCTGCACACGCCCTAGCCCACAAATGTTATTTAGTCTCTTTGCAGAGAATATTCAGGTAGTAACGGGAATGAAATCAGTACCCACCCCCTCGGTGGCCTGGTGCAAATACTGATTTCAGAAGGAGATGATAGTTGTAAGACCACTGCAATGTTTGGCTTCCAAGTGGTGGTGGTGTGTTTATTTTCTAATACAAAATGTATGGGAATACTATTCAGCAATGAAAAGGAAGTAGTCATGCATGCTATGAGCTGGATGAACCTCAG
Organism: Mormoops blainvillei; assembly: GCA_004026545.1. NCBI lineage: Eukaryota > Metazoa > Chordata > Mammalia > Chiroptera > Mormoopidae > Mormoops > Mormoops blainvillei. The sequence continues at coordinate 92,068 of PVJD01000684.1, forward strand.
AAACAAGCCGTACATTTGTATCATTCCATCTGTATGAAATGGCCATAAAAGGCAATCTATAGAGACTGGACGTAGATTAGTGTTGTCTAGGGTTGAGTGTGGGGAAGGTGATTGACTACCAGTGGGCGGAAGGGAGGGGTCCTTTTGGTGGTGATGGAAATGCTCTAAATTTGAATGGTAGTGTTGTCTGTACAATTCTGAAAACTAACTGAAAATCATGGTGTTGTGCCCTTAAAATGGATAAATCTTTCGACATATAAATTATTGGTTATTCTTTGAATTAAATAAAACTGTGTGAAAAACCTTATCATGCCACCTCTCCTGGGTCTGGGGTTGCTTCCTAAACTGCCTAAACTGCCATATAGGTCATTTTTCTGTCACTTACACTCCCTGTTAATGCTCCTTCTCCAATTTTCACCTGTAAAAAGTTATGGGCAGGGTGGGGGGTAGAGAAGAGAAAGACAACCTTTCCAAATGGTGTCCAAAAACACCTTAATTCACTTGCCCAAATTAAGTTCATATCCCTCCTTGTGGCCAAGAAAATAGGATACATAGATCTGCACTAATTCTTTCAAAACCTGTGACTCTGAGATTAGAGAGGAGGAGGAAATGGAAGCTGTGAGATCCTCTATAATCTGTAAAATATCTAGACTTCTAGGCTGTTAAATGTGGCATGTGGCTGAGAAAGAGTTTGGAGGAGTGGTCTCCTTGGGACACCATGAAGAATTCAACGGACTAGGTAACTCCAAGACATATTAGTGTAGTTGAACGAAGAAAATTAAGTTATATATTCCCAGAGAGAGTGGCTGTTTCTACTTCAGTGAAAAAAAAAAAAAGTGTTATTATCCTGTTTGGTAAGGGGTAATTATCAAACCCAGGCTACACCTCAGAATGACCTGACTCCCAAGACCCCGCGCCAAGGCTTCCTGAATCAAAATGTTCGGGGCTGGGGCTCAGGATCTACATGGTTAGCAAGCACTGCAGATGTATCCAAGTCGGAGGCTTTGGGAACCACTATCTAAAGCTCATGCAATGCTCACCTTCGGTAACAACAGTATCACAGCTCTGATCTGTGACTTCAATACCCAGGGACAAAATGGTCTGTGGTCTGAGAGTTCAAGTGTCACCAATGTGCATGAAGAGAAAAAATGTCCATGCTCCCTGGTGGCGTATCACTCTCCCAGCAGATAATACTTACAGATTCTGAGATTCTGTGCAATGACAACAGATTCCCAGGTCTGGGATTTTGGCAAGGCAATCCAGCATAAATCCTTCCCGATGTAGAAAAGAAAAGGCGAATGTGAGGAGGGGTCGGGGCCGCCTCACAGGCTGGGCCCTCCCCATGACAGCAAATGCGGCCCGCCGGGAATATCCCACTCCAGCAGAAACCAGGTCGGAAGGCTGGATCCCTAAGGTCCAAAGAATAACCAATCAGTTGTCAGGGTTTCTAACAAATCCAGGGCATGCATTTATCAAACCCAGGTTGGTTTTAGTTTAGAAGTAGGAACTAACTCGTTTCCGCGGGAGCACGAAGTTGGGAAGTTTTGTTCTGAGGCCGCGTGGACCTGCGGGCTCTGCTGGGGCCCCAGGCCGCAGGGTGGGAGGTGGTCCTGCGCCACCTCAACCTCCTGGGCCGAGCAGGGCCCGGGGTCCCGGCGAGGGCTGCCGGGTCCCCCGTCGGGGACTGTACATGGGGCATCGTCTCTCCCGAGCCCAGTGAGGCGGGCTCCGCAGTCGCCGCACGCTGGGCGACCTCCCGGGCTCGAGCGCAGTCCGGGCGCGGGTCCCGTCGTCGCCCCACATGCGCTCCCACACCCCTGACGCCGGCTCCCGCGGTCCCCAGGCCTCAGACCCGGGCTTTGGAGCCTCCCCTGGGGACCGGTGCGGCGTCCAGGTGGCCGAGCCCCGCGCCGCGGGGGGGCGGCGCCTGGGCGCGGGCCTCACCCCGGGACTGGGAGGGGGTGAGGGTGGAGCTGGACGCCGCCGCCCGGCCGCGGGGGACCAGCTCCCGGCCCCCGCCCCGCATGCCCCCCGCACAGTGCTCATGCGCGCGGCCCAGCCTTTATAGCGGCCGCGGGAGCCGCGCTCTCCGCACTCCGGCGCAGCGGGGCGGATCCGACTCAGGTGCAGAGCCCTGGGCGTCCGGCGCGGGCGTGCGGGTCCCTGAGCCTGTGCGGGCATCTCTTTCGTCGCCCCCAGCTTGTCTGCCTGTCTTCATATTTCACCCTCCACTCGGGTCCGCGGTTGCACATCGATTCTGGGTCAGGCTCGATTGGCAGCCGGAGCGTCGCCTCCCGACCGGGAGCGGGGAGCGGTCGGTTAGCTCCGGGACAGAGGCCCTTCAGTCTCCCGGGTCTCCTCGGCCGCGCCTGGGTTTCCGAGGGGTGCCCGGTCGCCGGAGCCTCCCTTGCATTCTCCGTCTCCTCCAGGTGCACGCAGCCCCGTGACTACTATGGCTGCAGCCTGGAGCCCTGTTCTCTGCCTCGGTGGGTCCGCGCCCCTCGCCGCCCCCTTTCTGGTCCCACTCCCCTTCCCTTGCCTCGTCCCCGTCCCCTTCCGCCAGGCCGGGCGGAGGCTGAAGCCGGCACTCGTGCTGTCCTCTGTTCGCAGGTGTGAGTCTGCTGCTGCAGCTGCCAGAGCCCGCGGGCAGCCAGGGAGCCGGTGAGTGGCGGAGTCCAGCCGCTCAGCAGGGCCCGGGCCGGGCGGTGGGCGGGGCCGAGGGCCGGTAGGTAGCAGCGCGCTCAGGTGGAGCCCCCGGACCGCGGCGCGCGGGCCGAGCCTGGAGCGCGCGCAGGTGGGAGCGGCCGCCGGTCGCACCCCCATTCTTACCTAGAGCCCGTCGGCTCCGGCTTACGCATTTACCCCGTGCGAGGGGCCCCTTCAGGTCCGAAGGGGATGTTCTTTCCAAGGTGCAGAGAAGGAAGCCTTGCTCCCCACCTCCGCATCCACACCCACATCCCGGGAGACCCGGGAAGCCGAACTGCGACAGCGGAAGGTCGAGGCAGGGGGTGCTCGTTGTGGCCCACGGAAGGTGGGGGGACTAGCTGGTCCGGGTGCTCCGCGGCAGCTTGGAGCCAGGGGCAGCCTGCTAGACCCGACTTCAGCCTCTCGGAGCTGGCAGAGAGAGAGAGAGAGAGAGAGAGAAACAACGAGGCTTACGTCGTTGTCCCCTGTGTTCTAGAAGTATCCCCTAAAAAGAGAGTCGTTTTAGGGTTTGTTCCATGTGTAGAAGTCCGAGTGTGGGTGTGTGGTTCTGGGTGTTTTCTACAACATAAAAGGCAAACCTTTTCCAAAATCTACCCTTTGTTTTCCTTGAAAGGAGAAATGAAGGTAAGAATTGCACCGGGTTGTATTCAGCCCCTCATCTCCGCCCCCCCCCCCCTCACTAAAGCCAGTGTTGACAGATAGAGGTAACTTGTCTGATGCCACCAGAAATGGGAGGAAGAATTAAGGCTGTTTGATAGCAGGTATGAAGCTACTGTGTTTGGTAAGGATTTTTATTTCCCCAGCAACCTAGAGTGTTTCAGATCTAAGGGATTGGTACTGTCCCTGGTTTCCCGCCTTCCCTTCCACGGAGACCGTACAAGGCAGGGTACAGCTCAACACAGAGGGCTCTCAGAGGAGGGTCTTTGTTGGAGGCAGGCTACTCAGCTGGGCAATAGGACCAAACAGCATTACTCTGTCTTGGAAAAAGGTTTTTATGAAATTAACAACTGCTTCAAAAGGTTTGGATAAACCACAGTTTCCTGTGTTTAGAAAATAGTATTTAATAACATTATTCTAAATTGAATATTTGCAATAAATTGATGAATCAACACGTTGTATTATGTACATAATGCGCTGTATTATGTACATAGTACCATGTATTATGGTATCTGTTACATGTTGCCAAGGCTTGTCTCTGCCTAACATCTTTTGTAGTAAAACCTCTGATTCTTTATTAGTTGGGTTGACCATGTAAATCTTGAGAGTATAAACAGTGCTTTCTATGGCTCTCTGGACAGATCTGGAACAGAAATAAACAGGTTGAGTTCAGATAATAACGCTCCCTTCTGAAGGGACTAACTTCCCTGTTTCCTGTCCTGCAGGAGTTGCAGAATGTTCCTTGTGCTGTGTGACCTTGGGCTGTGTGACCTTGGGCAAATTAACCCCATGGCTTTAATTTCTTCATCTGTAAAATGAGTGATTGAGATAAATGACATTCAATAAAGAGAAGCATCTTTTTACTATTTGCTTAAATTGATGTATCTTAAAGGTACTGGTATAAATGGTCCTCTGAAGCAAAGAATGACTTAGAGAGGTTTGTGCACGTGTCTATGAAAATGTTCCTCACAGGCTCAACCCAGATTTAATACCATTACCTTGGGAAACTATGCACACAGTTGTCATCAGAAGTGAGATTTTTATGTTTCTAGAATGAATGAATAAATGGTCAATGACTGTTATTTTGTAGTTCTGATATATTTCCAATTACGTATTTTCAAACTGGTACAGACTGAGAAAATTCCCCAATTAGACTTTATAGTGGCTGAGGACTAAATTAAATTGGAAAACTGATTTTTTTGGCTTGCTAAAATCTGGAATGGTGTGGGACAGTACACAAGTGAATACTCCTAACAAGAAGTGTCCAGATCAGGGAAGTAAAACGTCAACCTCTTCTCCTAGTTCCCCCACCAACACTCCCCCCAAAGTCCTAAGAATGGTTATTACATTCCCTCCTTACTCTTTAGTTCCCATTGCTATCACGTGCTTTACCAGAGGCCTGGACATCAGGAAAGAAAAAGCAGATGTCCTCTGCCCAGGGGGCTGTGCTCTTGAGGAATTCTCCGTGTTTGGGAACATAGTATATGCTTCTGTGTCAAGCATATGTGGCGCCGCTGTCCACAGGTAAGCCCAAACATGCCAAGGGGAGAGGAATGCAAGTGTGATTATTTTCTTCCCTCTCTAGCCATCTGGATCCCCCACCTTTTCTTTCTTTTGGTGCCATAGACTATGGATACATTTTTAAGGTTTTCCTGAATGTCCTTGAACACCAACTACACAAGGGAAGCTTTCTGACCAAAGGGAAATTGCATTATTTCTTGAGAACTAGATTTGTGTAATTCTAAAACATTGCTAATCATGTAATATACTGCTGAGTTTTTACTATGTGCCAACCATTGTTTTAACTTCCATGACAACTCTACCACTGTACGAGGTAGGTACAATTTTACTCCATTTTACAGATGAGGGAACATACTACAAGTGCATTCTTATTACACTTAAGCTTTACAGCACAAAACCATTTTTCCAGGCAGATTTTTACACCTGTATAAGCAAGTTTATTAAAAGGCTGGCAGCATCCTTAGATGGCTTCCCTGCCAAACTGTTTTCTCAGCTATTCAAAGCAATAGGTGCAGCATGGCACAAGACAGTCAGATGCCCCTAAAAAGTGTGGATAGACTCTCGGCTGTTATTCTTGTGTTGCAGGGGAGTAATCAGCATCTCTGGAGGACCTGTGCGAATCTACAGCCTCCCGGGTCGAGAAAACTATTCCTCGGTACTTGCCAATGGCATCCAGTCTCAATCGCTTTCCAGATGGTCTGCTTCCTTTACAGTGACAAGTAGGTACAATTAATGTTGGTCTCACTTTCGTGTAAACCTTGCCCCTCACCCCCAAAAACTTTTCTGCTTTTCTCAGCCTAACCTCTTTGACTTTGATGGAAAAACCTGTGATTAGGACTGAAGGGACCAACTATGGGTTAGAGTCAGGGGCCCCAAAGGGTCAAGGATCCACTCAGAAGATGGTAATAGAGACTTGAATGGTCCATAATCAGATTGCCCTGACATATACCAAGTAACGCTAAATCAAAAAATGAGTGGATAAATGTGAATTCATTTTTGGTGGTCCTTTCCAAATATGACATAATAGATAGGACTCCATTTTGGTTCTTTGAAACCAGAGTGCAGCGGTTATTGCTGCAATTACCATCATTATTATATCTATCATCCTGTAGAGTCCTAAATTAGAGTCATTTTGCTCTGACGATAAAGAAGGAAGAGGAAAAACAGCCTCCTCTTTATTTTAACAGAAGGCAAAAGTGGTACCCAGGAAGCCACAGGACAGGCGGTGTCCACAGCACGTCCGCCAGCAGGTATGAGATACGGAGCTTATGTGCCTGACACAGCACTGGGAAGCCCTGGACTGGACGCATATCACCTGTGCGGGCCTTCTACCACTCTGACTTGTTTCTTTGTTGGGGTATTGCTTCCCCAGCCCAGAAATTCATTAGGAAATCAATCCACCCCCCCAAAAAAACGTCTTTTTAAGAATGACACTCCTTGTGGACTTCTTGCTGTGGAGCTGTCTTCCTTTTGCTAATGCCAAATGCTTCCTTTGTTTTAGGCAAACGACTAAAGAAAACACCGGACAAGAAAGCTGGCAATAAAGGTAAGATTCTACTTATCCATTTGGGACGATAACATTCTTCTACCTTCCCTCCTCTTGAAACTGCTGACAGAAAGACTTGTTTTTCACAGACTGTAAAGCAGACATTGCATTTCTGATTGATGGAAGTTTTAATATTGGGCAGCGCCGATTTAACCTACAGAAGAATTTTGTTGGGAAAGTGGCTCTAATGCTGGGAATTGGAACAGAAGGACCACATGTGGGCCTTGTTCAAGCCAGGTACCAACCTTGTTATAATCGGAGGAGGCTTGAATGATGTCTTGAATGATGACAAATGATTGGTCCTTTTAGTAGGTACATTTATTTCGGTTCAATATAAATCTTTTGAGTTGTGGACAGCCTTGATTCCCAAACTGTAAAGTCAGGATTTAAGACTGAGCAGACTGGATAGGTCTAAGTGCTTCCTTTCTGGAATAAAAGGATTTGGAGAATTAGATGCTATTTGAGGACCAGAAGGCAGACTGAAACGTCTTGTTGCTCATACAATTACCTCTTGCACACCTGCTCTGCTCAATTCACTAATTTCTCTTCACTAAAGGAAGAAAAGACAGTGATATATCTATTCCTCCTCCCGATTCTGTTATTCTTTTTAGCTGTTTCCATATTCTCTTGATTGGAGATCCGAAGCTTGACCTTTTTATTTTTATTCATTTAAAAATAATGTTTATTGATGTGCATTATATAAAGCTTGAAAAAATATAAAGCACAAAGAAAACAAATTTCCCAAATACACTCTCCAGAGATAAACGCTGTAGAATGTTTTACTTCTCTTCAGTATATTAAGAAAATGTTTGATTGTAGATAGGAGGGTATTCTTTATATATATATATATATATATATATATATATATATATATATATACACACACACACACACACACACATACACACACACATATATGTGTATATATGTATATATATATATGTGTGTGTGTGTGTGTGTGTATATATATATAAATAAATATAATTTTTAAAAAAATTCTCACCCGAGGACATGCTTATTGATTTTTAGAGAGAGGGGAAGGGAGGAAGAGAAGGAAACAATGATAGGTTGCCTCCCATACACACCCCAAACCAGGGACTGAACTCACTAACTGGGCATGTGCCCTGACCAAGAATCCAACCAGTGACCTTTCAGTTTATGGGATGATGCTCTGATCAACTGAGCTACCCTGGCCAGGTCAAGAGGGTATTTCTTGATTTTTAAAAGCTCAGACTATAAAAAAATGTTTTATATCCTGTTTTTTCATCCCTGGGTGTTTTGAACATTTTACCATATCACAAATATTCTTCAAAAAATAATGTTTCATGTTACTTTTGCATGATGATTTAGCCATTCTCCTGTTGCCCCTTCACCATTACACTGTGCACTGTGAGAAACATCCTTGTGGCATCTGTGTCTAATCTCTGATTAGGCTAGATTTCTACAGGTGGGATTGGATCAAATGGTTCTGACATTTGTAAGGATTCTGAAATAAACAGTTAAGCTGCTTTCTAGAAAGTTGATCCAGTTTAAACTACTATCAGCAGTGTGTAAGGGTGTCACCAGTACTATTACAAATATTAATTTATATTTAACTTGTTCTTATATTGTTATTTTTTAATTGGTTCTTAGTTTAGATAGAATTTTTTGGTGTGAGAATTTCACTTTGTTATTTTCTATATGATTTAACAATTGGTTCCACACCTTTTTAAAAAAATGAGCTTCTCATTCCATTGATTTATGATATTAATTTTACATACAAGTTTAGGCAAATCTGTTTTCTTTGATCTATTTGCTACTTCTTACATTTGTTCTACAATGCTTTGATTATTGTAGCTTTTATTGTACATTTTAACATCCCATAAGGCAAATTCCCCATAGTACTTCTCTTATATTGTTCCTTTGCTATTTTTACCCAATTCTTTTTCAAGATGAAAACAACACTACCCTACAGATTCATAAAAAGGCTAGCTTTTTTTTTTTTTAATGAACTTCTGGTTTATAGTTTCTCCGTTTTAAGAAGAACTATATCAAGAGCTTCTGTTTAAGCAGAATGACAATATATCATTAAGGAGGTAATAATAAGACTAATTTGGGCCCTGGCTGCTATAGCTCAGTGGATTGAGCATTGGCCTGGGAGCCAAGGGATTGCCAGTCCAATTCCCCAGTCAGGGCACACGCAAACCAGGTCCCCGATAGGGGGTTCACGAGAGGCAATCACACATTATTGTTTCTGTTACTCTCTTCCTCCCTCCCTTCCCCTCTGTCTAAAAATAAAATAAATAAATAAATAAAATCTTTTAAAAAAAAAGACTAATTTGGGTAGTTGAAAAATGACCATAAAAGTGAAAAGGTTATCAACCCATGAAATCTGATTTTGTGACCCAACATTCCATGAGTTATACAGAAATCCTACCATCAGCTATGTAGAAATACAATCAGGGCTATGTCCCTCAAAAACCTTGACTCAATGGCAATTGATAATGCTAAGATCTTAAAAGTTTTGCATTTATGAAATATTGACTTCTCTAATAACACAACAAATTGTGCTTTAACTGTTTGTACTCACCATGGTCTCCAATGAAGAAAGTAGTTATCAAAGTAAGCTGTAATTCTTTGATTAAATATGGAAAATCTCAAACCTCTTAACCGTACACATAATTTTAAGATTAGCAAATGTCACTATCATTTATTACAAGAAAAATTCAATATTATCATTTTATAATGCATTTCATTATAACTTTTCTCATTTTTTAAACATTGGCCTTACTGTCATTGAAATGGCCTCTTCTGACCAGAGACCTGGGTTAACAGGCCAAGACTGTTCCATGCTTGCAGGGACACCAGTGGAGCAGACCCAGCCTCACACCAGGCAGATTTCTGTTCAGCCCAGTGCCCTGAGCCAAGCCTGGTTTCAGGTGCTCCATATAGTTTGGGCATAGACTTTACAGCCAAACAAATCCGAATTTAAAGTATGACTGTGTTTTTTGGGAAAATTACATAAATGTTCTGAACCTGTTTCTTCATTTATGAGATAGGGATAATAATTTCTACCTTACAGAGTTATAATGAGATAAGATGATATACAATATACAGTATATTACCCAGAATATAGTACACCCTCAAGGTAGCCATTGTTTTTGTTACATTTCTGAAAGATCCCTAATAATTCACGTAAGGATGCAATGCCTTAGTTGATGATATAATGTGGGATTAAGAAAGAAACTTAGGCATTGCCCACTTCAAAGATTTTTTTAAGGTGTATTACTTTGCTTGTTTTCCTTTCCCAATTCTAACATTTTTTTTGCATTTTTCCTTGTAGTGAACATCCTAAAATAGAATTTTACTTGAAAAATTTTACATCAGCCAAAGATGTTTTGTTTGCCATAAAGGAAGTAGGTTTCCGAGGGGGCAATTCCAACACAGGTAAGTAGACTCTGGCACCTGGGTGGTAACACAGGAGAAGGTTATGAATTAGAAATGTAAAACAGCGTTGTGCTATTTTACATAAGCAGATGGGAAACTCCTCTTCCGGTCACCGGAATCTTGGCTAGGTGTGCGCTTGATCATCTGAGATACTCAATCTTTAATGGAAAATATACCAAAGGGTTAATTGATATTGCATATTTAAAAAATATATATATATATATATATATATATATATATATAGCATTGTGATTTATAATCCTATGTCAAATAGGGCAGATGTCACTTTAGAGAAGTACCTGTTTGGAATGCTAAAAGGAAGCAAAGATCAACAGACTTACCTAATGAGTGTCGATGTGGTAGGAAAAAACTAGAGTAGCACTAAGGACCCTCAGAAAGGAGACTTCTTGTTCTGAATCCTTAAAGATACTAATCAGTCACTAGGGGCAGGATGGAGAGCACAGGTACAGGAGTGGGAGCGTTTTGTGCTTCTGACTGATGATCGATGTAAGGAAAGGAAATGTATGGCTTTGGGGAAGTGCTGGGGTAAGTAATATGGATTTTGAAGACAAAAAAAAAAATAGGCCCGACAGATCATTAAACTTTCCCACCTTATCCATCTATTATAGAACCAGGTTCTGTATAAGTTAAATTCTTAAAAGAGGTGGCATCAAATTGGTACAGGGAAATAGAAATGCCATTTGAGCAGTGGTGCCGTTCCAGTTTGCTTCTTTTTCAAACCTAGGAAAAGCTTTGAAGCATACCGCCCAGAAATTCTTCACAGCAGACGCTGGAGTGAGAAAAGGGATCCCCAAAGTGGCGGTGGTATTTATTGATGGCTGGCCTTCTGATGACATTGAGGAAGCAGGCATTGTGGCTAGAGAGTTTGGTGTCAATGTCTTTATCGTTTCTGTGGCCAAGCCTATCCCTGAAGAACTGGGGATGGTTCAGGATGTTGCATTTATTGATAAGGTAAGGAGGTGAGGGTTGTCTTCTGTTATGGTAGTGATTCCATTTTGGACCTCGAGGCATAGTGCTGACTGGCCCATAACTGGATTGACTTTGAAACATTCAAGATTTAATGTTTTCATTTTTAAGAAACACGTTTTGATCCCTTTGGATATCTTTTATGTCTTTCCCTCCCCCCACATTAGGCTGTCTGTCGGAGTAATGGCTTCTTCTCTTACCACATGCCCAACTGGTTTGGCACCACAAAATATGTAAAGCCTCTGGTACAGAAGCTCTGCACTCATGAGCAAATGATGTGCAGCAAGACCTGTTACAACTCAGTGAACATTGCCTTTCTAATTGACGGCTCTAGCAGTGTTGGAGAGAGTAATTTCCGCCTCATGCTTGAATTTGTTTCCAACATAGCCAAGACTTTTGAAATCTCAGACATCGGTGCCAAGATAGCTGCTGTACAGTTCACCTACGATCAGCGCACAGAATTCGGTTTCACTGACTATAACACCAAAGAGAACGTCCTAGCGGTTATCAGAAACATCCGCTATATGAGTGGTGGAACTGCTACTGGTGATGCCATTTCCTTTACTGTGAGAAATGTGTTTGGCCCCGTGAGAGATAGTCCCAACAAGAACTTCCTGGTAATCGTCACAGATGGGCAGTCCTATGATGATGTTCGAGGCCCTGCTGCTGCTGCACATGATGCAGGTAAGGTCCTTGTCATTTGTCTGGGAAGGGAACTGGAGGAAAAGTCCAGTGAATTTTAGAAGTAAATACGGACTTACACATTTATTTCATTGAACAAACGCCTATAGTCATGTTCTCAAAGCTTTACCTAACATTAACTGATTTTTGTCAAGGTAGCTCTACTAATCTTATTTCAGACACAAAACCAAACATCCGCCAAACACACAGTTAGTGGTGAGGTCAGTATTCAAACCCAGGCAGTCTGGCTGAGTCCACACTCCCACCCACCGTCTTGTTGGGGAAATACCATGAGAACCCTGTCATGTGTCATGAAAATGTGTTACAGTTCCTCACGTTCGACTCAGACTTGGAATATATTCGCCCTTGCCCGCAATCACAGTTATCATAATTTGCTATGCATCTACCATTTGATAAGTTATCCTTTTCTTTTTTAGTAGTTTTCAGGCTGGCATGAGTTTTCTAAAATCAGAAAGTCACCAATAATGACTTTAATTCCATTCCATCTAAACTTCCTTTCTTTTATTTCCCCTTGATAATGAAAACACACTCTGATGTTATAAAGACAGTATGAAAAGGTTTTCTTTTTTCTCTTACCCCGCCCTTAATATTACTTTTAGCAAAGGTCCCTGGTTCCTGAAGTCATTAACATAATGTGTGCTGAGATCAAACAGGCCAACAAGAAACTGAGGTTATCTTTCCTGGGATGACACAAGTGACTGGAGTCCAGTAATATTTAAAGAATAAAAATGCTCACTTGGTGGGGGGCAATTTGCAGCCTTCTATTTTTTTGTACTCTTCTGTACTTCCTTTTCCCTATTTAATTGCTAAGGACCACCTTTTTCTTTCTGTACATTAGTACCTCTGCCAATGTATTTACATACTTATATTATCTTTAATTTTTATGTATTTTATTTATCTTTCTTTAGAGAGAGGGCAAGGGAGACAGGGAAACATCAGTTTGTGGTTGCCTCTCACACGCCCCCTACTGGGGACCTGGCCTGCAACCCAGGCATGTGCCCTGACTGGGAATCAAACCAGCGACCCTTTGGTTCACAGGCCGGCACTCAGCCACACCAGCCAGGGCACCTTTATAAATATTGATGGTATCGTTTTATTAAGTAGAATTGATACATGCAATTTGACGCATTGGCTTATTTTTATATACATCTGGCTTATTTTACACATCATCTAACCTTTGACAAATACCTGTTTGCTAAATACCCTTAAAAATGTAGTTTACTGAACTAAGCTATCGTTAACAGGATTGTATTCAGGCTAAAGTGAACTAGATTAATTCAAATGTATTTTCCCTAATTGAACTTCAGGAGGTTGGGCCACACTATTGTCATGAAAATTATCTTTAGTGATATCAAAGTGAAACAAAAAAGTTAACAAAAGCCAGAAAATAGAGTAGGCTTTCTGGGCTAGGTCACAACTATTTTTATATGTGTTATTTGAACTGCGATTATATATGAGGCCTGAGCTTGACTACCTGGGCTTGAATGCAGAATTACAAGTAAGGAAAACTAAGGGTGGGGGGGAAATTTTGACTTTTTTCTTTTGCCAGAGAGTTATGGGCTGGTGGTGATTAATCACAAATTGTTCCAAGTAGCTTTTACATTACCTAAACCTGCTTCATTTATATCTTAAGCATTCACAACTCTGAGCACTGTAAACCACAGAAGGGGGATGAAGCTTTGCATAGGAAGGGAGCAGATACTTTAGAATTTCTCAAAGTTATGGGGAATTTCACCTAGAAGATAGATGATAGTCTACACTAAGAATCTACTAAACCACTGCCCTTACAACTGGGGTTGAGGTGAATCAAACTAATGTAATAGTACCCTGACCAAAATGTACAGCTGGAATAAAAGCCTTCTAGTTGCTCGGTGGAATGCCTCAAACATCTCTCTTTGGCTATTTTTATCACCAGATTTTTGCTTTGGGATTCAAGACTGACAATTTCTGACTGTTGGTCAGCTTGCAATGTAACAAAGACCGAAATGGAAGAACAGTTATTATTCACAGAGTACTAGTCATCATTCCCTCAGACTATGCCGTTTTAGACAGCTTTCACCTTTTACGTATCCCATCTTGTGTGCCATTCTTTCTTCCTCTATTGTACTGGCCTGACTCCACTATAATGGTTAACTGAAGCAGTGGTGACAGCACACAGTACTTTCTCATACCAATCTGAGGGAAGGTTTTCATCATTTCACTAAGTATGTTTGCTGTAGGGTTTTGTGTTTTTAAGATACTGTTTATCAGGTCAAGAGTTTTATTTCTAGCTGCTATATCATGGATCTTGAACTTTATCAAATATTTTTTTGCCAGTGATCATTTGTCTGTTAAAGTGGTTAACTACATTAATGGTAAAGCTGCTGGTTTTGACCAAACGGTTTAGCCATTTTTATCACAATAACTGTTAAAACCTAACAATTGGCTACAGCGGATTTAGTTCTTCAGACATTACTAGGCTGTTTCCTCTGCAACTTTTTATAAGAAAAAAAACATAATTTTACACAGAGACTGGAAGTTTTTATTCACTTATATTTCCATTGTAGGTATCACCATCTTCTCTGTTGGTGTGGCTTGGGCACCTCTGGATGACCTGAGAGATATGGCCTCTAAGCCAAAGGAGTCACATGCTTTCTTCACAAGAGAGTTCACGGGACTAGAGCCAATTGTTTCCGATGTCATCAGGGGCATTTGCAGAGATTTCTTAGAATCCCAGCAATAATGGTGACATTTTGACAACTGAAAGAAAAAGTGCAAGGGAATATTTTCATAATACTGAAATACTATAGAGCATATTAGGATCAGATACAAAACTATTATATTAAAGATGCCAACAGCTGTTTTAAGCAAATAGCATTCATTTAAAGCTACTAGTTTCTAATTACAATTTAGACTAAATTGTTGATTCTGCTGAGGCTTCATAATCATGACCCTTAGAAACTCAGGAAAGGGGATATATCATGGATTAAAATCTTAAGAGCTCTATTCTAACCACCATATTAAATGTGCAGATTTGCAAATTCCATAGCTCAATAAAAGAATCTGATACTTAGCCCAAAAGCAAATTCTTATCATTCTGTATGAAATACATAACAAAAATGAGAAACTTAAACAGAAAACAGCTTAGTTCAAATATAAATTATCTTGACCCAAGTAGATTTTCCCTTAAACCAGTAATAGTTATTTAGTATATTAAAAAGTTGAAATGGAAGGGAATTAGCTATCAAGCTTTTTTGTAGTGTATTTTCATAGTAAATTATAACGGAAAGATCACAGTAAACAAGGTAGCAGGATTGCATAGTATTTTATACTATTTATAGCCTTAATTTTTATGTGTATAGACATACAACTTGTGCTTTAAGTCGTCTGTGTGCTAAAAAAATGTTGGTAAATTTTTACTTACCATTTATACTTTATAAACATTTAGCTTTAGGAAAAGCACGTATTTCAAATACACTGTAGGAAAAATATTGTAGTTTGACTATATTTACGCAATAAAATTGCTAGTGACTATTTAAGCTGCCTTACTTTTATTTTTCTAAGTGTCTCTCCATAGGGCATAGTAAAAATTCTCCATTCAATAATTCATGCAGAAAGGCCAACTATATTTTTTTCTTAAAATCATGCAATAAATGATTTTTTCTTCCATTCAGTTATCGAATGCGTACTGTTCTAGGCATTATACACAGCTACTACCAGGTTAAACAGTACAAAGATGCTTTTGGTTACTTGGTTCAGCAAAAATGTTTTATAATTAACGTATTTACTTAAACATGCTTGTGAAGTTGGTTCCTGAAAGTGATCAGAATTCTATTAATATAATTATCATTACCTCACCAAGAACTTTCCCCTCAGCTACAGAGAGGTGCTATCATCCCATCCTGCTTATCTTCTCTAAAATAAGACCTGTCCTTTCCATTATCCAAAAGCATACCCTATCTCTCATCACACACTCACTGGTTATATCTGAATGGTTTACAACCAGTTGATCTCAAAACTGTTATTTGGCTTGAACAATATATATACTCCAGTTAATCTTTTGAGTCTAACCATTTTATAGTTTGTGTGAAAGTAATGAAAGGACTATGTATTGAAGAGACATAGCTGAACTTGGCTTTGATATTAGATAAAAAATTTGATAAAATGGAATATGGGAAGACAATAAACAGCCCCCCTCCCTGAATAAAAAGTGGAAAATATGAAGAATTTATGTAACACAAGATTTCCATGTAACTAATATGGGTTTAATGACATGATTTCTCCCAATACATAAGGCACAGATTCTCGGCCAAGAGAGCCACTCCTTAAAAATGTAAACTTAAGTGAAAACCTGGCCTCTAATCAGTAGTCCTTTATAAAATGTTTTTTCTTTAATTCTATAAAGGACAAAGTTTTGAGGTATCAAGGTAACCAGGGAAGCTAATTCTTTGGCTAAAAGAGCAGCAAGAAACAGAAACGAGTACTTTATCAAGTTATTATCAGTTACTTTTATAAGCAAACATAATGAAGATAAGAGTTAACTGAAAAAGAGTAGAAGAGTAAAAGTATTTTTTAAAAAAATGTACTATTGCCCTGGCTGGTGTGGCGCAGTGGACTGGGTGCTGGCCTCTGAACTGAAAGGTTGCTAGTTCGATTCCCAGTCAGGGCATATGCCTGGGTTGTGGGCCAGGTCCCCAGTAGGGGGTGTGGAAGAGACAACCTATTGATGTCTCTCTTGCACATCGATGTTTCTCTCCCTTTCTTCCCCACTCTCTAAAAATAAGTAAAATCTTTAAAAAAATAGATAAATAAAGGTACTATAAATCCACTTTGGTAGGCATACCTACATTTCAAATATACTAGCTCATTTATAACTTTAAAAGTATTGAATGAGACATTCATCTTCAGTGGGTAACTTATTTTGAAATATGAGAAAAGTACATGAATAAAATATGAAAAAGGCAAACTACTAAAATATTTTAGAAGTCAACATATTAAAGTTTGTATATAAAAATATTCTTAAACTTTATGTATAAAGTACCATTTCCCATTGTCACAAATGGAAGCACACAAATAAAATAACATTGTTTTTGTATTTTTAGTCTTTTCTCAAATGTTTAATATTGAAGAGAAAAATACAACCAAAGTAGATGAGAAAAAATAAACATATATACTAATTTTTATTTCAGTTTTAATACATTCCAAGAGAGGTGAATGTTTATGCATTGCAATGATCATCACATTTCAGTTAAAAAGTTAACACATTGGTTTAGGGTAACTGCCAGAAATGCTAGTAGCTTTGGAAAAGTTTGTTCTTAAGTGAGTAAGAAATTACTATGTTGAACCTTCAGTTCAGAAAGCTAAAAAACTAGTATTTTATGAAAAGTTCTGAGAAGTTTTAGTGGTTCACCAGTAACAACTAAAACTGCCACTTGGGTTTTTATGCTAGATTACAGTTTTTCAATGTACACATATGATTTTTTTCTGCAGTAGGCATTCAAATAGAATTTTGCTACGTTAAGTTTTCTAATGTTACCTTCTAACTCCACTTGCAATTCCCTTCAAAGGAAAAGGATGATATTACTTTAGTGAAGGAAAATGTTTTGATATTAATACTTAACATTACTTATAAGGACAACCTTTAATTAATGAATAATGCAGTTTATTTTCTGCTGCACTTTTTTGTGGAAACATATATGGCTAGATAGGAGTGACAACCTAACTAAATGAAATCAGATTTAATAAAGTAACAGGATGTTTAAAGAAATTATTTAGAACTTCATTTCTGGGTTTGTTTTTCTTTGTATTTTTTTGGTCTTTTTGAATTATCTAACTCATTTTAATAGAAGATTTTATTATTCCCAAGTGGGATGAAGTTCTTAGCAAGGCATTCTTAATAGTGTTAACTGTTATAATCTTATTAGAATATCAATAAACAGTACAAAGTTTTAAAGAATAGCCTAAAAACAAAGGACTCACTGAGGAAATCATCTCCATTTCCTAGTTTAATGATGGAGAATAAAGTATTGCACTTTATTATTATTCAACACAAAATAATGTAGCCAACAGTAACATACAGGTACACAATTTAATATTTATTATATGCATTTTATATACATTATTTTTCAACAGCTGTATTTTTGCTATGTGGTACAATCTTAAAAATTTGATGATTCATAGTTTGTAAAACAAAAACTTTGTTACAAAACTCATCAAAACTCGCAAACTGATCAGAAAAGTTTTTTGGAAGACTAGAAAAAATATTTTATTGTCTTAATCATGCATTACACAAACAAAATCTTTAGTTACACCATAAAATTAAGCACATCTGAAAAAATAAAACAGGGATAGCTAGCCCAAACAGCAAATTTCTGTATCCTGATTCAACAATTTTGTATCCTATTTGTAATGCAAATAAAAATTTACTCCAAATATTTTTAAACAAGATAGTGTTGTCTGGAATCATGGTAAACCAAGACATGTATCTGGGGAGATCACCTTGGTATGTAACTTAAACTATAAAATATTCCATTTTTAGTCTATTTTAGACTATTCAAAGAGTTCCAAAATAGATATACATGTTCCTTTAGCACATTAATAAAAGGATATAAAGACCAACAAAAAGTGAAATAAATAATAAGCTATTAGCAAGATGGATAATCCTTGATAAATAAACTTGTAAATACAGTAAGATGTACAAAATATCACATAGTGATAGGATGCCAAGATTAGTTAGTTTTTAAAATTTTTTAAAGAGTTCACTTGGAGTACTAAACCCCACTGTTTCATTTTAATACACTTAATAGTCCTTGGTTTATGAAGACAATTATGTGATGAAGGTGATTGAGCATCTTATGGAAGGACTTAGCTGAGCTGTATTAGGCAAAAGAAAGAGTGTGGTTACGCGGCAGCGGGTCAGTGAGATCTCTGGTTTAGGGTTGTATAATGCAGAAAAACTTCAATACAATCTTGAGCACTGTTGTGACAGGCTAAATATATAAAAAGACTTATAAAAACTAGAATTTTATCCAAACATTTTGTGCAACTAATGCTAAAATATTTTAAGTTAAATTTTCTTCTTTTTTTTTTAAAGCAAAATAAGTTTAAAAGGGAATCTGTGGCATTCAACTGATAAACAGAAGATCACTAAGAGATGAAAACAAACTACTCTTGGAGCTCACTTCCCCCCAACTAGAGCACCACATTCCTAACCCTAAGGCAGCACACAGAGTCCAAAATAAAAGTCCTTTTGTAAGGTCAGACTCCACATTGGCTTAAAGATACCTAAAAAACAGACATATGCTCAGTTAGTATCCAGTACAGGCCACAAATACTGGAGTCCCCCTTTTTTTTTTTGCCCCACAAAATACAGTAATTACAATTAAATTAATGAACCTGACAGTAAGATATGTGATTTCCACCAACTTATATGCCTGCCCTAAATAGCCTTCACCAGGCAGATCACATGTAGTGTCTTATCAGTAACCTTTTTTGATGGCAGTGATGCAGACTCTCTTTCTGTCCAAGCAAATCTGTTATGATGTGAATTTCTGTTGAGTCACACAAATACTTTGGCAAGGGCATCGGCCCCTGCACTAGCAATATATGCTTTTGACGGATGGAAAGCAACATCATATATTGATTCATCTAATTTCTTTCTGTGTGCTGTTATTTCTTGAACACATGTCTTGCTGTCCAAATTCCACAATCTAATAGAACAGTCATGGCCTGTAAAAGAACAAATAAAGTGTTATTAAGAAACAATTCTTTTACAAAGTTTGTGCACAGTACAGGAAGTTCAGACTTACTTCCAGACATCAAATAGATTCCATTAGGATCCACTGCTAGACTTGTAACAGCATCTAAATGAGCTACCATAGAATGGATCATTTTACCTAAATAAAACATAATAACAAAGAAGATTAATTTTCACAAGTATTTACTAACTTGAAAGATACTTAACTTTAGAAACCATAAAATAGCATCAACATAAAAGAGGCAATCACTACAGTAATTTTTTTTATTGTGGTAAAACATACCTAATGTAAAAGTACCATTTTAACCATTTGAGAGGGTACAGTTCAGAGGCTTTTAAAACATTCACAATGCTGCGTAACCATCACCATTATCTAGTTCAGGACATTTTCATCATTGCAAAAGGAAGCCCTGCGCCCATTAAGCAGTCACTCATCATTTCTTTCCTCCCCCAAGTCGCTGGTAACCACTGATCTGCTGTCTTTCTTTATAGTTGGTACTAGTTTAGATGCTTCATACAAATAAAATCATACATGTGGTTTTTTGTATCTGCTTTCTGTTACTTAGTATAATGTTTTCAAGGTTCATCCACTATAATAATCATTTAAAGGGGATTTTAATTCTAATGCCTAACTTTCCCAGTACTTCTAATAAAGATATTTGTGTTACATGAATTTGACAGTGTCTCGAAGGCAGAAAACAATGATTATAGAGTTGCCTTGAAGACTTAAGATTACATGAACTGGAATTAAAATGAAAACAGAAAGAATCTTTCTCATAAAGAGATGTAAGGATTATTTTATATACAGACTTAATGATAACTAAATTGCCAGAGAATACATTCCTACCTAATAACTGTAGTATCATCAAATTCATTTATCCTTTGAAATGTCAATCATTTTATATATTAGAAACAAGGAAGAAGAGAGGATGGGAGTATATCATTACTCCAGGTTTCTTCAGCAAGTAACAAAAACACTTTTGGAAAATGTAATTTACTGAATACCTTCACCGAAGACTTGGCAAGCAAATGGGATTCAAGAGCAAGGTGAAATTAAGGACAATTTGTAAACACCATGCTGTGACACACAAACACTCTAGGGCAAGGGCGCCAGCCTCTGCACTGGCAATGCGTGCTTCTGATGGATGGAAAGCAACACCATGTATGATTTATCTAAGGAGGGAGTAAAAGAGCAAATACTGACTATTTAAATTTCTTCCCTTTCATGGCCTTCCTAGTGAGACACTGGAGGGAGGTCTTCTCCAGAATTCTAGTTATAATCATCTGCTATGCTTCTAAGTCCCCTGATGATATTCCACACTGGAATATGAAATAGATCTACTTTTGTTATTTGTCATGGGGCTAGAGCTGTTGACCTGAATGCAAAACCACAACATAATCAAGTGAAAGTTTCTCTGAAAATATAAAAAGTCCTATCACTTTCTGGCAATACTAAACACTTAGCAGTTCAAGGCAACATTAAAGTTTCTCATCATTTCAAATCACATTTGTCTGTTCCTCATTAATACTACAATTAACAAAATAATTTGAGATTCTTCTCTGCTATACTGAGGAACAAAAATATCATTCAACATATTATCTTCAATGGCTTAGTCCAACATAATTCATCTGTCAATTCTACAGTCCATTCCACTCAGTATTCCTATTTAAGAACAGACGAAAACAAACAAAACCACCCTTAATATGAAGTGGTTGGCGCTTAGGACAATAATCTCAAAACATTGGGGGTTAAGTAACAAGTATCATGAGCTTCCTTAATAATGTCAAATCTATGACAGTAACTCTTAATTCACAATCTAGCTGACTCCTCTCTTAAGAATGACCCTATTTGTCCTAAATTTAAGATGTTCTAAACCAAATAATTCTTCCACCTAAACAGCAGATCTACCTATTTCTTTAAGGGTGCAGCAATTCTGCAAGTTTAACTCCAACTCTTCTGCTTGTGCATTAAACTAACCTTTAGTGATATGTTAAGTCAATTCAGAGTCAACTCTTCTTTTCCATAAAGTCACTTCAAAATGTGAGTGATCCTCTACCCCTTCAGACTGGACCATGTGTAGAGAGGTAACATGCTGAACCAAGTTGGCTGCTGGGATTCCACTGGTAACCACAGAAGTCATAAAGGTTCTGACCCCTCCCCAGAACTGAGACCTCTTCTTCAGCAACACTTACTTGTAATTTCTCACATTTAACCAATTTCACTTTGGCACCATGCCTCTGCTACCACCCTTCTTCTTCCAACAAGATGAACTCTTTCCTCCTCTAACAGTCATCTGTTCTCCCCTCCCTGGACCCTTAAGCCCTTTGACTTGGGCAATCAGTACTGTGGGCTTCTATGAAACGGAGAAGTAACAGACTGATAAAAAACATGTAGACTCTAGAAGCAAACTGCATTGGTTTGAATCCCAGCCCTGCAATTTTTCCTCTGTTGTGTAACACTGTACAAATTATTTAACTTCGTTTAAGCCTTTTATTTCAACTGTAAATGCAAATAATAATAGTATTACTATACCATATAGAGTTATTAGAAGCACAAACATGTTAATACATGTATATCAAATAGAACAATGTCTCACAGTAAGTAATATGTCGTTAAGCTCCAAGAAGGTAGGACATTTTGTTTTGTTTACTAAGCACTGAGAACGGTACACAGTATATAGCAGAGTCAATAAATTCTGCTGAGTGAGTTCACAGCCATTTCAGGATCTTCTTCCTCTAACTTCTTCACATTCCTCCCTTGTACTACACTTTCCCTCAGACTCACTCACTAGCTAGGTGTCTCAGCACAGAATATGCAACCAATTTGTGCCTCTACCAACATCTTAAAAATCGTAAGTCCCAAAGATCTCTCTAAAACAAGTAGTGGAAATTATAAATTAAAAATTTTTTAAAGTCAAGGATCTAGCACATGACTTAAATAATCTTTCTAAATCAATTTTGCAAGCCCCTGCTCAAATATTTTAAGTGGTTTTCATAGTGCATAGCAGAAACAAAAACTCATTATTCTTAGCCAGGCTCAGAAAAGTTCTCCAGTTTTCCTTTTCCAAACTTACCTCTTTGCTTTTCCTGTACAAAAACTCCTATGTTAACCAAAGTACCTATCACTAAGCCGCTGATCAAAATATGCCCTTACCTGAAATTTCTTAGTACCTTCTTCACGTAAAAAATGTATCTTGCCATTGCTTCAAGGCAAGGTTCAAACACTCACTCTATGAAAACTCCTTTATCTAGCACGGTTCATATTACTACATGTATGTACAAGCGCACACACACACACACACTCTCACCCTATTTTCCCCAGACAACTGTAGGTCCCCAGAACACAGAAACCACATCTTATACATGACAGTAGTCAGTGCAATGCAAAATACAAAATGCTAAATATATTTCAGTTGTTAAAATCTAAATATTTATTGAACTCATTCATATTATTGATTTCCATGTTTCAGATTAAAAAATTCAATAAATATATAAATCCATTTGATAGAATATTCTGTTAACAATTTAGCCAACCAGCAATACCAATTATGGGGATATTCTTATTTATCACGTTTAAATGGATTACCAATTTTCAAAGGATTTCTTTGAAAACAATATATGTGAACACAATTTATAGTTTAATTTAACTCAGTGTTGTGTGTGTGCCCATGTGTGAGAGTGAAAGTGAGAGAGGTTGATTTAAAAAGAATTTTCCATTGTTTGGAAGCCACTGCTTCAATTTCTTCACACTAAAGAGAAGGTACTAGACTACTTAACAGAAACAACAGAATAAATTGGTAGAATTTATCTGAAAGACGACAGGCTCCTTATTTGTTAAGTAAAATTTTATTACCACTTTTTCTTGATTTCTGCCAGCAACACAGCTCTAGAGACTTGTGTTTTGCTTTTAATACAACCACTAAAATTCCTGAACCTTCCCTTACAAATGTAAATCTTTAATAATTAATAAAAAAGGAATATTTTAAGAAATACAGTAAAGGAAATTATCTCTGTTCTTGCAGCAGAGGAAGATCTTTACGCTTCATAAAATGTTCAAAGAATTGTTGATTAGGTGTCAAACTAAGAACATCCACATGAGAATGAGTCATCTTTCCTGTGAAATACATGGTCCTGTGAATGTCCATTCCCTTCTCAACTGTTCTACTGAGTTAAAAGGAATCTGTCCATGAAAAGTAAACATATGACCATGTCCTGTAAAACCTTCAAAGAGAAATTTGTCTTCTGGTTTACTATTTTGCTTGGTAATTTGTTGCCCTGCAATAATGTTGCAATTAACATTTATGTATCTTAAGTGGATCCTTCCATATCCCTGGTTTTAGCTTCCCCTCAAAGAAGCCTCTCTAGCAGTCAGACTGTCCCTGAAAGAAAGCAAACTATTTTATGTAGTATGTAGGTGAAGACAGATGAAACGGGGATCCTTAAAGAAACCCTATGGCCACATTCATGTTTGACTTGACTTCTAAATAAATGTTAAGTTTTCTGACAACAAGAAATACAGGGAACATGACAATAAAACAATTTCTACTATATCATCATTTCATCCATTGAGAAATAATTTTTAAGAACATATTTGAAATACCAAACACCAGAAAGGCACCTCTTCTGCTACCCTACATCACAAAATATGAAGGGAAGAATTTCGAATGGAAGGATTTCTATTTAACTGATACGACACGAAAAATCACAATAGTTAGGCAAATTATTATTTATATACTTAAGGATAAAACAACATATGAGTATACCACATAACTAAAGCAAAAATCTGAGTTAAAATGGTTTAACTTGGTAATTTTGAAGTCAAAATCTCATCTTACATAAAATACCATTTTTGATCACCTTAAATTTACAGAATTATTAATATGAAAAGAAAATAAGACAACCGACTTACCCGTTTTATTGTCAAAAAACTTGATGTGTCTATCTTCATGAGCAGTTATTGTAACAGGAAGTGTGGGATGACTTACTACTCTATTAATGTGATTATTGGATTGTAAATCTGAAAAATAAAGGAAGATAATGCATTAGAATTCAAACCTTCAGTTAGAAGCTGAATGATGATGACCCTCTAAGTTCTTACCCGGCCCTCCCCGCAAAAAGCGTTGGTTAAAGTAACAACAACAACAACAACAAAAAAAACCTGCCTAAAAACTAAAGCTAGGACTCTTGAAACAGAAAATATCTTGAGAGATAAAATTTCTTAAATAATAAATATTTAAGCTATCATGTCATATAATATGGACAGTACTAGGCTCAATTTCAGAAAAATTTTAAGTATTTTGATCTAGGTGGTTTAGAATTCCTATAACTTATTTGTAATAAACAGCCCATAAAAGAATTATAAGCATTTAAGGAAAACTCATGAGAGATAATTAGATGTTTGCAAGGAGCAATCTCCATCCTACCCATACTGACAAAAAAATCAAAGGACCAGAATTAATGTCCTTAGGAATGAGATCTTTTCCTTAGCAAGGAGAGAGAACAGAGAAGTATCAAAACAGTGGGAAAACATCATTAACAGCAGGCTTTAAGTAAAGCGATCATTCCATATGTATACAAGAACTCTTAACTGACCATAAACACCTTGCAAAAAAACCCGACCACATGTATGTGTTTGTGATGGTGTAATTATGCATTAAAGAGGGAGAAGGGAAATAAGGTTGAAAAGACACCAGGAAAGACACTTCTTTGAGTATTTAAATGTTTTGCATAATTACAAAATGATTTTTAAAAAAGTAGTCACAAATAATCAAAAGTAAAATTAAACATGAACTTTATATAACCAACTGGTGGTATAAGCACAATAAAAGAACTAGTTCAAGTGACTTTAAAGCACAGTAATTAGGTTGCACATCCCTAGTGGAATATACTCTAAGTGCACAATATTTTCAGAAATCAAACTACTGGCAGTGGCTTTGGTATTACTATTTTTTGAGATGACTGTATGTGTACTGTGAGATAAATAAAAATGAGAGATTACGACTATTTTTTGCTGAGAACCAAGAATTTTGGTATAGTTAAAATGAGGTAAAGACATAAAAAAACCCAATGACATAAATCTGAATTTGAATTAGAAATATTTGTATTTGTATCAATGTTCTTCTGTTTTAAAAATGTATTTGTATCTCTGACCACTGAAAATGCCTAAACCAATGACCAACTCGGCCATGAAAATGGAGGACTTCCAGCCAAGATGGAGTCATAAACAGATATAGTTTGTCTCCTTGCACAGCCAAAAGAACAGCAACGAAAAATTTAAACACAAAAAATAACTAGAACTGCCAGAAAATCTAACTGTTTGGAAGTCTGACAACCAAGGAGTTAAACAAGAAACATTCAGTCAGTGGGGCATGAGGGGTGGAGTCTGGCAGCCAGGGTGGAGAGGAGCTACGCAAGGCAAAGCTACAGCTGGAGGACTGGGTAGTCCCACATCTGTGTGCAGATAAACTGGGAGGGACAACTGGGGAGTGAGAGAGACTGTGAAACCCAGGGTTCCAGTGTGGGAAAGGAAAACCTCAAAATCTCTACCGGTGAAAACCTTGGGGTTTGCAATGGCGAGATAAACTGTCAGTCTCACAGGAGAGTTCGTTTGAGAGACTCACAGGGTCCTAGAATGTATGCAAGCCCACCCACCCGGGAATCAGAACCAGAAGGTCCCAATATGCTTGTGTGTAGCAGGGGAAGTGACCAAAAACCAGCCAAGAGCCAAGCAAACAGCATTGTTCCCTCTCAGACCCCTCCCTGACATATAGCACCACAAGGTAGTGATATGGGTTGCCCGCCCTGGTGAATACCTAAGGCTCCGCCCCCTCACAATGTTAATAGGTGTGCCAACACAAGAAAAAAAATGGCCCAAACAAAAGAACATATCAAAGTTCCAAAGACAGAACAAAGCGATGAAGAGATAGCCAACCTAACAGATGCAGAGTTCAAAACGCTGATAATCTGGATGCTCACAGAAATGGTTGAGTATGGTCGCAAATTGGAGGAAAAAGTGAAGGCTATGCAAAGTGAAATAAAGCAAAATATACAGGGAACCAACAGTGAACGGAAGGAAACTATGACTCAAATCAACGATTTGGAGCAAAATGAAGAAATAAACATTCCACTGGAACAGAATGAAGAAACAAGAATTCAAAAAAATGAGGAGAGGCTTAGGGGCCACTGGGACAACTTTAAATGCTCCAACATCTGAATCAAGGGGGTGCCAGACGGAAAAGAGGAAGAGCAAGAAACTGAAACCTTATCTGAACAATGAAGGAGAACTTCTTCCCCAATCTGGCAAAGGAAATAGGCTTCCAGGAAGTCCAGGAAGCTCAAGAGAGTCCCAAAGAAGTTGGACCCAAGGAAGCACACACCAAGGCACACTATCATTACATTACCCGAGATTAAAGATAAGGAGAGAATCTTAAAAGCAGCAAGAGAAAAGGAGACAGTTACCTACAAAGGAGTTCCCATCAGACTGTCAGCTGATTTATCAAAAGAAACTTCACAGACAAGAAGGGGCTGAAAAGAAGTAATCAATGTCATGAAAGACAAGGACCTACATCCAAGAATACTCTATCTGGCAAAGCTATCATTTAGAATGGAAGGGTAGATAAAGTGCTTCCCAGATAAGGTAAAGTTAAAGGAGTACATCATCGCCAAGCCCTTTTTACATGAAATGTTAAAGGGACTTATTTTAGAAAAAGATGATGATCAAAACTATGAACAGGAAAATGACAACAAACTCACAACTATCAACAACTGAATCTAAAATAACAAAAAAAAAAAACAAACAAACTAAGGAAACAAGTAGAATAGGAACAGAATCACAGAAATGGAGATGACATGGAAGGTTATCAGTGGGGAGGGGGAGAATGCGGGAAAAGATATAGGGAATAAGAAGCATAAATGGTAGGTACACAATAGACAGGGGGAGGTTAAGAATAGTATAGGAAATGGAGAAGCCAAAGAACTTATATGTACGACCCATGGACATGAACTAAGGGGGGGGCAATGCTGGGGGGAGCAAGGCTGGGGGGAGAGGGATGCAGGGCAGAGGGGAATAAAGGGGAGAAAAAAATGGGATAACTGTAATAGCATAATCAGTAAAATATATTTTAAAAAGATTAAAAAAAAAAAGTCATGAAAACCATGAGGACCAACCCAATAGCCTAGTGCCTAGTCTCTAAATGCCATTTTCCATGAAAAGAAACCATGGTTCCTTTTAGAGAAATGGCTGATTTTAGATCTGGGGCACAAATGAAGAAGATAAACCTAGAAATCTATCAATGATGACCAGAGTCATGTCAAAAGGACTCAGGAGCCAACTTGAATAAATTCCCACAGGCTAAAGATGAAATGATCTGAGTAGCAATAAAGATAATACCTGCCATGGATTGAAACACATCAAATACATTTATGTCCAAGAGAGATTATGATAATAAAAACAAACAACACCCAACAGACTCACTGGTCATCTACTGAGGCAGCCAGGGAACACATTATTATTATTATTATTATTATTATTATTATTATTATTACTACTACTACTACTGAGTAAACTGGTAAAATAAAGACAGGAAAAATCAGTAATTTATCTTGCTTTTCCCCTTATAACCTAACTACCGAATAACCAAATCACTGATGAGGATGTTCGTTTTTATAAGTATTGTAGCTAAAAAAAATGGAGAAGTAATGATAGACTTAGAAATCATTTTTAAAGTTAATGAATAAATGGACCCATGTAATGATCATCAAGACTGAAAAGATAAGAAAAAGATATACGAACAGACAATATTTACTTGTGATAAAAATTCACAAATTACTATAAAGTAGCCTTGCCAAAAACATTTAAAAACTTTAAAAGGAAGACAAAAACACTGAACCTGAATTTGAATAAGGCTCTAGATTTATAACCTACAGGAAGTAAAATGAACAGAGGAACTTGTTAAATGATACCTCAAGGATGCAACTAGCAAAATCCAGACTCTGAAAAACTCTACAGGCAAACTACCCAATTTCTTCAATTAAAAAAATGCAAGAAAGTACAAAATAAAAAATATAGTCAATAATATTGTAATAACCATATATGGTGCTAGGTGGGTACTAAAAATACTGGGGGGGGCCACTCTGTAAGGTACATTGTCTAACCACTATGTTATACACCTGAAACTAATACAAAATAGTACTGAATGCAAACTATAATTAAAAAATAAATAAGGAGAAGCGGCTCTACTCACTCCTGTGTACTCATATAACCACCCAGCTATTAAGCATAATTTGAGGAAATAGCAGAAATAATGTAAATAAGTTAACTTAAAACACACTGAAACCATTTTTCCATCCTAAATTCAGATAGTCAAAATATGAATATTAAAATATCAACCTCCGTTGTATAATAATCCTTTTCCAAGGTTTCAAAGAAACACATGAAAACTTACCAGAATCTACCTGTGATGAAAGCATCACCAATGACTGTGATGTTTCTAAATCATAAATTACTGTACTACCAGTGTTGAAAGAGGTCACCATATGAGCTGGATCACAGCCTATAAAGTCAACTGATGTAGGTATTCCATGCTCTGAAATGAGCCCAAAGAGATACAGTGTAAATATAACAATTTCGAAATCTCTGATTTTCCGATGTGAAAAAGAGGAATTCAAATGTTATTTATTTATTTATTTATTTATTTATGTCGGGGAGAAAGAAGCATCAATTTGTTGTTCCGCTTATTTATGCATTCATTAGTTCATTCTTGTACGTGGCCTTGCTGGGGATGGAACCTGCAACTTTGGTGTACTGGGATGATGCTTTAATCACCTGAGCTACCCGGTCAGGGCTACAATATTCTTGAAATGATGTAAATAATGGAAAAAAAAAAAAGGCAATTGTGTTCGGACAGTGAGTGGTAATAGGTAACCTTCCCTCAATTACTTAAAAAGTTTTTAAAACATTCTATTTAACATTAGAAGAAAAATATAGCTAGAGGACTCCGAAAGTGAGAGTAGACATGTGCAAAAGCTACTTTCTATGCATTCTCTTTTAAAAGAGAAAAAAGTCCTGGATGAGTCTTTTGGCCAACTTGCAAATTATATTTCTTATTATAAAACGACAAATCAGCATTCTCACATCATTGTCTTGGGAGACTATTTACCTGTCTAAGCCTATAAGCCTTATGGAGTAGCTAATACAACTCAAATTTTCAGATCTGTAAAAATGAAATGTGGACTTTGGAATTCATTCATGTAGTACTATCCCCTAAGTGGTTTGGGCAGCAATTTCTCTCTTTAACATAAAAATTCAACTGGCCAGATCAATGCACAACTAGGTGAAATCTGGAGTCAGGCAATAAATTACCTGGATAAAGTTAGAAACAAATGTCTATATGAATTTTTACCTCAAATCTTGGGTAATTAAAAAATTAGTAGAATTGTTAAGGTAGCTAAGAAACCAAACAAAATTAAGCATATATTATCCCTCTAAAATGTTTTAAAACCAAACATACTTTTTAATAGAAATGTAAAATCTGATTTTTATAACTTAAAAAATGAATTAGAAAACAAGACCAATACAAGTATACACATATATGTAATATATTGTAACTGGCACATGGTAACACTGATTAAAGCCTTGACAGGAAAAGATCTGAAACGATAAATCTAATTTAGTTTGTACTTCCTAGTTAAGGGTGCTATTTCACTGATTATAACTAGACTTCTTCAGCCCGTGCACTCATACGTGGTTTACAGATATGCCTGAGACTGTGACTCCTTCGATTTCTGTGGGCAGCTGCCTGGGGCAGGCAGAGCGCCTCATGCTGTCCCTGTTAGCAGCCTCACACTTGTCTATTCCACTGTTACATAAAAATAGTTTTATTTTTTCAACTTGTCCTGAAAAAGGTAAAAAGCAGCACTGAACTACAGAATACACGTGCATTTTTCCTGTTTATTAAAAAATGACAAAAGTAAAAAGATTGTCACAAGCTTTAAAATCAGTATATCTCTTTGAACAGCAAAGAAATCGTAAATCAACGGACTGTCCTATTTTCCAAATTTTAAAAACATTTAGCTGTTTTCATAGAGGCAAAATTTACTTACCCTTGTCTCCATTGTAAGTGCAAACACATGGCAACTTTTCTTGTGGATTCCATAACCTAACAGTGCCATCTGCTGAACAAGACAGTAATTGATTTTTTATGCCACTATAAGCAAGACCCCAGACGGCATCTGTATGAGCAACTAAAGTGCCAGCTAGAACATTTGGCTCTGGGAAGGAAAAAAAACAAGCAAAAATTAGCTAAAATAATTTTAAGTATATCAGTATAACTTACCATATAATTAAGTATAAGACTACATATACCAGCTATAAGATAAAACAAAGTGTATACAATAGCCATCTTTTCTAAGTTGTGAAGATAAAGGTCATTTTCGCCCCCCTCCCCAATATACATTCTTGTATTTTTTTGCAATTTTCAGTAAGGAACATACTTTTCTTTAAAAATGGCTTTACTGAGCTATAATTCCATTCCACATAATCACCAATTTAAAGTGTACAATTCAGTGTTTTTTTTAGTGTATGCAGAGTTGTGCCATCATCACCGTATCAATTCTAGGACATGTTCATCACTCATTAGCTATTTCCTCCCAATTCTTTTCTGCCTTTCCACAACTCTAGACAACCGCTAATCTTCATTTCCACCAATCTGCCTATTCTGGACATTTCATACAAGTGCCCTTTTGTGACTGACTTCTTTTACTTAGCATACTATTTCCAAGGTTCATCCATGTTGTAGCAGGTATCAGTGCTTAATTTCTTTTAATTGTCGAACAGTATTCCATGGTACAGATATACTACATTTTACTTATCTATTCATCACCTGATGGACATGGTGGCTAATAACACTGTGCATCATTTGTCCCACAATCTTTTTCTGTAGTAAACTCTTACTTTCCACAGGTAATTC
Source organism: Mormoops blainvillei (assembly GCA_004026545.1). Classification (NCBI taxonomy): domain Eukaryota; kingdom Metazoa; phylum Chordata; class Mammalia; order Chiroptera; family Mormoopidae; genus Mormoops; species Mormoops blainvillei. The sequence goes on from PVJD01000684.1 coordinate 123,314, forward strand.
TTATCACCTCTACAATTCTCACAGTTCTCAACCTCCTTTCCTCATAAATAATTATGTTTCATACTTCACTGAGAAAATATAGCACTGAAATAGAAAGTCCTCCCCATCTTCCTGCCTCCCAACCTATATATCTACTAGTGTCTAAAACCACCTTCTCTGTGCAGATACAAGTAAAGAATTGTTCTCCTCCCTATTAAAAGCTAATTATACTAGGTGTATTCTGGATTCCATTCAACTCAATAACTTGCTTTCATATTTAACGTTACCCTACTACAAAATTTCTCCCATTCCTTGGGATCCACAAGCAAACAAATATGCTTCATCATCTCTCAACCTAAACAAAAATCTCATTAACCTTATACCAGTCTTCTCCTAAACAGTAGAAAAGCACAGAGTAAAGATGTTTTTACGTCTTATTTATTACTCTCCAAATCACTCTATGGTTTCTGATATCATCACCACAATGACCCTTGCTGAAATCACCAATGATAAACTCTTCTACCAAATTTTATAAATTTTTTTCTTTCTTTGATGATTTCTTTGTTTTCTAATTACACTGCTTTTCATCCAGAGTATGCCTTGAAAGGTTACCCAGAGGTCCCTTACCCTCTGGTTTTAGCCAGAGCATCTGTATCTGGCCAAGACGTGGATAACCTATTTTGTCACTTATAAAGAGAAACCTTTCTATCCTCATATTATTAGACCTCTCAGAAGTACCTGAAAGTGCAAACTGCTTCCTTCTTCTCAAAATGGTTTCTTCTTTTGGTATGTTTTCATTAATTCCATACTCTCCTGCACTTCCTCTAACTTCAAAGGCTAGCACTTTCTTAGTTTCCTTTGTTGGCTCTCTTCCTATAGCCACTTTCCCAATGTCAGAGTTCCTTCTCTTACCCTATACAACTTTCTCTGTGTTATACCATCCATTCTCACATCTTAATATTAATGTTAGCTATATGGTGTTGACATTTTTTAACATGCCTAAAAGCCAAATTCTTCATCTTCAATATTCTCGCACCTGTTCTGTCCCCATTTCAATAAATGCTGCCATCTCATAATTCAATTGCTCATATCAAAAAGTGGTGGTGAAAATCTGAATTAGATAGTAGAAATGGTTGCGCAATCCTGTGAATACAGTAAAAATTACTGAACTGTATACTTCAAAAGGGTAAATTTTATTAAACATGAATTATATCTCCATAAAGCTGTTAAAAAAATAAACAAAATCAATGAGTCATTGACCTATTACTTCACCCACTCGATCCATTTATCAATAGATTCTGTCTATTCTATCCTACCTCCCTACTATGTCTTAAATCCATTTCTCTCCAACTACTACTTGGCTACCAATTGCTTTACCATCACTTTAGTGTTAGCAGTATCATCTGTCATCTATTCTACTGGTCCACTACATTATAACTTTACAAAACAACATTAAATTTGTATTCCGCTATCCACTCTTTCCCCTATGTACTTTCAACAACCACAGTCACCTTTTTAAACCTTACATTTACAGGTCACTTCCTGGCTTAAAACTCTTTACAGTAGTCCCTCCTTATCCATGAAGGACATAGTCCAAGACCCACAGTGGATGCCTGAAGCCACAGATAGTACCAAACCCTATATATACTGTTTTCCTACATATACATACCTATGATAAAGTTTAATTTATAAATTAGGCACATTAAGAGATTAACAACAATAACATAATGTAGAACAATTATCGCAATATATTATAGTAAGTGATGTGATGTAGCCTCTCCCAGAAAACTAGCGCAAATTTCTTTTTTCTTTTTTGGTAGGCTGCTGATTTAATAAGCAAGAACGTACATAAAAGGCTTATTTTGAGTGGCAGCAGGTAGAATTTTAAGTGTATATAGAAGCCTTAACTGAGTTTAGTAACGTATTCAGTCCAGCTAGTCTCAATAATGCCTTGCTCTTCTAAGGATACATCCTTGAAATTGACTCTAACTGCGGGAACAAACAGTAGGCAAAACACATTCTAAGGACAGGGGAGAAAGTGGGATGCCTCCAATTGCCTGGGTCCAGCTCAAGCACACATTTTTTTCCTTCTTCACAATTTCAGGGATAGAAGATTTGTTTTTACTACAGATCTTAGTACCTCAGCATATGATTATTTTTTCTTTCCCTTCAAGTGAAAAGGTGAAAGTTTTTGACCTAACAGGCATATCCAAATTGCCAGCATTAAAACTCGTGTGCTTCAGGGCCATTATTAAGTAAAATAAGGGTTACTGGAACATAAGCACTGCCATACTGAGACAGTGACCTGATAACCATGGTGGATACCAAGTGGCTAATGGGTAGGTAGTGTATACAGTGTGGATATGCTGAACCAAAATTGAAAAAAAAAAAAAAGATTCACATCTAGGGCAGGGTGGAACAGGATGGTGCTCGATTTTATCATGCTACTCAGGACATAGTGCAATATTAAACTTATGAACTGTTCATTTCAGAAATTTTCCATTTAACATTTTTGGACTGTGGTTGAGCTTGGGTAACAGAAGCCACAGAAAGCTAAACTGCAAATAAGGAGGGACTACTATATTAGAATTTCCCTTTTATCCTTTAGATTTTGGTTTTAATGGTGCTATTTTAGGCTACACCTAAAGAAGGTTCCACTTGTTACTCTCTCTCATAAATACTGTATCTTAGTAGCATTTAACACAGTTTATAACCATGGGCTCCATTCCCTTGCTTGACTAATGTCTGTTTTTTCCCCCAGACTAATTCTTATTTCTTGATGTACTCCTTAACACTAAATCTGGCAAAGTCAGGAACCAAGTGTATGTTAAATAAAAACAACGAAGAGTGTAAGTTCTGTTTAAATGAACCAGCTATTAAGTGGACCACTATTTATTTAGCCATTCTCATAATAATACACATTCATTTTGTTTTAATTTTTTATAATTATAAACCATGCCCTTTAAAGATATTTGAATACATGTACAGGTACTTCTGACAGATTCTAAAAGTGGCATTTGTAAGTTTTTTTTAAAATAAAGGATTTTTTTGTCCTTAAAAAGTTGTACCAATAAATGTCCTTACTGTCCCTATTTGTTTCTGTTAAATATGTTTGAACTACATAAATTATTTCTTAAGTTTAAAAGACTGTTCCTTGTATTAAATTTTATTCTATTCTTCTTTTTGTAGCTAATACTGAAATTAATTTAATTAATAATAGTTTTTTTTTATTTTTAGACACCACTGAGAAAAAAAAAATTCACAGGCTTAAATATTTGTAGTGTATTTCTTACTTTTTCTCTTTAATAAAGCAAATTACTATTAAATGGAATAACTAAACAAGGAGACTAATATATGATTAAACAAACTTATAGCTGAGGTATTTACTTTTGCCAGGTCCATTCCCTTAAAAAAATATGTCTGGAACCTTTCACTTACCATATGTGTCATATGGATCCACATTAGGGCTAGGCATGTTCCACCACTGGATGGTTGCATCAATACCACCACTAAAACACTGTTCTCCACTAGAACTAATAGCTAATGATAGAACAGGACCACTATTATAGGAAAAAAGAAAAAAATTACTTATAAAGCATAAAAAGCTCACATCCACATTCCCCAACCTCTGAATTTCTGTGGTATCTAAAAACTGTTTAAGGTAAATATGCACTTGAATAGTGCTGATTATATTCTCCTAATACAATTACTAATCAAATAAAATATCATTCTTTTCTAATATAAAGCAAACATTACTACAATCTTACAATATTTGTGGATTGATAAATGATAGTTAACAGCCCTGGTGGGTGTGGCTCAGTCAGTTGGAGCCATGAACCAAAAGGTGACAGGTTCAATTCCTGGTCAGGGCACAGGCCTGGGTTGTGGGTTTGGACCCCAGTCAGGGTGCATACGAGAGGCAACCGATTGTTTTTTCTTTCTCACATTGATGTGTCTCTTCCTCTCTCTTTCTCCCTCCCTTCCCTTTTCTCTAAAAGCAATGAAAAATGTCCTCGGGTGAGAATTTAACAAAATAAAAATAACAGTTAATAATAACCATCCTTGTTAATTAAGTACTAATTCAATAAAACTTACTTGTGGGCCCTAAATGTGTAGATAGGCTCTACATCTAAAGAGGCACTCCTAAAAGAGAGGGAAAAAAAGAGTGGTGTAAAGAAGGCAATTAAATAATCATAAACTAGTGGTTGATATGCAAGAGGCATTAGTTAAGATCAAATGAGTACATGAGACATGGGACCATGAAGAAGAATCATTACTTATAATTATTGGTAAATTTGGAAGGAAAAAAACACAGGCTGACATTAAAACACTTACTTTTTGGCAGGAACTGTTTTTTGCAAGTTCCAAAGTTTCAGAGTATGGTCCTCAGAGGCAGTTACCAGCACAGGTTCTACAGGATGAAAAGCTAATGCCCGAACTCCATCAAAATGGCTACGTAGTGTATACTTGGGGTTCCATGTCTTTCGAAAGGCATCTTTATTGGCAGGCAACTAAAAAGAAAGAAGAGCACAGTATTTAGTGGTAAAAGTAGTAAATTGATAGGCATGTGGAATTTTTGTTTGTTTTGGTATGTTTAAAATATACATTTAAAACTGCTTTGCTAAAATGTCCAGTACAAATTTAATGGACCTTAAAAACTTTATAATAAATCTTCATCATTTAATAAAAACTAAGAATAATGATTTCATTATTCATTAGCTTCCAAATACCTAGATCAACTGGAGTCTCTTAATCTGTTTTACCTAATTATTAAGCTAAACCCAAATGTCCTATTATATGTCAGAAGAGAACAGCAAAAAAAAAAAAAACAAGAACAACAAAACAAACTACCATGCTGCAATACCTTACATGAGAACATTAAAAATTATATAAATTACTACCAAAAATCCAAAGGTACAATATTAATAGTACAGTTGTCATTTAGAAAATTAGCAATGTGAAGCTGTTAAAGGCAGCAAGTTAAGGTACTTTCCAAAAGTGTGAACTAGAGACACTTTAAGGATATTTTCATTATTATTGTTGATATCGATAAGAGGTTACTCTTTTTATCTTTGTTTTTCTATCTGTAAAAATAGGCTGTGAAACCTCTTCCAAAGTAGTCCATAAGTCGTTCCTTATGTATTTTTAAAATATTAATAAGAATAATCCAGCCCACGGAGGCTGATGTCTCTAAAAAGCATGCTAACATAAGAATGAATTCGTTAAAAAAAGGAAAAAATTAATTTATTGAAAAACTGCAAATTCATTAATGCAAAATCTAAGTATAGTTAACTCTCAATTGAATGTTTATTGTCTATAGAAACTTAATCCGAAACTAGTTTCACCCTCTAACATTGTCCTTCCCATCCCCCCTCCATCCTCTCCCCATCCATCAAATGAAGGACTAAAAATTAGAAAATGGCAGCAAACTAACTTTAACATTATCCTTAAAAAAATTAAAGATCAAAAATAAAATGTGTTTTTTAAAAGAAGTTCCTGAAGGCAAATAAATGATTCAGGTTGTCTAATTTTCTCTTGTTTAATTTGAGTAAATAATTGAGAGTTGACTACTCAAGATAGATATTTATTGACCAGTATTTTAAGGTAATCAATCATCCCAAACTCCCAACTAAACCACAATTCCTAAGAAAAATTTAAATACCACAAAGAAACTAGTTATAAAAGAAAACTACATGTCACTTCAAATCAAGATACTGACAGGCTTAAACTTATCTTTTTTCCATGCACCTTGACATTAATTCTGTTTTATAAGTGTTTCCAAAAAATAAGGAGCCTTCTATTAAATCATTAAAAAATTAAAAATAAAACTGCACTTACATCATAACTATAGTCTGCATCATTTGTTACCGTCAAGTCTGCAAGGTCTCCAAGGCCCAGTACACTTAACAAAACATCATCAGAACCCATAATAAATGACTTGCCTCCTCCAGATGGAAACGTTATTGGTTCAGCTATAAAGAACAAAACCGCTTCTTAAATGCTGAAAAATCATACAGTACAAGACAATATTGTGGGGGAAATGTAAGCACTTAACAGTTATAATACAGTAATATAATTTTTATTTTCCCACTTCCCTCCTTATTTCTTCCACTCAAAAAATCCTATTACTTAGTAATAAATAAATTTATTTAGGTACTTCAACATAATCTTCCACAAATAAATGTACACTAGATCTGTTATTCCAGGGTGGGAGATGAGCACTAAAGATTTGTCTATTTAAATCACTTATTGCTTCAGTACAATTTATAACTATGGTATTTTGAAAATGTTATAAATTGTTGAGAAGTCCTTTTGCTTTGCATCATATTTGCTTAGAAGTGCTAGGTATTTTAGTCCATAGTAAAAATTAATATAAGCATTCAAATTAAATGGTCTCCATCTGTATACAGTGTATCAATTCACTGAAATGAAGCCTTAAATTGCTCAGATTCCTCCAATAAGAACAATGGTCTAGAAAGAGGGCAGTTCCACAAACCAACAATGTCAATTTCCTTTCTTTACAAGGCTAATATCCACATGATATCCAGAATGCCTTCCAGCTTTCAAGTTTTGACTGAAATTGTTTTAACTTCCCTTTTATTTACCATACTTATAAAATACCTAATCTAAACTGACTACAGAATTTAAAATTAAACTTCTACTACTTTGAGCAATTAAAATTAAACACTGCCATAATTAGAATAACCATGTTAATAAATAAATATTTTGCTGTAACAGATATAGTATAAGCAATAATCCTTAATATCATTTCAAACATGCTTTGAAAGCAAAATTTTAATCTTAAAATGCAAGGGGAAATTACACAAGTCTTTGTAATAGAAAGCAGCTCAACATATCAAAACATTTAAAACTTCATGATCAAGTTTAAAAGGAAACATTATATAAAAACTCAAGCTAATTATCCTATGAGTAATGATGTAAATTTAATACATTACAGGAAACAAAACAGGAATAATGAAACTTGTCAGTCATTAATACTACTGAAAATACTGGAGACGATTCTGCACAAGTCAACTTTTCCTAGATCAATACTGCAAAAAGTAAAATTCATCTGTATTTAGAATATCTTATTTTATTATTTATCAAAGTAAGCTATAATATTAAAGTACACTATATAATTTGACTCAAATCAGGTCCTACATGACACTGCTAAAATGAAGCTGTGAGTCAGCAAGTGATCTAGAGTAAATCTGATAGAAAATATACATAGGGATTCTAGTAGTGTTTAATCTTTCAATGATTACTGAATCTGAATAATGTGTAGCATTGATCCTTCCTACCAATATCTAGTATGCAATTACTGATAATACCAACATAGCTAAGAACAATAAAATAAAGTTTGAAATTACGTTTAAGAACAATTATATAAAATTCATTTGGTAATATTCACTGTAAGCATTTTTATGAAGTACAAGGGCGTATTTTTCTTTTAAACTTAATTTTGTTTATAATTTGTTTATAAGACAAGTTAGAACAAAATGCCACAATTCCTCCCACTCATAATTACCTTCAGTAATGCAAATCTTGATAAGAGCCTAATAAAATAACTTATAATAACAAATTATTCTGCATTGTTGCATACCCTTCTTACAGAGGTATTTCTGATCAGTTTGACCAATTTAGGGGCATGTGATGAGAACTGCCTGAGCTATACTGGCTAGTTTTATTAGAGTTTTAGATTTAACTGCATTAAGCAAAAAGTTAGTATTTATACTCATTTCTAATTGGTTATATGACTGCATTTCTCTCTATATACACCCATATATTTATATATTGCAAGCTATGCTGCTCACTCAGTATTCATTACAGATACATACATGAAAAAAATCTTTCAAGCTACATTTCTACTTTCCATAATCACTCATCACCATTGTGGATGTGATAATCACAGTAAATACTCAATTTGTTTGCCCTTGTTTCCTTGCAGAGGAAATTAACATGTATTCTATAAATTCATTTTATTAATGTTAACATAATTACTTATGATAATTATCTTACACAATCACTTAATTATCTTACATAATCATAAAAATGTCATTAGCAATTCAAAGAAAAATAAAATTACTAAAAGCAGTTTTTAATGATGGAAATTCTGACTTTTTAGCAATAGTCTAAGAGTTTTCATCAAGTAATTTAAAAATACTGTTATATTATCATTTCCCTTTATGGAAATTGTAGGGTCTATAAACTGGGATCATACAACAAGGTCCTTTCTGAACTTTTGTAGCTAATCCTCCTTTTTATGGATACTAATGACCAAGTTAACCTGTAGCTTACATATCAAACTCTTCTTCAATTTTCTCTAAAGAACACAGTCCAATAACTGATTGAATTTATGCCAATGTTGACATGGTATATCTTAAGTCTACTAAAAACAGTCTGAAAGATTGTAACACAGAACTTTCTTCCTTTGAAAACATACTTTTTTTCTTTATAAAATGAGGTATGACATGTACTTCAACAAGAAAGCATGAAGTTGAAGGTTGCTACTAAAACCAAGAGATTATGAACTCAAATATCCCTTTAGCTCTACAATGAAGTGGAATTTGCATCTTTTAAAATAGATGCTAAGATTTACCCTTTGAAAAGTGCAATGAGGTTTGTACTGATCTTCCTATCTCCTCCTCTTTCTACCATTAAGAATTAGATCACTGACTTACATTTTTTCCCTAAAAAGCACACACACATAAGCACAGAGAGCTCTAAAATGATTTAAATGTAAAATCTGCAGTTTAAGTGTACAGCACTAACTACAAAAATTTTAGGAAGTTTGCCTATGCATTATTTGGTAAAACAGACCAAAATCTATAAAGAAGCTACACCAGCTGAAATGTATAAAATGAAAAATAATGGAGTTGGTATGTGCATTTTAGAAAATACTTCCTGATGGAAAATAGGAAAATGGATCAATGGCAGAAAAGGGATCTGGAAAAATCAGATTATTTTTACTTTTCATGCTTTAATGTTTTATTATATCTCACCATAATCTGTCATTTTCATATCTGTAATGCAAATATGACTAAGGGAAAAAAGGCAAAATTATTTAACTGTAAGCAAAATGCTCTCCTAGAGAATTCTCAAAAGAGAACAGGATATATTAAAACATTTTTGATTGGAGCATCAAGTAAGTTTACATAGCAAAAGCAGAAACATCAATGAAATTCAATCTGTATGTCAAATTGTTACATGACAAATTATCTTATAAACATCTCATATGTAAGAAATAAGCCTTTGGTAAGAATTCAGTCTCGGTGCTTAAAATTATAACTATCTGGACCTAGAATTATAAATTATTCAAGTTTATATACATATCTCCAGCTAAAATCAATTTTGGGGAAAAATGCCTTAAGTAGTACTTTCATTTCCTGCACATTTCTAGTTTCATTACCAAGTAGTATATACTTGATAGCAAGTTAAAGAATAACAATTCCTTATTCTAAAATGACTTTTAAAAACTGCTGTTTTCCTATTACTAGATCTGTAAGCTAAAGTTAATTTCCAAGAGGTACTCTGAATTGACCCCGTGATAGAAACAATTTCATCTAACATTAACATTAAAAACAAAAACAAAACATAAAGACATAAAAGCCAAAAATTTCAAAAATCCCTAAGACAATTACATAAAGAGCTTGCCCAATATATTATCTGAATATCATTTAAGGTGATCTTCAGCATTTTTAAACAGCAGCAAATTTACAATATTAAGGAAATGTGACTTCGAATTAGGGTCTTCTGCAATGTGAATAAAATGGTAGCTAAATTTTGCACCTTCCTCTGCTCTTGCACCTTTATGATCAGTAATTCTAGTAGAGGCTAACCTAGACTGATTAATAGTTCCTGAAGGGATGTGAGGCAGATAAGCTATGATGTCGTAGTTTTGTCCTGTTGACCCCTGTAAATTAATATCAGCAGCAGAGGTTAATTTAATGGCTACTGTTTTATTTGCTCACAGCCTTTAAAACCAATTTACTAACAAAACAAGATTTTTAGTAAGTGTCAGTTACAAAAAAAATAATCTCAGATCATTAAAGATGTCTTCAATTTTCCACGTCATCTCCAAAATATTAAAATGATTTAAATATTTAAAATAGTCACTATTTCTGTGAATGTACAAATATGTATAAATATCCACTGTTTTATATGCATAAAATTGAACCTTCTGTCATTCAACCAAAGTTCTGTAAGCTCACAGGCACAGGAGGTGCCATTAAAATAATAAGAAATTTTGGTGTAAAGGTTAATATTTAACAGTAAAATATAAAATATGAGGTTTTTCCAAGTTAATCCACTATTCTGAAAAGTTAACAAAGAAATAAGTACAAATGATTTTTCATAAGAGTGCAATAACAATTAACTTTCCCCTAGTTTATGCAGATATTTTCCTGCCACATTCACACTGACCTGTCATTGATAAGCCAACTGCAATTATTCTCAAAATGATTTTTCACTCTTCTCAAATTTGAAAAACCTGATTTACTCCTAATAGTCTGAAAAGTTAATACTGTTATAGGCCATAAATTTAAAGGGAGAATTTCAGTTTCTGCCTGGATAATTCAGGTCAAAATAGAAAAACTCAAAAGCACCTGCAGTATTGTGGGATCGCTTTAACTTTGAACTTCAGAAATGACAAGAGACCCATTTCTCTTATGTATTTTGAAAGAAAATAGTTCTAAGAATGTCAGAAAAAATACGACAAAAGAAAATGCTTTATAGTCAATATAAAGTAAAAAAATTAAAATAGGCCAATCTAAGGTAACACATTATGAATTATACATATTTACTTATGTCGACATTAATGGACTAATTAGACTATGTAATTATTAATTTTCTGAAATAATATAATGGTATTATTTGAGGATTTTCCCTCTGACAACGAAGTAACTGTAAACAAATTCTCTAATAAATAAAAAACTGCCAACTGAATGTCTAACCATCAGTTAAATTCAACATGAAAGAAAATAAATGCTATCCTTTCTCACAAAATAGTTCTCCTTTATAACTTTCCTGCTTATGAGTATCACAACCACTGATTTCTTTTCTGTTCTTAAAATTCTGCAACCATATCCCAAGAATTCCTCTTTAACTTATAAAATGGGAAGAGGGGCTGTTTTTAAAAGAATCCTCCCTTAAATTACTCTCCAGATTAATCTCTTTCTCTCTGTTGATTTTATTCTAATCTAAGCTTTCATTCTTATGAATCACTATAACAGATTCCTAATGGTTTTCCTATCTCCCAGCTTTATTTGTCTCCAAATTATCACATTTATTATATAACCCCTATTTAGAAACCACAACAGGTACTTCAATATTCTTTGGATTAAGACTGAGTGAAATCTTGTAACTAATCTTGCATGCACTTCATGATCTGATCCTATTTTTCCTATCTAACCTCATCTTTTAATGCTCCACAATACAAATCTCCCTAATTTTCCAAGTTAAAGCAGTTTCCCAAAAGTATCAACATTCACCAAGGTTATGATCTACCCTATTTTGTTGTATCTACCCTCACCTATTCCTCACAAAGGTGAGAATACTTCCAACACACACACAAACACAGACACAAACACATGCACACACACAGACTTCCATCCCTTAGCATGCACTTTGGTCCATCACAATTCTACTCAATCCTCCAAACCAGTTCCATCTCCTCCTTGAAGCCTTTGTTGATCTTTCCCTGCTCACTCTCATACTTCCGTGTACCATAAAATTTGACTGTATTAGATATTATCGTATAAATAATTTCATCATATGAGAGCTAATGTCAAATATTGTATAATACAGACAAGAAAAGTTTTGTCATTACAGATAATGGGAAGTGGACTGGGAGATACGGAAGAACAGAAAGGCCAAAGTCAATATAAAGCTATTGTCCAAACTGGGGATCCCAAATTATTTAATTACAATAATTATTTTTGTATACTACAGCCAAACAGCCTCTGTGTAACATAATGTCAAGTTTAAGAAAAGATGGAAAGTCCCTGCTTTAATTTTTCTCAAAAACTGCTAAAGGATTAAAGCAGGTTTCATAACCAGATATAAGAGCCTTATCTTAGCACCTACTTTGTGGAGTATCTTCCAACTATACATTTAATATATCTTCATTTTCTTTCTAAATCTATCCAAAAGACTAAATAATTGTAAAAAAATAAAATAAAAAATCTGAAGTGTCGTTAGGAATATGAAAACTGTAATGGTATATATTAGAATAATATATGGGGGGGGGGGACCTGATAAAAAACCAGAATCATCTTCTGGAGTACATCCCTTGTAGTACAAGCCTCTCCCACTAGGTAAGTGTTCTAGGAACCCATCTGTTATCAATGGAACCCAGCTGGCATTGTTGTGAGAGGCTGCATTTGGCTTCAGTGAATATTTTTTGAAGACACTTTCAACTCATTTGCCCATTTCACAATTGGTGATTTACGAGAGCACCTGCCCCCATGGAGCTGAGTGGTCATTTTTGACCAAAAATAGCATGAACCCCATACCTCACCTTCCCTAATCACGAGATCTCGCCCTGAGCAACACTTTTTGTTTTCCTAGGTGAGAAAAGTCCTCAAAGGGAAATATTTTGCCGATGTGGAAGAGGTGAAACAAAAAACAGCAGAAGTACTAAAAGGCATCAAAATCAATGAGTTCAGAAACTGTTTAGAGCAGTGGAAAAAATGTCTCTATAGATGTGTTGCATCAAATGGAGAGTACTTTGAAGGTGACTGAAGTTTAAACATGTAAGAATTAATACACAATTTTTTATAAATAAATTCTGTGTTTTTTGAGTCCCCCTTGCATAATATTATAAAAATACTCGACATAACTGAAGACAATTAAAAACTGACTTTCAATTGCTGCTGGAATCTATAGAAGGAGAATACCTTTTCTAATTTTTATAGCAAGAAAAACTTTTTTTTTACTATTATGAATTATGAAACATACCACCCACCTCTTAACCATAACCACCAAGTCTATACAAATTCTCTAAGTAGATTATAGGACAACAAAAACATGATAATTATGCCTATGTGTAAGCCAACTATGCGGACTAACAACTGTTAAGTGCTTTAATAAATCTAAACCTACACACATTCTTGACATATGAAATTTAGCTTTCTATATATACTCTATTATTCTAAGCAAAACAGTATGTTTTTACTGAATCTAAAGTGTTCCCTTTCTCAAATGTTCCTTCCCCGTGTTAATCAATCATATATTTTGAATTATAACCAGTCATTAGCTGGCAATTTGGAAAAGTTTATTTCAGAATAAGGATTTAGTTATGTCATGTCTGTTAGATCTGCAAAAAAATATGAGTTAAAGAACTGGTCTGTTTTAAAAGTGTGAAATTAAAGTAAAGAATATAAAAGAACTGTATCTCTTAGCTAAAAATAATATCCTTTTGTTATGGAACAACTCATTCTTTGATTTGATGCAGGAGAAAGAATACTGAACTATTTATGGCCTCTTTAAATTTATAACCCTCTCCTAACATAAAGCAGTTTAATCATCAGAGATATATTATAGTGAGTGCCATGGTGATTCCTAAAGCCCACTGAAAGTTACTGCCACAAAGGAATAATTTATCCTTAAATGTATTAAAATGCCTAATAAACAGATATTTGAAGTCACACTTTACAAAGATATTACATTTCCTGGTGAGAGTTTGCAATTTTGAATCTGGAATAGCAAATGACAAATATTAATGTGAGACTTTAAAAAAGAAAACTGGAAAATGATCCAGGGATATTCACTTATAATTTATATTAAAAGTAGTGCTAAAAAGGTAAATCTTCCCTTTTCCAATGTATTGATAATCAAGTCAGAAGATGTATAGCAATTCTAAAACATCAGTAAAGGAAAGAAGAGGAATGACAGACAGATCATATTCTATACATGGAAAAGACAGAAAAGCAAAGGTAAATTAGAATTATTAGAACACTAAGACAACTCTAGCACTAATAACAGAACTAAAAACACGTATATTCTCAGGATGTAAATCTTTGAAATGAGAAAAGCCTGTGTATCTTTTGAAGGGAATGAAACATCTAATTTTCTTAATAAGGCTCAATTTTACAGGAATAAAATAGCACAGGAGTAACAATAAGCCCTAAGAGTAAGAGCATCTGTCAAAGAAAAACATGTTACAATTTAAACTTTAAACCATATTGAAAATTGAAATGGACAAATACAGAATGAAGTCTTAAAAAGATTTTTAACTCCTCCCTATTATTCTAGAGACTCCTGATTTCAGATACTTCATGCTTGCTTCAAATCACTATGTGATTTTTAATAGTTATTGATTTTGATTTACATATTTTATGATATAAAATATAGCAAAAATGGGGATCACAGAAAGCTAAAAAAATCCTACCAGACCAAGAATTTAAGAAAATCAATTAATTTAGAACTTCCCCCCTTACTCCCTTCCTCAATTACAGAAAGCTTAGAAATTATTGAAAATGAAAGAAAACTGAGTTTTAGGCTACCTAGTAGTATTGTATCACTGTTAATTTCCTCATTTTCATTGTTGTACTCTGGTCATGTAAGAGAATGTCTTTGTGTTCAGGTAATGTACTATAAAGCATTTAAGAAGCAACATGTCTGGAAACACTCAGTTTTCTGAACTGTTCAAAATAATGAATGTATGTATTTACAGAGAGAAAGAAAAGGATAAAGGAAATATGGTAAAATGTGAACATCTGAGGAACCTGGATGAAAAGTACATGGAATTCTTTATACTACTCCTGCAACATTTCCTTAAGTCTAAAATTTTATATATATATAAAAATTTATATATATATATAAATTTATATATATATATATATATATATATATATAAAGTTAAAAGGAAAAAGAAACTTAATCCTTTTGAAGCCTAAGATCAAAATAACTGCATCAAGTCTCTTTAGTTTCATGGTCTTGACTTTCAGAAGCATTAATAGATAAAGTAGAGCTCTTAAGTATACTACATTTAGCAGAGAAATTAAGACTGAACTGTATCTATAATCCAAGGCAAGGCTGTCACTTTTAAGTAATTTTCTTTTGCCTCAGGTGTGGTAAAAAAGAAGGGTAGAGTGGAATGAATAGTTAGAAGACAGGTAAGTGTTAGCTTCTCAGCTTTTGATTTTAGAAGACTTTCTATTTAAAAGTCAAATCATGGTTGAGTCTTGACAAAGTTAAAAAGTTGACATTCTTGCTACTTTTTTCTTTCCATTAAAGAGTGTTTAGATTGGATTAGATCTGTTGATTCCGTATGGTAAAGGTATTAGCAAATAATTTTCTTCCTTCTAAGAAGCTGGGGGAAAACATCTATAGAAACTTAGTTCCGTGGTCCAGTAGGTATGATTCACTCACATTTTGGAATAAAGGGAAAAAAATCAAAAGGCTACAGTTTATGAATTATTTTAACTTATACAAAGCTACATCTGGCAAATATCAGAATAAAAACCAACAAAGATAGATAATAAGAATGTTAAGAAAATTTATGAATTATTTTTTCATGTGAAATTGTACCTAAGTATTAATATGATGATCTACATAGATTAATACCATTTGAAGTTTATGATGACTCATCAATTAAAAAAATTATTACTTTTTAAATTCCTTAAGTTTTATCTCTATGGCAGGGATTCAAAGCCATTAACCTTCTTACTGAATTCTATATTCAAGAGGAGAAAGTTTTTATTTATCTAAATTCACAAAGAAAGTGTAAAAAGAAAAAAAATTATTTCCTAATCCATTTCTGAGATGTTTTGTTAGAAACCTCACCTTTATATATAAGTACACGGATAACCTTAAGATACTGTTGTTTACAAAAACGTTAAATACGAGAAACATTCTGAAGGTTTAACTAATGGAGGCTAGGCTAAATCAACAAAATATAATAACTATCTTACTACTAAAATTATATTTTATTTAAGATGACTATAAAACTAAGTAAGAAATAATAAATTAAAAATAATATGATAGTCCTGGACAGGTCTATCGTAGTTCTGAACTGTATAGTCCTGATAGTCCTGAACTCTATCTATCTAACTGTACAGGGTGTTAGAATGTTGTCCTGGTTAACTAAGGTTGCAAGTTCAATCCCTGGTCAGGGCACATACAAGAAACAACCAATTAATGCATAAACAAACAGAATAATATATCAATGTTTCTCCTCCCTCCCTCTCAAATTAATTTTAAAAAATAATGATATTCTCACAGAAAAAATTAAAAAGGAGGTTTATATATAAACAAACTTAGAAAAGTTGGAAGGATATATTTTTATACTATGCCAAAAACTAATCTCTAAGTGGTGGAACTGCAGGTTCTAAGAAGACTTTTTGTCTTTTTCTTGTTTCTTTCTCTTTTTAAAAAATCCTCATGCAAGGACATTCTCACTGATTTCAGAGACAGGGAAATGGAGAGGGAAACATAGATGTGTGAGAAAGGAGCATCAGTCAAGTTGCCTCTCGCATGCGCCTCAACTGGGAGGACCAAACCCACAACCCAGGCATATGTCCTGACAGTGAATGGAATCCACGACCTTTTAGTTTACTGGATGATGCTCCAACCAACTGAGCCGCACCGGCCAGTGCTCTTTATGTTTCTATACTTTTTACATTGTCTGCACAACAACAAACACATGTTACCTTTATAGTTATAATAAGCAAAGTAAGTTCATTTTTTAAAAAAACACATACAAAGTCAAAGTTAAAGGGGGTTGGCTATATACATCTGGATAATAAAATCATATTGAGACAGGAGAGCCTTAAGGCATGGCTCTTAGGTCCCCTAGCTTCTGATTCAATCACAGCAGTTCTTGTTTTCCCACTTAACGTACTAGGTTCTCCAATGTTGTTTGACAACAGGGCAGCTTTTGTTTTCATTTTTTTAAACTGAAAACATTATACAGAGGAATATTTATTTACATAAAATGATGTTTTCTATAAGTTGTTAGCTAAGTAGGAAGATAACAAAACTCTATATATTATGATCCTATAAAGGAAAATTAATTAAATTAAAATGTTATGAGGATTTTAAATGTTAGTTTGGTTCATCTGTTTCTAGTATTTCTTAAACAGGTATGTTCTTAAAATTTAAAAAAATTATTAGAAAAATTTAAAGCCCTCAAAACAGACCTTAGGTTGATGTACATCTTATTTCTAAATTTCAAAATGGCATAGATCTAATTATATTCTATCAGGAAAAAAGGGGGTACTGCAATTAAAAGCAACATTATCTAACATTTTCTAAAGGAGTCTTTGACAGATAAGTCAGTTTATGAATAACACATAAAATAACTAATGTTAATATTAAGTTAAGCTACTTCATTTCTTTTAAAAAAGACTTAACCCTGCCCTGGCTGGTGTGGTTCAGTGGATTGAGCAATGACCTGTGAACCAAAGGGTCACCGGTTCAATTCCCAGTCACAGCGCATGCCTGGGTTGTGGGCCAGGTCCCCAGCAGGAGGTGATCAAGAGGCAACCACACATTGATATTTCTCTCCCTCTCTTTCTCCCTCCCTTCCCCTCTATAAAAATAAATATATAAAATCTTTTTTAAAAATTTAAAAGACTTAACCCCTAAAATTCTAATGCCATTGTATCTATATTAAAAGTTAATCATGCAAAAGTAATTTTATACTCAACATGCGTGAAAGATATAGGTAAGTGATATTAGAACTGAACACAGCGCCTGCCCAGCACTAAATGTTTTAAAATAAAATAAGCAGTTCACCATAGAGTCTGAAACTTCTTAAAGAACAGTTTTTTTTATTCACATGCAATAATATAAATTAGCATAAAATTGCAAAAGAAAACTACCTGATAAATCCCCAAAACTGTACTTACTAGCTTCCACAATAAAGCAAACCACTCACAAAATGCTTCACTGAAAGGGACTTACGCAAGATTTGTTTTTTCTTTTTCTGCTGCTGTTTGTGATTATATTAAGGCCAGAAAGCAAAACTAGTGGAAAAGATTATGGAAAAGGCTTTCCTATTCAGGAGTTCTAAACTAAGAGACGTAGCCTGGCTAGATCATTATACCTATAATCCCTACGTAACAAAAATAAAGAAATTTATACTTTCTCCTTTTTAAACAAATTTCTATTATTTTTAATTCCAAGGCCATTATTTCTTACAATTTGGTAAACATTTTAAAGCTTACCAAAAAAAATCCTTGAAATCTTTCCTTTATCCTTATCTACAGATTTAAAATGATTTTTCACTTGATCATTAACACACCCTAAATTATATTCAAATAAATTTCAATCATACAGAAGAGTTTAAAGTTAGTTGTCCCCTTTATGAAACAAAAAAGTACACATACACAGACACAAAACCAGAATTGAAGAATTTTTTTCTCAAAGATTGTCATACAAAAATTATAAGAGAATCTGCACTTACTCTTCACCCCTTTCTTCCCCTTTCGTTCCTTCTTGTACTGTTCCTTCAGTTTACTTATTAGCCCCTGGTCTACATCCCAAACCTCAGTAGTTGGGGAGAGGTCATCTTTATCTACATTCAGCATATTATTAAAAGAAAAAAAAAAATCAGCAGTCGGTAATACAAGCTGTTGGTATTAAACTCTTATAGCTTTACATAATTGTAATAAAATTGTACTAAAAGCATTGTACTCAAAATACTTTAAAGGTGCAGTCTCAGTTTTTGTATTTACAACTCAAACTCGAAATGCTCATCTCATAAATTTCTAAACATTTGATACTAATAACAGTTGAATGGTGCTTCATTTCTATGAATCATAAATTTGAAGGTTATTCTTTCAATAGCTGATATTCTTTCAATGGACTGACATTAGAAATCTAATGTTATAAAAAATAGATCACTGCATCTTTATAAAAAACATTAATAAAAATTATTCAGCCAGCATCATAAAAGCAAATGAATGAACTACATGCAAACTACTCAAAAGTGCAAGCTGGAAAGGTCAGTGCCATTTTATTGATGAAAATATTCATGCATCTTCTGTCACACTGATTCTGCATGCACAGGATAACTGTACTAATGGAGAGCCTTTCTAGTCCAATAAATACATACATATAGTTCCAAAATACAGTGTCTCAAATAATCTTTACAAGGCACTCAAATTATCGCCACCTCTGCCCCACTACACCCACATGGTTCAACATCTCATTGCCTTTTATTGGTCTACGACTAAGATAAGCAAATAAAACCGTCAAATTCCATTGACGAATGTTTTTAGGTGTTTTGTTTGTTTTTTTTTACAATAAGATAAAGACAGTGACAAGCATGGAGAAGTAAAAGTATACATTGCTGTGCATTTGTTAAAGACATATCAGCTATTTTAGCAGAACATAACAAACCCGTATTTTTTTAAGTAAATACTTCTGTCTGGAAAAAAAATTACTGTATAGCAAATTAGAGGAAAACAGCATAAAAAAGCAGTAGAAAAATAGGTCTATTTGCATTATTTTAAGTATTAAGAATTGTCCTTCCTCTACTTTTAAAACAGCCATGTTATTAGGTAGTTTAACATCCTGTTACAGAATAACAACTAGCAGTTTATATAACCCTGTTATTAAATAAAATTTACACTGAAATACATAGGCTAACTCAATCAATAAAACTGACAGAGCCCTGGCTGGTGTGGCTCAGTGGACTGAGTGCTGGCCTATGAACCAAAGGGTTGCCAGTTCGATTCCCAGTCAGGGCACATGCCTGGGTTGTGGGCCAGGTCCCCAGTAGGGGGTGCTCAAGAGGCAGCCACACACTGATGTTTCTCTCCCTTTCCATCTCCCTCCCTTACCCTCTCTAAAAATAAATAAATAAAATCTTAAAAAAACAAAAACAAAAAAAACCCTGACAGAATAGTGGAATCTTAGGGAAAACACACAAAAAGTATCTTAGCATACAAGTATGTTAAGCTTTTAACAAATTATATTCTGTTCACAAGTCTTGTAAACTCCCTAGGCCTCACTAACTTAGCCTATATAGTGAATATATAAAAGCTTTTTTTGCTTGTTGACTGCTATACATAGTAAACTTAAAAATTCTCATATTTGAATGGCATATAGAAATCAAATTATTTACTGTACCTTGACTCTTTCCAGCCACAACTGTTATCACTTTTCCCCTTATGGCTATACCTGTTCTTAAAACCTATACCTGTTCTTTAAAAAGCTAAATCCAAAGCTTTAAGTGAATCTCCCAACTTGGAAGTACTTGAAACTATCAATAGGTTGTTCAAAACTGAGATTTTATTTGTCATCTCTGCAAACTGTAATACTGTTTGTAATACAGTTGTAATACAGATTTAAAAAGAAAATTCACTTTTCATGTACTCTAATAACTATGCTACAACAGCAATCGACACTGACTTATTAAACACTTAAGAAAAATATGATCTAAGAAGTTTGCCCTCATATTAATAAAGCTAACAATCCTTTTCATAGGAATGTTTCTTTGTTTAATTTTATTTTTCTATTACAGCTGACACTCAGTATTATTTTATATTCATTTTAGATGTACAGCATAATTTAGACAACCATATACTTTATAAAGCGTTCCCCTAGGTATGTTTAGTACCCAACTGACACCATTCATAGTTATTACAATATTACTGACTACATTCCCTATGCTGTACTTTACACCCCTCACCATGGCTATTTTGTAACTATCAATTTGTATTTCTAAATCCCTTTATCTTTTTTACCCAGTCCTCCACACCCTCTTCCCCTCTGGCAACCACCATATAGGGTATATTTTAATGGTAAAATTATATCTGATAGGACAGAAAAATTTAATAACATAGCCAAAGAGTTTTTTTAAAAAGAACTTTGTAGAAAAATAAAATAAAGCTGTGAATTGTTCTAACTAGAATAGCAAAGGGTAGCACGGTGAAAAAGCGAAAGAATAAAAAAGAATACGCCTAAGGACAAAAAAAATTATTACTTGCAAGACAACTGATGTTTAGAAAACAAAAATAAACTTAAGCAGTGCAAAGAACAGATTGGTGAATGCATATGTGCACAAACAACATCCTGAAACTTGCCTGGTAAGTAATAGCTGATTTCGTATTGCTTATAAAAAATAGTTAAGAGCAAAAGGGAAGAGCCATCATAATCTTCTACATATTAATTCTGTTTTAAAAAAATCTACAGGAAAAAAAAATACCAAGAAATGAAGTTGAAGCAGTTATGGCAACTTTTTTGTTTAAAAGAAAACACAAATATGCACAAAAAATTGACCCCTGACAACTCAAAATCACAAAAACATAAAATTCTATTATGGCTATTCTAATACCAAAGCAGAGGAATTATTTAAATCTACCTAATGCAGCATAAATTTGTAACTAATGTTAATTTATGCAAATATTCAGTACTTAATCCATTTCATTTAAATAAAACATTAGCAAGATCATCAATCCAAGAAAGTAGCAGATTAGGTGGAAACTACACTCACCTCCTCACAAGACCAAACTGGAATTACAACTAAAATATAGAGCAATCCACCTAAGTAACCAACTGATGACTAGCTGAAGAAAAGTCTTATAACCAAGGATTCACAGAAGCCACAGAGACTGGTAGGAAAAATGGAGATGTGGAAAGGGTTGAACCACAGGCAGCAGCTAAGATTCTGGGAAAATAGCTCAGCTGCAAAGATTCCCCAAGAAGCACAGTGTCTCAACCTGAAGCTGGGCTCCCCAGCCCAGACCACTAAAGCTGGGCAGAGGTGCCCACGTAACATCTGGCTGTGAAAATCAGCAGAGATTCTGTCACCAGGGAGACACGGGAGTCCACTAGAGACACAGGGGCCCTCTTAAAGTGCCAACGAACAAAATCTGGTTTACGGACACTCACCCTGGTCTCCAGTGGAGGGAGGGCGAAGCTGACTAGTCATGTGAAGAAAGACTGAGGGCTGTGGCTGGGGGAGAGAGCTGAAGAAACATCACCAGGGTATCTGTGCTGAATCTCTCTCCCACAATGAAGACACTGTCATTCTTGGAAGGAGCACACCCCTCTATGGTATCATCCTGGGAGAATTCAATAGCCCCACCCTCTGGACTCCCTGTTGCCCAACCCTGCAAAG
This sequence comes from Mormoops blainvillei, assembly GCA_004026545.1. Classification (NCBI taxonomy): domain Eukaryota; kingdom Metazoa; phylum Chordata; class Mammalia; order Chiroptera; family Mormoopidae; genus Mormoops; species Mormoops blainvillei. The sequence continues at coordinate 145,365 of PVJD01000684.1, forward strand.
ACTGGGTCATACTAAGGAATCAGCTGTCTGGGTGGGGGTGCAGAGGGTTGGACAGACTCGGGGGGTATCAATGACTGAGTTGTATGGTTTTGTGGTGGGGGCCACTGCTCCCACTTTCCTATGAACCTAACTGGCCCCTCATCCTCACCAGGGATTGGCTAGCCCCAATTTCTAGGTTCCCAGTGGCCCAACCTTCCTGACTCCTGGTGGCTCCACTCTGCCAAGTCTGGGCAGAATCCAGGACAGACTGAGAGGTATGATTCAGGTCACTCCCCCCAGAGGAGATGTACTAGCCCCATCCTCCCAACTCCTGGTGGCCCTCTCATGATGAGACTGGGCTTCTGGCAGAATCTGGGACAGACTGAGTGGTGTGACTATAGAACAGGGTCATTTTTCCCTTGCACAACTGCCCACTTACAGAGCCCTCCTTCCAAATGGCAAAATCTTGGTCTGTCTGGGCCTGATAAACACTGCTGGCCTCACCCTGAGACCCTGCCCCAACATAAAGGTGTGCAAGTATCCAGAGGAAGGCAGCTAGATTTGGTATCCCCTGGGATATTTACTGAGTGGCCTCAAACCCAGCACTAGCACCAAGTTTGAACCTGAATCAATCTGGTGATCATCACACAACCCCCCTACCTGGTGACTCACTAAGAACCTACTTCATGCAACTCAAGTATCACCAGAAGCTCTTTCCATGGCGAACCTAATAGGCCAATGGTAGGTGGAGGCAGATCTTGGGGTGCCTTGGGTTTTTATCTGAACTGAGCCTGGGTCCAGTGCTAGTAAAAACTAGACTTGGTACACAGCTTGGTCATTTCTGTGCACACCCAGGCCCAGCAGGGCAATCACAAACTTTAGATCACTTCGTACCTCTGACAGACTGCCCAGGACCAGTCACAAGCAGCGTCTGACATTGGTCTGCACCAGAGTCCCTCCCAAGAGATGCCAGAACCACACACTCTGTAGCCAGCTTCAGACAACACCACAAGAAGGATACAGTGTCACCTCGTCCAAAGGGAGACTCTGCAGACAGCAGACTATGGTAAGGCAAATTCTGCTTCATGTGGTTAGCACCTGTAAAGCAGCTCCTACGGTGTGGTAGGGGTCTATCCTCACAGTCAACCAGCCTGAGGGACAGCCCCTCACATGAAAGGGCTAACAGCAATCAAGACTCAATTACAATGATAGGTCCCACACAACCTATACAAGGGACACTGCTGAATAGACAGATTACAATTAAGGAAACTGAAGCAATAGACAAAATATTCCCAATAAACAAAAGTCCCGGACCGATAACTTCACAAGTGAATTGTGCCAACCATTCAAAGAAGTAACACCTACCCTTCAAACTATTCCAAAAAAATTCAAGAGGAGAGAAGACTCCCAAGCTCATTTTATGGGGCCAGCCTTATCCTAATTCCAAAACCAGATAAAGACACAAAGAAAGAAAATTATCATCAGGTTAACAGTGTGATGAACATGGATGCTAAAATTCTCACCAAAATATCAGCAAACCGAATACAGCGATTTATCTTAAAGATCATACACCATGATCAAGTGTGATCTATTCTGGGAATGCAAGGTTGGTACAACATTTGCAAATCAATAAATGTGATACACCACATAAACAAAATAAAGGATAAAAACCACATGTCCATATCAATAAATGCAGAAAATGCATATGATAAAACCCAGCACCTGTTTATGATAAGAACTCTCGGTAAAGTGGGAACAGAGGGACCATACCTCAATATTAAAAGGTCACATTTAAAAAACCCATAGCCAACACATCATACTCAATGGAAAAAACTAAAAGCATGTCTCTTAAGATTGGGAACAAGACAAGGATGGCCATTTTCACCACTCTTATTCCATATAGTACTAGAAGTCCTAGCCACATGAAGAAATAAAAGGAACTCAAATTGAAAAGGAAAAAGTAAAACTGTCATTATTTGCAGATGACATGATACTATATACAGAGAACCCTAGAGATTCCATCAAAAAACTACTAGAACTGATAAATGAATTCATAAAGTAGTAGGATACATAATCAATATCCAGAAATCAGTTCCAGTTTTATACACCAATAATGATCAGAGAAAGAAACTAGGAAAACAATCCCATTTATAACTGCATAAAAATAAAACACCTAGAAATAAATTTAACCAAGAATGTAAAAGACCTGTATTCAGAAAATTATAAGACACTGGAAAAAGAAACTGAAAAAGATGAAAATAAGTAGAAGCATAAACCATGTTCACGACAGGAAAAACTAACATCATTAAAATGTCCATACTACCCAAAGCAATCTATAGATTCAAAGTAATTCCTATCAACATACCAATGATGTATTTCACAGAACTAGAAAAAAAAAAATTCCAAAAGTTTATATGGAACTACAAAAAACCCCCCAAATAGCAACAGCAATGTTGAGTAAAATGAACAAAGTTGGTGGAATCATGCTTCCTGGTATCATACTATACTACAAGGTCACAGTAAACAAAACAGCATGGTACTGGCATAAAAACATATATATATATACACACACACACACACCCACACACCAATGGAACAGCACAGAGAGTCCAGAAATAATCCCACGACTTTATGGACAAATAATAATTGTCACAGAAAGCAAGAACATACAACGAGATAAAGACAGTTTATTCAATAAATTATGTTGGGACACTGGACAGAGACTTGCAGAAAAGTAAAACTAGACACCTTCTTATACCATATAGAAGAATAAATTCAAATGGATTAAAGGTTTAAATGTTAGACTCAAAGCCATGAAATTCCTAGAAGAAAACATAGGCAGTAAAATCTTGGACATTTCTCGTAGCAATATTTTTTTCTGATATATTGTCTTAGGCAAGGGAAATAAATAAATAAACAAATAAATAAATAAGACTACATGAACTAAAAAGGTTTTACACAGCAAGGAAACCATCAACAAAATGAAAAGAACAACCCACTGAATGGGAGAACATGTTCACCAATAATACATCAGATAAGGGGTTACTATCCAAAATTTATCAAAACCTTATACAACCCAACAGCAAAAACAAATGAACAAACAATCCAATTTAAAAAATGGGCAGAGACCTAAATAGACACTTAGCCAAAGAGGACACAGAGGTGGCCAAAAGATATATGAAAAGATGATCGACATCACTTATCATTAGAGAAATGCAAACTAAAATCACAATGAGATATCACCTCACACCTGTCAGAATGGCTATCGTCAATAAATCAACCAGTGCTGGTAAGGATGTGGGGAAAAAAAGACCCTTCTGCACTGTTGGTGGGAATGCAGATTCGTGCAGCCACTGTGGAATGCAGTAGGGAGTTACCTCAAAAAACTAAATATGTAACTGCCTGATCCACACTTCTGGGAGTATATTCGAAGAAACTGAAACACTGATTCAACAGAATTGCCCTGACCATTGTGGCTCAGTTGGTTGGGTGCCGTCATGAAAGTGAAAGGTCACGGGTTCGATTCCCAATCAGGGCACATGCCTAGGTTGCGGGATTGGTCCCAGTCAGGCTGCGCAGGAGAGGCAACCAATCCATGTTTCACTCTCTCATCAATGTCTCTTTACCTCTCTTCTTCCACCCCTCACCCTCTAAAAACAAATCAAACAAACAAAAAAACCACCCTGTGTTCTACATTCACTGTAGCATTATTTACAATAGCCAACATCTGGAAGAAGCCCAAGTGCTCATCAGTAGATAAGTGGACTAAAAAGCTGTACACAATGGAATACTACTAGGTCATAAAAAAGTAGGAATTCTTACCTTTTGCAACAGCATGGACGGACCTGGAAAGTATTATGCTAAGTGAAATAAGTCGGAGAAAGACAAGTACCATATGATTTCACTTATATGTGGCATCTAACGACAAAAACAAAACAAAACAAAAACACACACAAAAAACCAAAACCTGAAATAGAAACAGACTCGCAGATACAGAGAACAGACTGACAAACGTCAGAGGGGAAGGGGTTAGGGGCCTGGGTGAAAAAGATAAAGGGATTAAGAAAAAAAAAATCTCATAGACACAAACAACAGTATGGTGATTACTAGAGGGAAGGGGGGGTGGTAGAAGAGGGTAAAGAAAGAATACATGGTGACTGAGTGGGACTTGACTTGGGGTGGTAAACCCACAATACAATATACAGATGATGTATTAAAGAATTGTATGCCTGAAACTTATATAATTTTACTAACCAATGTCACTCCAATAAATTAAAATAAATAAATAAATGCAAACATTAGGTACTAATTTCATTTTATAGTCCTATAAATTTCCATAGATCATAGTTTAAAAGTGTAAAAGAAATTAACTAAACATCTTTAAAATGTCTAGTCTTTATGAGAGAAATAGCAAAATTAGAAATGCTCACTAACATTTTTTATTTGAAGAACTAAAAACTACTAAAATTGAACTCAGACTACTTAACATAGATGACAGAAGAAGGGCAGGATTTAAAAGCTTTCTAGATAGCAATGGTTCATAGGATAAAAGGGTTCAAAGCTTCAGCTATCTGAGTAGATTAAGAGTATACAAAATAACATAGATATTAAGACAATTTATTTTTAAAGTAGTGTGTCCTTTACCCAAAAACTTAAAACCTGAAAACCACCATCTTCCCATTTATAAGTAAATTCAAATTTTAAGTAAATGAATTCAATATAAAAGTGTTTGTATATCCATCCTCCTTGTTTTGAAAAAACTGAATATGATACTTATTGAGTAGAAATGATAAATTCAGCAACACTGCAGAGATCCTATGGCAGTTTTCAGTTCCTCAGGAAAGAAGCTTCTTGAACCATCTGTTACTAAAGGAGCCCTTTTCTTTAACAAGAAATTAAAGTGCTTTAATGGTGTTTCAGTCACTTCTGGATGAAAGAGACTCAGTTACTTTCACTTACGCAGAGATTCAAGTCACTCTCAAATATTATTAGTAGAAGTAAATGACGTATCAACAGCTGTCATTCACTAATTAGGTCTTCTCTTGATTCTCTGCTTTATAGTCAAAAGTCTTCAGACAGAAGGATGAATCAATTGTACATGATATGGTACTTTTATCTAAGAAATAATACCATTTTATACAATTAAATTCCTCAAATTTTTGTCCATTCCTGAAATTTTTGTATGTTCTCTTGACTGGAGTTAAACTTCCAGAACATCTATCTACCTATCTATCCATCCATCCATCCATCCATCCATCCATCCATCCTCACCCAAGGATATGTTTATTGATTTTTAAGGAGAGGGGGCTGCCTCCCATACATGCCATGATGGGGAATCAAACCCACAACCTTTTTGGTGTATGGAACAATGCTCCAGCCAACTGAGCCACTTGGCCAGAGGGGATCAATTTTTTAAATGAAGATAATCTACATGTACATCAGCAGATGCCTCACTAAATGATAAAGGAATGCATTGACAGAGTATTATGCAGCTATTAAAAGTGATGCTGCAGAAGAACAATAAATTAAGTGAAAAGTATAGGCATAAGTAAGCACAGAGCAAAATTCTTTGTTAAATAAATATACATATATTTACATATAAATGTTAACCATGGTTCTCTCTACATAGTAGCATTATAGGTGACTTTTAATTTTCTTCTTCATATATAGTTATGGGTTCTAAACCTCCATAAATTAAAAAATAATTATATACATTTATGTAATTATAAATATACCAGAAAAACATAAACAATAGTTTAGAAATTATTGGAGAAAACTTAAGGTATTTAAAACAGTGAATGGGTTACACAGAGAAGCTAAAAAGAAGATATTTTTACTGTTTCTCCTGAGCAAAGCTACTTCTTAAGAAGAGTAAACTTTTAGAATACAGCCATTTCCAAATAAATACAAAAATGCACATTCACATCTAGAAGGTAATTGTGGAGTTTCTTCATATTTTTAATTAATGTGCCTCTTCTCTTTCCACTTAGGAGAGAAGTGAGGGTGTGAAAACAATATTTGAGGATTATAAATAATGAGAAAGCTGGTAACAGCATTCAGATCTTTTAGGTACTCAATTTGTATCAGGGTAATCAATAAACCTATTACTTACATTTTGTCTCTCCTGCTATTAGCAATATTTTCCAGTTTCAATAAATAAATGAGGCATTTTAAAAATCGAAATGTGTTTCCTATCACCAAACTAGTGTTTAAAAATACAGTTACTAGAATTCCTTTCTAGTAACTAAGCAAGTTTCGTTTTCATGTGAAATGTTAAGGCACTCAGTAACCTTTTCTAATAAAGCTCTGTAAACACAATTTGAGTTCTACTTCTCAGATAACATGCTAATATTAAAAGATGATTGAATGAACATATTTAATAGGAACAATATATTGGACCTCAGCTATTATCTTAAAATATTTTTTACACTTATTTTTTACTTTCTAATGGGGTTTTTAACCCTATATAAACAGAACTGGGTTTTTTGCCTTTTAGTTATGCCTGGATTATTATTAGCATTACTTATGTAATAAAGCTTAATACCTTCATGAAATCATATTCAATATAGAGCTATAATTCAAGGTTAGTAGCTTTATTCCTTGCTACCAGTAAGTCAGATAACAATGTATGGGCCTAATGAAAAAAGTCACATCTTCTTAAAACCTAGATTTGTTATCAAACTAAATAATGGGACCTTTAAAAACGTTATATATGTGCTTATTTCTTTTTAATCTGCTAAGAGAAAAGGAACTGGATTTCTAAACTGACTAAATGTTTCAACTTTAAATCAAGACAAATTTAAAAAATAAAAATCTACCAAAAGCCATATATGGAACACTTTAGTCAACCAATCTAAATAAATTGGTGCAAATTATTCAGTACCACTTCCTCTCAGTTTAACTACCACCATACATTCAGATACACACATTCCACATATAATATTTAATAATATATCTTGAAGGGCTAGAAAATTTCTCCTACCCCCATAATTCTTTATCATCTTACCCCATTCTGTGCCATCCCCTGAACTCCTTGCTTCTCCAGCTCCTTCACCATCTTCAGCAGTCACTAAAAAATCAAATTCTTTCAGTGCTTCCTCAGTATCAGGATCATCAGTCAGGTCGGCAGCTAAACCTTCATTACCTATCTGTAAATGAAACATAAGCCAATAATTGTTTTTACCCTAAATTTTAAAGGAGTTCTTTATGTTTTTACCCAATTATCTTTACATTTACATTCCCATTTTTAAATTAACAAAAGTTTAGATTTTCCATACAGTTCACCAATCCCAAATTACGCCCTACATAAATGGTTTTCAACAGTGCCATCTGAGGACCACTGTAAGATGTGATGCAAATAAGGTGGTAGTAAAAATGATTAAAATGCAATGACCAAGAACAGTTAACCTCACTACTTGTAATATATTCACAGTTACCCTTTTAAAGACTTATTCACTCACTTACATTGATGTTATGCTGAATTGCCCTCACTCACCAAGAACTATGTATGTAGTCCATAACTTACAGATATATGACACAGCTAATAAGGATATTAACTAATGTTAAGTCAATGGTTATGGTAATTATAACAGGGCTTAACCTCCCAAAACAAAAAAGGAAAGAAACAAAATCTCTATTCACCTATGTTACACATATTGAATTTATAAATATGAAATATGGAACTGCCAGTCAAGATGGAGGCATAGGTAGAAACACTTTGCCTCCTCACACAACCATAGAACGAATTACAACTACATCTCAAAACTAGTAACACCCAGAACTGTTAGAAAATTGAGTTGTATGGAAGTCTACCAACCAAGGACTTAAAGAAAATACATTTATCCAGACAGGTAGGAAGTGCGGAGTTGAGAAGGGTGGAGAGACAGTGTGGTAAGGAAAGGTAGCAGTGGTGGCAGGGGAACGGATGGGAGAGATACCTTCAGAGCCAGTGATCCCAGCCCCAGGTCACACAGCCCAGGGTTTCAGCACGGAAAAGATAAATCCCCATTACCCGTGGTTGTAAAAACCAGTGGGGGTTCGGGCAGCAGAAGAAACTGCTGGATTTTTGCCACTTAAAGAGCCAGCATAGTCTCAGAATGTATGCAAACCCACCCACTCTGTGATTCACAGCAGCTGGAAGGGCGTCAGTTGGATGGGAAGGGGGAGAAGTGACTGGAAACAGGGTGAGTGCCAGGGGGAACTGCCAAAAGCCAGGAGGCAGCACTGTCTCCTCTCCAAGACCTCTGCACACAGCCACAAAATTGTGATGAGGATGCCTTGCCCTGGCAATTACCTAAGGCTCTGCTCCCACACAATTTACAGATGCCTTTTCAACATAGGCCATGCTACTAAGACAGAGTAAAAGCAGTTCTACCTGATACACAGAAACAAACAGAGGGAGGCTACCAAATTGAGGAGACAAAGAAATATGGCCCAAATGAAAGAACAGGACAAAACCCCAGAAAAAGAACTAAATGAAATGGAGATAACCAACCTATCAGATGGAGAGTTCAAAACACTGGTTATCAGGATGCTCAGAAAACTCTATGAGTATGGCAAAAAAAAAAGAAATGATGTTTACAGTAAGTAAAATAATCCACAGGAAACCAATAGGGAAGGGAAGGAAGATGGGATTCAAACCAATGATTTTGAACATAAGAAAGAGATAAACATTCAACTAGAACAAAAAGAAGAAACAAGAATTCAAAAAAATGAGGATAGGCTTAGGAACCTCTGGGACACTTCCAAATATGCTAACATCTGAATCATAGGGATGCCAGAAGGAGAAGAGGGAAATTGGAAACTTATTTGAAAAAATAATAAAAGAAAACTTCCATGATTTGGTGAAGGAAATAGACATACAAGTCCAGGGAGCACAGAAGGTCCCAAAAAGTTGGACTCAAAGAGGACCACACCAAGACACATCATAATTAAAATGCCCAAGGTTAAAGATGAAGAGAGAATCTTAAAAGCAGCAAGAGAAAAGCAAGGAGTTACCTACAAAGTAATTCCCACAAGACTATCAGCTGATTTCTTAAAAGAAACTTTGCAGGCAAGAAGGGGCTGGCAGGAAGTATTCAAAGTGATGAAAAGCAGGGACCTACAACCTACATTACTCTATCCAGAAAAGCTATCAGTTAGAACGGAAGGGTCGATAAAGGGCTTCCCTGACAAGGTAAAGCTAAAGGAGTTCATCACTACCAAGCCATTATTACAGGAAATGTTAAAGGGATTTATTTAAGAAAAAGAAAATCAAAACCATGAACATTAAATAGGCAACAAATTCACCACTATCAACAACTGAATCTAAAAACAAAAACAAAAAACAACCCAAACTAAGCAAACAACCAGAACAGGAACAGAATCATAGATATGGAGATCATTTGGAGGGTTATCAGGTGGGAGGGGGATGGGGGAGAATGGGACAAAAGGTATGGGGATTAAAGAAGTATAACTGGTAGGAACAAAATAGACAGGGGGAAGTTAAGAACAGTATTGGAAATGGGGAAGCCAAAGAACTCATATGCATGACCCACGGACATGAACTAAGGGAAGGGATTCCTGGAGAGAAGGGTAGCAGCAGGCGGAGGAAAGCAAAGGGGAAAAATTTGGGACAACTGTAATAGCATAATGAATAAAATGTAATAAAAAAATATATAAGAAAATATGAAATGTAGCAAGAAGGTTAAAAACAGCTTTTATAAAGTGGAAACTTCTGGGGAGCACTGGCATTTTTCCCACATCATGGTAACATCCCAAAGAACTACAACTGAATCTATGCACTTTTATTTTTAACATACTTGAAATACTGCATACTACTATGAGAATTCACAAATGGATCACCCAAAAAGACTTTTGCTCTTCTAGGTAACCCACATCACCACTAAAATAGATAAACCTGTTTCTTAGGTTACGAGCAAAAGTAAATTATTGATTCTTACCACAGAATGAGAATGTCAAACATACACATTTATATCCATATTTTACTCCCTGACCCAGGGCTGGAGTGTTCCCACTGAAGCTTCATTTAATATATCACCTATTTTCTGTACATAAAGAGAAAGACTACAGTAGTGATTCTTAATTGTGGCAGGTGTGGAGAGAGAGTTGGTTTTTTAAAAAAGTTTCAAACCACTGCACTAGTCCTATAATAACAAACCCTTTCTTGTCATTTAGTGACTGAATGGCAAATTATAATTTCTACTGTATGTAACTCAAAAAGAAATGACATATAAAACTTTCAAGTGACAATAAAATATATAATAATCACTCCCAATTTAACTTAAGATATCTCAAAATTTTCTATTTGAAATATGTGAGTATATATATTTTAGTTAATATTAGAAAACCAAACTCCTACTTTGTGTTTATTCATCCGATGTTTGTCTTTTCCTTCTGGAATGCCTTCAATCATGTCATTTTCCTCTTCTTCATCACTGTCATCAGCATTTTCTAAGAAATTGAATGTCTCAAGAACATCACCAGAAGGCCTGTAAGAGAAGAAAAAGATGAAACCAAATATTCCAATTGTTATTTCTAATATTTCTTTCTGGTAGTATAGAGATTCAAATGACAACCTGTTTATAATGTATTGCCTAAATATTTTACCCAAGAAAAGAACTCTGTAAGATTTATGTTCTACAATAGACTGTTCTCTGTTGATTTTCTCCAATGGTTACTATCCAAAATACTTTAAGTAAATACTGTACCAATATAAAATCCTATAGTATTAGACACTCAAATGTGCTATTATTTCTCAAAGTAAACCTATCATAAGCAACTTAAACTTAGCATTTCTTACAATTCTACAACCTCTTATAGCTTGGCCCAAATGTTTGAGGACTAAAACCAAAGTTTAATTTATCAAGCTGCCCTGATGTAAAGTTACAGTAAACCAGTGTTAGAACCTTTTGATCTATTTCACAGATTTTCTTACCTAGAAAAATGGGATCCTTAACGTACTAAAGAAATACTTTCAAGTCTTTCAAAAACATTCATTTAATAGGTAATAATGATAATCTATTTTTATATACTTACAAGTCATTCTTTAAACTATAATCTGAATTCCTCCTCTATGTACAAAAAAGTTTTTCAAATAGTTGTTTAGATGTTAAACAACAGAGGCAGCAATAGAATAGTGGAAATTTCAGCTAAACACAGATTCTCACAATGAAAGCCTTTGCTTTCCCATTAACTAGTTGTCTGAACTTAGCCAAGTCACTTAAGCCTTTTAGCTTCAACTTCTTTAGAGGTACAGGAAAAAACGTGATCAACTAGATGATCTCAAATGTCCTTATCAACACTAACAGTGTATGGTAACAAAAAGAATAATCATCTAAAATTTTCGGTTTTCTTCCTCCCTGACTGATTCTATTAGTCCAAATTATGGACACAATTCAGACTATTTTTTAATACCACTTTAACATGGCATAGGATTTTAATAGGTCTATTACACTTTGCCTAATCCATCACACTTTTTAAGGACCGGTATAAATACTGAACACAAAAAGAGGTAGTGTTTCCAAATTAGTAAAAAAACAAAACAAAACAAAACACAAACCTACCACAACGAAACACACACTTTTCAGCTCAGCATTTATAGTATGTTTAATATATTTGAGAATTAAATGAAAGGCAAAGAAATACTCAACAAAAAAAATAGAATACACAATAGTAAGATACAATAGTTAAGACCTTACTTAGTATCCCCCACAGGTTCTGCAACTTTCAGGAAATTAAAGTATGAAACCAATTTTATCAAAGGCTAATGGATATAAACCACAGTTAAGTGACTAGAGCATCTTGTCAAAGTTGTATCAAAACAACATTGAAGGAAATGATATTATTTGAGGACCTGCTGTAGTAAATTTAAGCTATGAAAATTTTGTTTTGAATTTTGATAAATTCTGCCTCTAAAGTAAGAACTCATATTTTAGGTTTTAAAATTGTCTTTGAGCACCATAATATATGGGTATGGTTTTAAAAGTCAAATAGAGCACAATCCATAAAAGAAAGAACTGATGAATCAGGTGTTCCAAAATTATAAACTTGCTCTTTTGAAAGACACTGTTAGAGAATTTAAAGACAAGCCCACAGACTGGGAGAAAATATTTACAAGTCACATATTTGAAGAAGGACTTGTGTCCAGAATATACAAATAACACTCAAATCTCAATCATAACAAACAATAAAAGTGGGGACATTGTTCTAAGACAAATAATCAGAAGATACATGAATAGCATAAACAGATACTGGGCATCGTTGGGTCTTTAGGAAAATAAAAATTAAAGCAACTATGCATTGTGACGGGCCTAAGACCTGACTCTACCAGTATGCTAACATGCCATTACTTTTGAGTTGTTTTCTTTTTCGTGTTCATGATGATAGACTTTGTATGGATTTTTAAAAAAAATTTTATCAGTGCATTTGAGAGGGAACTGAGAAGGAATCCTTTCAATTCAGGAAAAAAAAATCTTTGTAAATACAATCTGTAAATATATTCCAAAAAATTTTATTTTATTACCAACTTAATAATCTTTTCAATACCATTTGATCTGTTCTTTCTTTCTGAAACTCCTAGTCAGATATTGGCTCTCCTGGACTGATTTTGCACTTTCCTAGCTTTTCAGTCCTACTTTTCTCTTTTCCCTTTCCTGAGAGTCCTTCAATCTTATCTTTTACGTTTTACATAGAAATTATTTGTATCACACTTTAAAATGAAAATTGGAGAACAAAGGTACAAAAAAATAAGGAACTCAGAGAAAACAGCAGAAGACTTTCAAAACTGTAATTATGCTTTGAGAAGAGTGAGAGAAGATAATACATCTACAAAACATACAGGATGTTATTTGAAAAAGTTTAATTGGAGGTCAAAAAACTAACAGAAATTAAAAACTCTTTCCTTAAAGTTCACAGCTAAGAACGAGGCACTAAAAAGATAACTGGATGTTCTATGTACATGAAGGAGGCTTGTCTAACATCTGCCTTCACTCTTCCATGATAAGACAGGAGCCTAACCATTTCACTGTCAGATACTAATGGTCTGGTTCAGTAAGTCTCTTCTATCATTCTGATCAATTTCAATATCCTCCTGCATGGAAGAGCTATTAAGGCCAGCTGCCAACGTATCAAAGGTCAAAACGAAGAAAACAGGGGATCCCACTGATTTGCTGGAGATTTTCATATAATCCAGTTTTTAATACACTAAGTGGTCCTATAGTTGCTTGATTTCTTAAGAAATTAGAAATCACTGGTTCTACTTTTCCAGAAAATATACTATCATTCTTTGGGATGGGGACATGTGTTCAACTGGCCACACAGGATAAAAGAGGGGTATGAGATTCTAACTGTCTCTTACATGAACTTTAAACCAACTCTCTATTCACAGCCTCCCTTAAACCTGACTCCAGATGTACCTGGTACCTCTAATTCCTCAGCTTTTAGAGCTTTACTGGCATCTAGGGACTCGAACTGGTTTGTTTCTTTTTCTTCTTCCTATTACTCCCAGTTGCATTTATTTTTTTCTTTTTATTTTATTTAATCTTTACTGTATTTTTTCTATTAACTCCAGTCTCACAAATTTGGCAAGATTCCAAACAGAGTAAAAGAGAATTGAGAGAAGCTACTGAAGATTTTAAGTAAATCAGACAAACGACTAAGACGCAAACTAGCATTTCCCAGTTACAAGATCTAAGACAATTCTCTCCCCCAAGGAATCCACATAAAGTAGATAATTTGTGATATGATGCACTATGCACCCACAATACCCCCCAGCCCCCCGCTACAGGAAACCAAAAAATGCAATAGTGACATTCATTCACCAGAATCTGGTAAACCAGTGATTTTCAACCAGTGTGCCAAAAGAATTTTGAAAGCATACAATACCTGACCATTTAGTCAGGGGTACTGATCTCTTTCTTCTTACATTGTCAAATAAAAAAAAAAAAAAGACAACAGCCAACACAATAATAGGCACCCCATATGAATGAGTCAAAACTACACCTATTTTTTTGTAAAACAGGCAAAAATAATATTTTTTTGGGTGCCACAGAATTTTAGTGGTTTACTTGTGCTGTGAGATGAAAAAGGCTGTAAATTGCTGTAGTAAACATTCCTCTTGGTGGGGTTACATTTCAGTTGAATATACAATATTTAATCATAGCTAACACTTGCTATATGTGAGGCATTATTCTACAGGTTGACATATCATTCATTTCTTCTTCACATCAACCCTGTCATCACCATTTTATTGGGCTGGCCAAAAGTTCATTTGTTTTTTTCCGTTAAGATGACCCTAAGTGGTACCTAGTTGTCTTTTAACTTATTCAAAACAATTTTCTTAGACTGCATTGTGACAGCTGTCATATCAACATGCATTAAGAAAAAAAATCAAAACTGGTGAATTTTTGTGTAGCCATTTTAATATTGAAGATGAAAGGAAGCATGTAACACTTTTGGTATATTATGTTTTATTATTTCAAGAAAAGTAACAGGGCAACTGAAACGCAACCAAAATTTTGTGCCGTGTATAGAGAAGGTGCTATGACTGACTGAACACGTCAACAGTGGTTTGTGAAGTTTTGTGCTGGAGATTTCTTGCTGGTTGATGCTCATTGGTCAGGTAGACCAGTTGAAGTTGATAGCAATCAAATCAAAACATTAATTGAGAACAATCAACATTATATCACATGGGAGAAAGCCGACATACTCAAAATATCCAAATCAATAAACTTATTGGTGAAAATGAAAAACACATCTTTTATTTTATGGAAAATACATACGAACTTTTTGACCAACCCAATACAAATAAGGAAACTGAAGCAAAGGTAAAGTATCTTGCCCAAAGTCGTAGCTAGTAAGTGGTGAAGTCTGAATTCAAACCCAGTCTATCTGTCTTCAGAATTCACATTCCAAAACCATTAAGCATACTGCCTCTAGTAATATGACCTAAAATTTATCATTTCTCTATTGCTGAACATTAAGATTGCTTCTAATTTTCTACTATTATAAACAAATATGTAATAAACATTTTTTCACTGAAATCTCTATAAAAGTGTTAAACCACTTATTTCTAGGGGTTTTCAAAGGCCTTGATATAGCTGAATCATACACACCTCCATCAGTGCAGTTTCAGAATACATAAATATATTCACTAAGAAGGAAATCAGCCTTGATTAAAAACAACTATTATCTGAACGTCTGTGAACAAATGAATAAACAAAATATGGTGTGTATGTGTACACACACACACACATATATACATACATACATACACACAAACAGAACATTATTCAGCCATTTAAAAAACACGGAAATCTTGTCATATGCCACAACTCTGATGAACCTTCAGGACATTATGCTAAGTAAAATAAACCAGTCACATAAGGACAGATACTGCATAATCCCACTTAATGAGGTATCGAAAGTAGTCAGTCATAGAAAGCTGAATGGTGGAGGAAATAGGGCATCGCTATTCAATGGGTATAAAGTTTTAGTCATTCAAGATAAGAAAGCTAGATATGTGCTCTACAACACTGCACTTACAGTTAACAATATTACACTATACACCTGAAGAATCTGTTAAGTGGGTAGAACTCATGTGGTTTTCACCATAACAGAAGAAAAAAAAGCTTATTAAAGTCTTTATCTTGCAAAGGCAAGAAGCTTTACAAGGAGAAGATAGTCTGTTGTGGATCTTAAATTCAAATTCATATGTGGTACAGTTAATTGCATTACTCTAAAATATTTATTAATACTATGAATTACTTAGCTTGGTTAGTAACTTTGTTAAAAATTCAAAATGCTTTTTCTTTTCTTCTTATGCTACCAAAACAGTCTATGCTTCCTGGAATCCAAAGTAAAAAAAATAAGGGCTCTATTAGATGTTAAATTGTTTTTATTAGAGACCTTATTTCTCAGAAATAAAATGCCTACACAAAAGGCTTGTGTTAACTTGCAAGTTATAGAACGTGTTTTAAATAATTGTATAATGTCAGAAAATATATTTAAGACATAAAATAGTTAGTTTATAAACTGTACATATTAATTTTGTAAGCTCTAAATGAACTGAATTAATTTGAATTTTTTTACCGCATCTCCTTTTCTTTGTCCTTCCAACTTACGTTACTCAACACAGTACCTAATGGTAAAAAATGGAAAAAAGTTCTACCTGCTTGATTCCTTGCATTTGTCCAGTCTGTATTAACCAAAAGTATAACTGGTAGACAATAAACAACAAGTGTTGACAAGAATGTGGAGAAATCAGAACTCATAAATTTCTGGTGAGAATGTTAAACAGTATAGCCTCTTGGGAAAAGAGTTTGGAAATTCCTCAAAAAGGTAATCTGCGTTACTGTATGACTCAGCAATTCCACTCCTAAGTATATACCCAAGAGAACTGAAAATATGTCCGCACTTGTACACTAGTGTTCAATGCTGCATTGTTCATTATCCCAAAACCAGCACATGTGTCCACCAACTGGACAAGGAATGGATGAACAAAATGTGGTGCATACACAGTACAGAGTATCATTTCGCAATAAAAAGAAATAAATTACTGACGTGCTATAACATGGATGACCCTTAAAAATATTATGCTAAATGAAGTCATTCACAAACTAACTACTCATATGAACTGTCCAGAATAGGCAAGTCTTCAGAAACTGAAATTTGATTAGTAAAGTTGTCTAGGGTTGGAGGGGAGGAGAGGAATATAGAACAGTATGGGAAGTGACAGCTAATGACTATGCGGTTTCTTTACAGGGTAATTAAAATTTTCAAAACTTTGACTCTGGTGATGGCTGAACAACTTTATGACTATCCTAAAAGCCATTAAATTATATACTTTAAATGAAATTTATAGTATGTGAATTATATCTCAACAGAGACATTAAATTTAAAAAAAACTGGTAGTTTTCTGAGCTGAAACACAATGCAAAGCCTTGTTCCTTTCCCATTAGCGTCTAAATAACCATTGCTATTCTGGCTATAGAGTAGCATTATAATTTAATGCAAAATACTCTAGCAAAAATTAAAAAATCAGGATGATAAAATCACCCTCGATTTTCAATTCTACACCTATTTCAGAACTATAGTCATTCTCATGGCATCAAGTTTTAAGATAGATAAATTTAAAAAGCACCTAAATGGAAAATTTAGCCCTGGTTGGGTAGCTCAGTTGGTTAGAGCATCATTTCAACCTGCCATAGTTGCGGGCTCGATCCCTAGTCAGAGAACATATAAGAATCAACCAATGAATGCATAAATAAGTGTATAAATTGATGTTTCTCTCTCTCTCTCTCTCTCTCTCTCTCCTTCCCTCCCTCCCTCCATTCTCCTTTCTCTAAAATCAATAAATTTTTAAAATTTAAGAAAAGAAAATTTATTTGCTCATGGTACCACTTGGGGGAGAAAAGTCTTTACATCTGAACAGTACCCATTTTAAAAACTGTTAACAGTAGCAGCAAGAAGCTAAGGAGACTCATAATAGCCATTGTATAAACAATGTTAACCATACCTCTTGATTTCTTGTCCTTTTTGCTTAGGAGATTCACCTCCATTCAGGATCTGTTCTAAATTCTTTGTTTCTACTGATCCATTTGGTTCCGAATTGGACAGTCCAAGTAATGACCTTACCCGCTGAGACCGCACATCTAATATGGTATCTGTGTAACCTACTTCCTGAAGATATCTATAAGAGAAAGTTAAACATATTGAATAAACCCCATATATTCACACCCGCAAATTTGTTAACTCAAAATTATATCAAACGATTTAAGAAAAAGCCATAATCCCATAAAATATACTCTTCCATTGCCTTAATAACTGTCTTCTCCATAGACTAGTTCCAGTTTTAAGAGAATAGGGTCTATTACAACCCAAAATTTAATTAAGAAAGCAAACAGTACAGCCAACACTAATCAAGAGCCAATTACTGAAACCTAAAAAGCCCTACAGTCTTTAAAAAAAGGCTTTTCAGAGTTAATGATACATATATACATGTATTTTAAAAAGTCTAGAAAGTGGTAAGGAATGAGCAGAACTAAACCTCAGAATAGTGTCATGCTAAGTTTAAACCTGGGTTCTTGGCCAGAGGCAGATGGACAGGTCAGTTCCCTGTCTGGGATCTAATACCTCACTGCATTCCTATCATCCAGTGGTTCTCAAACTTTCTGTATAACTAAACCGGAGTACTTAATCCAAGATCCAGAAAGACAATGAAAAAGAAGAAAAGGACTAAGTTATGACATAAATACAGATGGTAGGTCGTGAATGGTTTTGTGTGACAAATTTAAAAATTTCTTCCTGCTGTGCCCAG
Source organism: Mormoops blainvillei (assembly GCA_004026545.1). Taxonomy (NCBI): domain Eukaryota; kingdom Metazoa; phylum Chordata; class Mammalia; order Chiroptera; family Mormoopidae; genus Mormoops; species Mormoops blainvillei. The sequence continues at coordinate 163,660 of PVJD01000684.1, forward strand.
GTGGCTCAGTTGGATTGGAGCATTGTCCCATACACCAAAAAGATGTGGGTTTGATCCCCAGTCAGGGTGTACACAGGAGGCAACTGACATTAATCTCTCACTCCCCTGCCCCACCCACCTCCTCTAGATAAGCAAATCAAACTATATCCTTGGGTGAGGGTTAAACAAATTTTTAAAAAATTTCTTCCTAAAGCATTTGATAGGCTAAGGAATGCTAAAAAGGAGCCACATATACTGCTGGCAGAAGAACAGATTTTTAGGTGAAAGCTAAAGACAGGGAGACTAGACTGGTTAGGATATTACACAGCAAGAAGTAAAACTGGAGAAGGTAAAAATAAGCAAAACATAACCCTAGTGACTTGGTGCACTAATAAATTTGGCAGTAGAATAAAAAAGATATAGGAATTTTGGAAATTTTTCAGGTTTCTAGCTTGCAGAGTTAATGGTGTTTCTTTCTATTCAATGAAATGAAGAATACATGATCAGAATCTGGTATATAGGGTGTTTATCTGATAATCGTGTAGTGTCTATGAAAGTGACAATGTTTATTAGGCACAATGATAAGAAAGGTCAAAAACTCAAAAGAGACGGGACTAGGTATATAGCTGGGAGTCATTAGTGTTCACTGGTATTTGAAACCATGAATTTTAACAAAGTTATCCACAGAAAAAGCATAAGAAAGAACAGAAAGCCTGGGTATACAAATATCTAATGGGCTAAAGAACAAAGGAAACTTATAGGAAAATTAAAAGAAAGTACTCAAGAAATAGATTATATTTTATATTTGGGGGTGGTGGAAGGGGGATGGCAGGGAGTGGTATCAAGAAAGTAAGGAAAAAAAGTTCCAAAATGGGATGAACAGTCAATGTCAAATGTTTCCAGAAGATCAAATATGAACCGAAAAAAGGCATTTTAAATATGTTTGTGATAATAGCTTCAATGAAACATCAAAATGGAAAACAGGTTAGACAATTGAGAAATAAACACAGAAGACCAGGGAGATCAACTATTCTTAGAGAAGTGTGAGAAGAGAAAGAAAATAAATGAAGGCAATGGGATTAGGCATTTATAAGAGAAGTACTATGCAACTGATTTCTCTATAGCATTCTTCAAAAAAACACAATCGTCTTTTGGGGGAAACAGCGTCCACTACCCTGTAACCATGTGGTCTGAGTGAGCAGCCAAGACCTTATACAATCCAGGTAAAAATAACTGACACAAAGGAACTTATTGATCAAGTCAAGCCAATTCTAATCTGCAGAAATTATTTTGAGTAAAATAAGGTGTCCCCTGTCATCTGGAGAACAGTGATTTTCAATAGAAAAGAATAAAACTGATACATATAGGAGAACACCAGAGAATAGGAACAGATCCTGGGTGTTTCCTGTCCCTGGGAATTTCTCAGTGCTACTTCCTCTCTTCTTCCTGACAGTTATTTAGCTTCCCTCAATTCTACTAGTTACTCCATCATCCTTCCAAACAATATGTTCTTTCTAAAACTAGTTTGAGTTTTAGTCACTGAGAGTTCAGACTGATAAATACCTCTTTGAATGAAACATTAGTAACTGAGGTGATACATATAAGGTTTAAAAACATTTACAGAAAGGAAAGCAAAAAGTTAATGGAGATCTCACCTGACAGCCTTCCCAGTTCCAGCAAAGTAGAACCTGACGTGTTCTGATGACAGCAAGGGAGAATGGGCTGAGATGTGGTAAAAGTTTAGAATCTCTACTGAGGGCAATGGGAGGGAGGAAGTGACCAGAGTTATGGAGAAAGGCTCTCTGCAATGTTTAGACAGGAAACCATGAATATGTACTGGCATTCATATGACTCTGTAATTCTTCTCCAAGAATTTTTTAGAAGTATGATCGACTGAACTAGGGCTGGGATGTTGCAAATAGGTACAGTAAAATGACTAGTGAGAGAAGGTTAAGAAGGGGGCAGCAAAAAAGCAAAGAGTACTAGCAAACAGGTGATGGATCATGGGGTCTAAGCTGAAGCTAGGGAAATAAAAACAAAACAAACAAAACCCTAAACAAAAATAAAATGAAACCAATCATAGTTTAGAGAGGAGCTAAAGAGGAAAGAAAGTAAAGATCAAGGTAAAGTCAGAGGGCAAAAACATGGGAATTAGGGTGAGAAGTGAAATATAAATTAACTGTCAGATTATGGAATATTCCAGAGTTAATATAGTTCTAGGGAGTGACAAGGTCAAGGGTCTGACCACAGTGGGTTACTTAAGTGCAAGTAAAGATGTCTACAGATGAGAAGGTTGAATAATTTTAAGTTACTTAGGATATCAGTAGTACACAAGTACCAAAGTTTTCAAAACTAAGGGAGAAGAACAAATATAAGCAGGGAAGCCCTCCCCCCAAAAAACAAGAATTTATTTATAAAAAGTTGTGTATCTGTTCTCATATGTTTAAACTTCAGTCACCTTCAAAGTACTCTCCATTTGATGCAATACACCTATCGAGACATTTTTTTCCTCTGTTCAAAACAGTTTTTGAACTCATTAATTTTGATGCCTTTTAGTGCTTCTGCTGTTTTTTGTTTCACCTCTTCCACATTGGCAAAACCTTTCCCTTTGTGGACTCTTTTTATTCCGGGAAACAAAAAAAAGTTGCTGGGGCGAGGTCCAGTGAATAGGGAGGGGTGGGCACGGGGGTCATGCCGTTTTTGATCGGAAACTGCTGAAAACTCAGCACCAGTGTGGGCAGCTGTGCTTGTAAATCATCTATTAAGAAATGCACAAACACTTTGAAAGAGTCTTTAAAAAAAAAAAAATTCACTGAAGCTGAACACTGCCTCTTCACAACAATGTCAGCTGGTACACTGACACAAATGGGTTTCCTAGAACACTTGCCTAGCAGGGGAAAGCCTGTGCTGTAAGGGGCCCGCCCTCCAGAAGATAATTCTGGGGATTTCTGGGGTCCTCCCATGTAGATAAAAGACAGTAAAATTTGCCACCGAAGTATTTCTAATGCAATAAAGAATTCAAACGGCAAAAAGGTTCCTCAAAAATTCAAGTAAAGGTAGGACTTGGCAAGGCACTTCTGAAGTTTCAGATATAACCAGTTAAATTCTTTCTTTGAACCACCTCACTTAAAGTCAAATATGTAAATTTTGCAGTGATGGAAAAAGGAGTGTCTATAAGTATGAACTCTATATTATTTTTGTTCTGGCCTTCAAGGCATCCGGTCTTTAAAACATCCTACCCCACAAATAAACAAAAACAGCATTATCCTGAGGAACATTCAGAGGAAACAAACTTTAAAGTGATCCAAGCATCTAACAAAGCATTAAAAAAGCAATATGAAAACTATATGCATTGTCCCACTATCATTACATAAGTTTTCACTTGAAAAGTGACTGAATATAAGCACTTCATACCTAAGTCCTTAAAGCTGAAAATGAGCCATTACTCACTGTCTTAACAGCTGTCTGCCTTGCTTCCATGTTAACTGGCTATTCTGAGGTGCTGTGGGAGCCTCTGTGTCTTTGGTTTCTTCTAAAAATTAACAACAAAAAAAGACAAGTTTCATACACGTTATTTCAACTATTGAAAATATTGCCAGAGTTTTCTAAGGGGCAAAGTCTCACAAACATACACCTAAATATTTTATAAAGGGCAGAAGAAAATTAACTTTTATTGAGCATTTACTGCGGATCACACTCATTTTAAATGTGTTTGTTCCAATAACCCAAACACTCAGATACTACCCTTCTTGTTTTAAAATTCAGCAAAGTGTACATTAACTATAACTATCAGGGATTCAAAAATCAAAAGCCCAGGCTTTGAAATATAGTATTATTATAATTACTTTTTTAACCACCAGAATTATGCTGAGTTGAATACTTCTGAACTTAAGACTATACTTAATATTTACATTATCTATTCAAAAGCAAAACTGTTAAAAAATTAGGTATATATAAAACAGGTATATAAAATAACTTATTTTGAGTTGGTATCAGTAGACTCTAAGTCGGTATCACAAAACTTTATATATAGTCAATTTCATTTTTAGAACTAAAAGTTAAACCAGAAAATAAGTTTTTACTACAGGTAAGAAACATTTTTTATTCTCATATAACAAAGAATATGTATTTAAAAAGTTTAATAAATAGTATAGTTTCAGGTCAGTTAAGCTCTGAATAAGTATCCTTAGGTTTATACCATTTTGTTTATTTTTAAATCACACATAACATAATCATTGCAGGAAAAAATACATTAAAAAAAAATACAATTGCCCGAAATCTTATCACCAAAAGTTAATATTTAAGACTTTATCATTCTATATTTTCCATCTGAAAATACACACATAAATTTCTCCCCCCTTAAAGAAAAAGGGCAATATGTGTAGTGCACTATAAGCTGCACCTGACACTTACTGTATCTTGAACATTCTCTCTCTGGCGATAAATACAGGTTAATATCATATAAAATTATTATATAATATTCCATAGAAAGTATATACCTATTTAATTTAACCAGTCCCCTAATGTTGAAATTAGTTTCCATTATTCACTATTAAAAATAATGCTGCTAAGGATATCCTTGAAGTACATCGTAAGCGTACAGCTCAATGAATTTTTGAACACACTCATGTAACCAGTACCTAAATGAAGAAACAAAACACTGTCAGCATCCCAAATGTTTTCTTTTGCCCTTTTCAGTCACTAGATACTTCCAGAAGAACGAACATCAATACTATCCTGAATTCTAAAAACTAGATTTTTAAAATTTACTAACATTAAATCAATTATATCAATGTTCAATTTTATGTGTATGTGACTCATCCATATTGTTAGGTTTAGTTTGTTAACTTTTGTTGCTAAATAGCATTCTCTTATGCTACAATAACACAATACATTTATCCATTCTAATGCTGAAGAATGTTCAAGTTGTTTCTAGTTTTTGTTATTAAAAGTAATGATACCATGAGCATTCTCAGAGAAGCCTACGATGAACATATGTACGCATTTTAGGGAGTGGAACACCTAGGAATGGAATTACTGGGTCATAGGATATGCTATGTTCTCTTTAGTAACACCACTGACAAATCACTTTCAGAGTTCTATTAATTTACAGTCCAAACACCAGTAGGTCTATAGTTCTGGTTGTTCTACATCTGCATCAATGCTTGACTTTCTCTTTTTATTTTAGCTATTCTGTTAGGTCCCTAAACTATGTGGCACTGTGGGTTTAAGTTGTACTTCTTCAATAGCTGATAAAATTGAGCATCATTTCATGTGCTTCTTGGCCATTTGGAAATACTACTTTATTGAGTGCCTTTTTAAGTTGTTTGCTGATTTTTCTACTGTTCCGGACTTTTAAAATCTAAATGCGAAAATAAGAGTGCTTTACATAGTTGGGTACAACCCTCTTTACAGGGTTAGGCTTATGTTATGTATATTGGCATTATTGAGACAGGGGTATAAAATGATGTATGTCTTGTACTTCTACCAAATCAATATTTTGCATTTTTTCTCTTATTTTACATTTTGCCTTATTTGGGGCATATAAAAGTCAATACTGATTCACTTAATGTTCATCTCTATCCTTTGCTCTTAATGATTTTATCCCACTTTGTCTTCACTGTGTTTCTGACCATCCCTTTTGTTTGTTTCTTTCCCCAACAATATACTTTGTTAGTATTGTGTCTCCTACAAATAAAATACTTGGTTGTTATTTTATTCCTCAATTTGAGGAAGTGTTAATAATTAGGTTTAAAAGAAGTTTAAAAACAAGTCTGCTTTTATCTGACTTCAGTTGTGGGCAGAAGAGGTTTAGCTGCTAAATGATTTTGCTTTACACCCAACTGTTGCACTAAGACCAGCCAGCCAATTCTGCCTCCGGTTACAGAAACAATGTGGCTGCAGCTAGTCCCCTTCCTTACATTTCACTGACTAAGTTGACAGACAGCCCTTGAGTGCTAGAAAGTGACTGCTTATTTTCAAATACACTATCTATCTTAGACAGTGGACAAAAACCCAAAATAAATCAATTGCAGGTTATATGTATCAAGTGTTTCTGTGCCTAGTCCTAAGTACTTAATATCAAACTAAAAACCAATTAACTAAATTTGTAAAATTTACTTTAATACCTAGCTAAAAAAAGATTCCATACATAAATTTTATTGTCCCTACCATATATGCTTTGACATTTTAGATATGGAGACAACTACAGGAAAAGACAAATTATGTATCCAAAAAGACATTATTTTCTTGTCTTAGTAACCAATATACAACAGCATAAAATTCAGTTTGTACCATCAAAATGTATAAAGAAATGGGTGCTAAATATATCTGAGAAATTACTAGTAATATTTCCAAATATTATATAATATAAATAAAAAAGTATTAGACTTTCAGTCTACTCTAATTGTAATCATACAGAACCCTAAAATTAACATTAAACAGCCCTCCCCCTTCCCTGCATAATTGTTCATCAGATAATACTCTCAGACTCACTATTTACTATCTGTTAGACAAGATGCAAGGTTAATTGGGAGATAATTTTTCCTTCTCTTATCCTTAATTTGGCTTTCTCTACAATTTCCAAATTCAATCAAATTTCCCATTTCTTTAGAACTAAACTGAGTTAACCACAGCTTCTACAGACAAAAAAAAAGTTTTTAATAAAAAACTAAGCTTATATAGGACAGGACAAGAACTGCCTACAGGTGGAGAAAGACTTATTAGGTCATTACCTTCCATTTCTAATTACTAAATACACCTACACTTTTACATAGGTTTCAACACAACAAAACAAGGACAAATAACCTCAGAATTGAGATGCTGATGAAATGACTTACTTTTATTAATTTATTATTTTCTCCAAAATTCTAGACAGTAGTACAACAGTCAATCATTTGACTAACCAATGCTTTCAAAGGAAAATAGGAGGAAAGAGAACATGTCTGTTAAATAAAAATATGCTTCAAGCAATTATTCTTGGGGAGCGGTAGGGGTGGCGTGCAGACAGAAGAATAGTTTTTACCTGATTCGAAGGTTGGCATTTTCAAATCACCTTGGTTCAGTTCGGTGCCATATTTTAATTTATGATATTTTGCCCTGAAAATTTAATAATAAATTATTGAAAGAAAATGTTTGTTTCCTTCTGAAGTTAAGTAACTACTGGTAGACTTCACCAATAACAAAAAAAACAATATGAACATGTTTCTTCAACTTAACTTGCAAAGGAAGTTGGAGAAAAAAAATGTATTACCATAAAAGGGAAAAAAAGGTAAAATATCCAACTAACATATACACCCAAGTGAAAAAAAATCCTGACCTTTTAAAAAAAATTTCAAAACTTAAGATTCTACATAACAAAAGATATTTCAATGTAAAGATTTTAATCTTTTTCTTTTTTCATATAACACTCATCAAAATATAATCTTGTATTTTAGGCAAAGTTTTATATCTTTCAAAGAGCTCTGAAGTACCTTGCACAATGATATAAAAGAGATAATAATGCTCTAATTTATTTCATCATGTAATAAAATGAGATACACATACCTTTCTTGCTTTAATGCGTACTCTAACATCTTTATTCTTCTTACTAAATCCTTCTTCAAGTTTTCTTGACCTTTTCTTTCTCCTTGCAAAAATGCTATTCGGGCCTAAAAATATAAATGGTCCATTTATTTTCTTTTTTTTTTTTCATTTTTTAACTATACATAGGAAACGGAAAGAAAGAAAACAAGTAAACTTCTGCACCGTTAATCACAACAGCAAGACTTAAAATTCATAGAAGTAGTCAAACTTTGTTAGATAACACAATTGCTTTAAAAATAAATATACTACAAATTAACTACTTGCTTATTATCCTTAGTCACTAATACTATTAATTTTACATAATCTTAAAAGAAAATTTTTTTGGCTATTATGACTAATGCCTCTATAAACACATGTGTACACTTTTTCTGTGGCTGTACCTTTTCATTTTTGGGGGGCTATATAAACCAAAGAGTGGAATGTTGGGTCATATGGTAACTCTATACTTCCTTTTCTAATGAACAGTTAAACAGTTTTCCAAGATGGCTGTGCCATTTTACATTCCTCTCAGCCATGTATGGGAACTCCAATTTCTCCAGAGCTTCACTAACACTTCTTATTCTTATTCTCTCTCTCTCTCTCTCTTTTAAAATTATACTCATCCCAGTGCATGTGAAGTGGTATGTCTGGGTTTTGATTTGCATTTCTCTCTTTTTTTTTAAAAGATTTTATTTGCTTGTTTTTAGAGAGGGGGAAGGGAGGGAGAAAGAGAGGGAGAGAAACATCAATTTGTGGTTGCCTCTCAAGCGCCCCGCTACTGGGGAGCTGGCCCACAACCAGGCATGTGCCCTGACTGGGAATCAAACCAGAGACCCCTTGGTTTGCAGGCTGGCACTCAATCCCCTGAGCCATGCCAGCCAGGACTTAAAAGAAAATTTTATATGAAAAAATTACATCTAATTCCTGACATGTAAGTCACAAGAAACTAAAAATAATATTATATTCACAAATAGATATTTTTCCCAAATGGGATATTGTTTCAAAAACCAGTAATAAATGCCCATGTCATCAAAATAAGTTCTCTATTATCCTTTTAAAAAGATCACATAAAATCATCCACAATATCATAACATCTGAAAAGTTATAGATACGTAACACTTCAGCAATATAACACTCCTAAATACGAGTTTCAAAAAATAAATAAAGGTCTAGAAAGAATAGTAAAAATTCACAACCTAATACAGGGTGGGACAAAAGTAGTTTCAAAGTTCTTCGCATGGTAAATAATACAGTAATTAATAAATACATGAATAAACTGTTTTGCATACTCACAACTGTAAACCTACTTTTGCCCCACTCTGTAATCTACGATCCTAAAGAAAAAAGTAGCATCTATGGCTCTTTTAAGTTATGGGGCAAGGGCACAATATGTCAATTTCATACCTCAATACGTCACTTCCAGCCTCAAGAAGTTCTGAGTTTTCCTATAGTATGAGTCATATACTACAGAACCATTATGTGACTCCAATTTTCAGATCTCATAAATACTCTACGATTAGCCATGTAAAAAGAGAAAAGAAGTTCATTTTATTCTGCTTCATAAAAAGTAGCAATTGATTTTCTGACTGAGAAAGGCATTGTAAACTAAGTGAAACTTGTAATGTACTCTAAGGGATCACAAAGAAAACATTAAAAAATGGTAATGCTTCCTATTAGAATCTTCTACTGTTGTGACAATTTGTTCTCACTTTTCTTTGCCAATTTTATATTAATGAATATACACAGAGAATCTAGTAAATTAAAAAAACAAGCACAAACCACACACATGCACACACGCACAAATCTCAAAGCAACTTCTGAACAGAAGCTGAATGGAGATAATTCATAGACACAAGACAAGGAAAAGATGAGGTTTCATTAAAACAAAACCTTTACAAAAAGTACCTGGAGAGGGGTGTAAAAAGCAGATGACAGATGAGTCATAAGTACTGGAAGTGACCTTTTGACACTGTATTGCCAAGTATCTAGACAGGTACTTTGTCAAAAAAGGTAAAGGAGAAGTCTGATAGTGGTAATAAAGACCAATTAAAGACATTTGGCATTTGGTAAAGGATCACTAACAATGAACTTTTCAACTATTTTTACAGGTCATAATGCACTGCTAACAGTATCATCGCAGCAAATAGTTTAAAAACTAACCTCAAAAAATACATATTTAAAAAGGTATCAAAACAAAGTACTTAAGAATAAACCCAGAAAGATGCACAACACCTCTGCATGAGTTAGACTTCCAGCCAAGATGGAGGTGTAGGTAGATACATTTTGCCTTCTTACACAACCAAAAGAAGGACAACAAATAACAACCAGCTGCCAGAAAGTTGAACTGTATGGAAGTCCAACAACCAAGGAGTTAAAAAAACATACATCCTCACTGGTAGGAGGAGTGGAGACGGGCAGCAAGGGAGGAGAATACACATAGCAAGGCAGCTTCTGGCAGACTGGGCTGCCCCACATTTGCGAACGGATAAACCAGGAAGAATGACACGAGAGCCAGATAGACCACGCAACCCAGGGTTCCAGTGCACAGAAAAAGAAAGCCTCCACACCTCTGGCTGTAAAAACCTGTGGGGGTGGCAGTAGCAGGAGAACTCCCAGCCTCACAGGAGAGTTTGTTGGAGAGACCTACAGGGTCCCAGAATGTACACAAACCCACCCACCCAGAATCAGCACCAGAAGGCCCCGATTGCTTGTCGGTAGCAGGGGCAGTGACTGCAAGCAGGGCTAGAGCTGAGCAAGCAGCATTGTTCCCTCTCTGTCCCCCACATACAGAGCCACAACAAAAAGAGGAGGGTTACCCCACCCTGGCAAACACCTAAAGTTCTGCCTCTTACAACGTACCAGGAGTACAGAGACAAAGACATATGGCCCAAATGAAAGAACAGATCAAAACTCCAGGAAAAAATTCAACTAAGCAATGAAGAGATAGCCAACCTATCAGATGCAGAGTTCAAAACACTGGTAATCAGGATACTCACAGAAATGGTTGCATATGGTCGCAAAATGGAGAAAAAAGTGAAGGCTATGTGAAGTGAAATAAAGCAAAATATACAGGGAACCAACAGTGAAGGGAAGGAAACCTGGACTCAAACCAACGATTTGGAGCAGAAGGGATAAATATAAACATTGAACCACAACAGAATGAAGAAACAAGAATTCACAAAAAATGAGGAAAGGCTGAGGAACCTCCAGGACTTTAAACATTCCAACATCCAAATCATAGGGGTGCCACAAGGACAAAAGGAAGAGCAAGAAATTGAAAACTTATTTGAAAAAATAATGAAAGAGAACTTCCCCAATCTGGCAAAGGAAATAGACTCCCAGGAAGTCCAGGATGCTCAGTGTCCCAAAGAAGTTGGTCCCAAGGAAGCACACACCAAGGCACACGATCATTTACATTACCCAAGATTAAAAATAAGGAGAGAATCTTAAAAGCAGCAAAAGAAGACAGCTACCTACAAAGGAGTACCCATAAGACTAGCAGCTGATTTCTCCAAAGAAACCTTACAGGCAAGAAAGGGCTGGAAAGAAGTATTCCAAGTCATGAAAGGGAAGGGCCTACATCCAAGATTCCTCTATCTGGCAAAGCTACCATTTAGAATGGAAAGGCAGATAAAGTGCTTCCCAGGCAAGGTCAAGTTAAAGGAGTTCATCATCACCACGCCCTTTTAAATGAAATGTTAAAGGGACTAATCTAAGAAAAAGAAGATCAAAACTATGAACAGCAAAATGACAACAAAAACAACTATCAAGAACTGAACCTAAAAAAACAAAAACAAAAACAAACTAAGCAAACAACTAGAACAGGAACAGAATCACAGAAATGGAGATCCCATGGAAGGTTATCAGCAGGGAGAGAAGGGGGAAGAAGAGGGGAAAAGGTACAGGGAATGAGAAGCATAAATGGTAGGCACAAAATAGACAGGGGGAGGTTAAGAACAGCACAGGAAATAGAGAAGCCAAAGAAATTATATGTACGACCCATGGACATGAACTAAAGGGGTGGGGAATGCTCGTGGGAGGGGGTGCAGGGCAGAGGGGAATAAAGGGGAGAAAAATGTGGGACTGTAATAGCATAATCAATAAAATATGCTTAAAAAAAAAGGATCTCTGCATGAAAAACTTAAAACTTTAGTTGAGAAATAAACATCTAAATGGACAAGCAGACTCACTACTGAGAAACACCAATTTTCATACAAACTAACCAAGACAGTTAATGTAATTCCAATCAAACTCCCTGTCTGTGTGTGCGCACGAGAGAAACAGAGACAGAGACATAGAGAGAGACTTGACAAGCTGATTTTAAAATTTACAAAGAAATTAAAATTGCCGAGAACAAGCCAGACTGTTTTAAAGGATGAGGCAGCAGAACTTGCCCAGATATTAGAATGTATTATAAAGCTATACAAATTAAGATGGTGATTGGTACAGGGATAAACAAATAGATCAAAGACACAAAACGAAACCCCGAAAAAAACCAATGCACAGGTCACATGATTTTCCTCACATTGAAGATAGAATGGTCATTCCAAAAAATGGTTTCAGGAGGATTATAGATCTAAATGTGAAGTTAGAACAATAATGCTTTTAAGATGTAACGTGTATCTTCATACTTTCAGATTAAGAAAAGAATTCATGAAGACAAACCATATTTTTTTATGGCATCAACCATAAAAAAGGATGGATAAATTCATCATTAAAAAAACTTCTGTTCAAGCTAAAGCAGGGGCTGGCAACCTACCACAGGCTTATTTTTGGACAGTCCCAGAAAAAAAAAACTGGTTTAAAAATAAAACCAACAATAAACAAAAGAAGAATAAGCCACATGTACCCAATGTGGCCTGCAGGGGCTAATCAGACAAAACAGACTTTAACCAAATGAGTTTATAAGACATAAAGACATTATATATTAATATAATATTAATTATATATTAAAATAATATTAATGTATATTAAAACATTCAATACAGCAAGATTTAATGATTATATATATCCACATACCCAATGCAATCAAAATGGACAGAATTAAAGGGAGAAATAGTTCCACAGTAATAACTGGAGATCCAATTCCCTAGTCTAAATAATAGACAAATCAGACAGAATATAAGGAAATAGAGAACTTGAGCAATGCAGTAAATTAACTAGATCTAAGACACACAGCAGAACATTCTACCCCACAACAACAGAATATATATCCTCTTCAGGTTCACATGGGATAGTCTCCAAGGTAAGAGGTCACAAATTGAGTCTTAATGGATTTAAAAAGATATATATCTGAAAACAAACAAACAAACAAAAACCTCTTCCAACCAAATAGAAGAAGCTCAAAAATCAGTAACAAAAACATAGCCAAAAAAGTCACAAATTTGTGAAAATTAAACGGTACATTATTAAACCACCAAAAGAACAAAGAATTCACAAGGAAAACTGGAGAGAAATGAAAAGAAAACACAACATGAAAACTTATGGGACACAGTAAAAGCAGTGCTATGGGGAAATTTTATAGTTATAAAAGTTTACATTAAAAAAAACACACATTACAAAGAGCACTGACTGGTAAGCTCAGTTGGTTAGAGTGTCATCCCAATAGGCCAAGGTTGCGGGTTTGATCTCCAGTCGGGGTACATACAAGAAGCAACCAGTAAGTGCCTAAATAAGTGGAAAAACAAATCAATCTCTCTCTCTTTCTCCTTCCCTTCCTCTTTATAAAATCAATAAATTTAAAAAAAATTTTTTTAAAAGAACAAAATACAACTTATGGAACTAGAAAAAGAACTCAGTAGAAGAAATATGACTGAAGCACAGATAAATGAAATGGAGAATGCAAAACAGAAAATAATATAAAAGAGTTAACATCAATCCTTTTAAAACATTTCCAAAAACTGAAGAGTGAACACTCCTTAACTCAATGAGGCCAGCATCGCTCTAATACCAAAGCCAGATAAAGGCACTAGAAGAAGCTACAAAAAAATATTCGTTAAAAACACCAATGCAAAAATCCTCAACAAAATACTAGTAAATAAAATTTAGCAGCACATAAGAAAAATTACACATCATGACCAAGTGAGATTTATTCCTGGAATGCAAGGATGATTCAACATAAGAAAATCAATCAATGCAATACACTACATTAAATTAATAAAGGAGTAAAACCATATAAGCATTTTAAATGATGCAGAAAAAGAATGACAAAGTTCAACACCCTTTCACGATAAAAGACACTCAACAAACTAGGAATAAAAGGAAACTATCTCAACATAATAAAACCACATATGAAAAACCCACAACAAACATCATACTGAATAGTGAAAGACTGAAAGCTTTGCCTCTGAAATCAGCACAGGGCAAGGGTGCCTACCTTCAATACTCCTATTCAACTTCTAATAGTACTTCTATAAAACAGAAGTACTAGCCAGCGCAATGAGGCAAGGAAAAGAAATGAGAAGAATCCAAATTAAAAAGGAGGAAGTAAAATGATCTCTGCTTACATATGCTTTTATGTTGAAAACCCCAAAGATCCCATAAAAATCTGTTAGGACTAACAAATTCAGCAAAGTACCAAGATACAGTCAACACAAAAAAAATCAACAGCATTTCTGCCCTGAGAGCACGGGTCAGTTGGTTGGAACATTATCCCGTGCACCAAAGGGTTGCCAGTTCAATCCCTGGTTGGGGCGTGTTCAGGTGGCAAGCAATTGATGTGTCTGTCTCACATCGATATTTCTCTCTGTCTCTACCTGCCCCCCTCTAAAATCAATGGAAACATGTCCTCAGGTGAGGATTAAAAAAAAGAACAGCATTTCTACATACAATCAATGAAAAATCATAAGAGAATTATGAAAGCAATTCCATTTACTGTAGCATTAAAAAGAGTAAAGTACTTAGGAATTACTTAACCAAGGAGGTGAAAGAATGCTACCATGAAACTACAAAACAGTACTCATTAAAATTAAAAAAAAAAAGTAAACACATTTCTTGTTCATGGATTGGAAGACATTAAAACATCAATACTGCCCAAAGTGATCCACACATTCAATATAATCCCTACCAAAATCCCACTCACATTTCTTGCAAAAATAAAGAAATCCACCCCAAAATTTGCATGAAATCTCAAGGGACCCCCCCCCCCCCAAATAACAAAAACAATATCGAGAAAGAGCAAAGTTGGAGACCTCACACTCTCTGGTTATAAAACATACTATGAAGCAACAGTAATCAACCATATGATACAAAAAGACAGACATATAGACCAATAGTACAGAATAGAGAGGTCAGAAATAAATTCTTATATATGTGGTCAAATGATCTTAGACAAGGGTGCCAAGCCTACACAATAGGGAGAGGTCTCCTTCTTCAACAACCAGAACTGGGAAAACAATGTCCACCTGCAAAAGAATAAAGTTGGACCACTACTTAACACCATTACAAAAATTAACTCAAAATGGATCAAAGTCCTAAACATAAGACCTGAAGCTATAAAACTAGAAGAAAATATATGGCAAAAGCTTCACAACATTATATTTAGCAATTTCTTTGATATAACACGAAAGCACAGGTAAGAAAATATGAACAAAATAGACTTGATAAAAACTAAAAACTTTTGTGCATCATGAATACTATCAACACAGTGAAAAAGCAACCTATAAAAAGGAAGGAAATATTTGCATATAACATTATCCGATAAGAGATTAACGTTTAGAATACTTATAGATTTCTAAAGCTCAAAAACAAAAGCCCAATTTAAAAGTAAGCAAAGAATTTAAACATATTTCTCCAAAGAAGATAACACCAACAGTCAATAAGTATATGAAAAGATGCTCAATATCACTAAACACTGGGGGTGGGGGTAGAAGCCACAATAAGATACCACCTCACTAGGATGGTTACTACTAAAGAAAAAAAGAAAAAAGCAAACAACTGTTGAAGATTTGAAAAAAACTGGAACCCTATGCATTGCTGGTGTAAATGTAAAATAGTACAGCCACTGTGGAAAACAGCATGGCAGTTCATGAAAAAATAAATACAAAATAATTACCATATGTGCCAGTGATTCCACTTCTCAGTATCCTTCCAAAAGAACTGAAAGCACAGTCTTGAAGAGATATGTAAACGCCCATGTTAATAGTAGCTCTATTCATAATAGCTAAAAACCGAGAAGCAACCCAAGTGTCCATCAACAAATGAATGGATTAGTACAACAAATAGTAAACATTAACAAACATGGTAGATATTAACCCAACTATAATTGTTTTAAGTGTGAATTTAAAGACAATTAAAAGAAAAAAAAGGCCACAGTGTGTAAAAAACAAGACAACTATATGTTGCCTATAAGAAACCCACATTGAATATAAACAGATTAAAGCACACATTAAAGAGAAAGATAAAACATGCAAACACTAATAAAAAGAAAGTTGGTGCAGCTACATTAATGGCAAAACAAACTTCACAAGCAAGGAAATTATTAGGGATAAAGAGAAACGCCACATAATGATAATGGGGTAAATTTTCCAAGAAGACAAAACCATCCTTAACATGTATGCATCTAACAATTGCGTGTCAAAATAGGTAAAAACTGATAAAATTGAAAGAAAAAAATAGATTAAGCCACTATTACAGCTGGAGACTTCAATACCCCTCTATCAGTAACTGACAGTTCCAGCATGTAGAAAAATCAGAAAATCTGGAAACTGACATCAATGAAATACTTCAAGCAACAACTGCAGAACACACATTCTTCTCAAGTTCACATGGAACGTTCATCAAAAGAGACCACCCTCTGGACTGTAAGAACACGTTAACAAATTTAAAAGATTAGAAGTCATAAAAATGTGTCCACCAGTCTGGCAGTGTCTGTTTTTTACCACACTTTTCTGTGTATAACACACACCCACGTTTTTGACCCAAACTTTCAGGAAAAAAGAAATCTTTCATTTTAACTTTTTACTTCAATTATTTATTTAAATACTAGTTTTATGTATTATAAAGTAATTTTAGCATTTATTTTTGAACATCTAGATATTGCTGTTGCTTTCTAGAGATACACTTTTAATGCATAAGCATAAAATAAAAGAATTTAAAACATTTATATAGATACTGAATTAGTTTTACCCATGTATAATGCACATCCTCATTTCTCCCTCTGGAATTTGGGCAAAAAATTGCACGTTATACACAGCAAAATATGGTAATTGGTTTTAAATTCATATTTAAAGTGTTTATTGATATACTTAGATTAATATCTACAAGATTCATAACTTTTCTATTTGTTACACTTGTTCTTTATCATCTTTTTCTGTCTTTTGTGGTTTTAACTGAGGATTTTAAAAAAATTTATTAATTTATTTTTTAGAGAGGGAAAGGAAGGGAGAAAGAGAGGAAGAGAAACATCGATGGGTGAGAGAAACACCAACTGGCCACCCCTCACACTCCCCCAATCAGGGGATGGTCCACAATCCAGGCATGTGCTCTGACCAGGAAATGAACCTTGACCCCTCCTTGGCTTGCTGGATGACGTCCAACTCACCGAGCCATAACCAGTCAGAGCTAATTGAGCACTTTATCTTATTCCATTTGTATGTCCTCTCAGACCACAATGTAATTGAACTACAAATCAATAAAAGACAATTGGAAAAACTTCAAAATATGTGGAGATTAAATGACACACTTCTAAGTAACACATAGTCAAAGTACAAAGGGAAATTTTAAGTATTTTTAACTAAATGAAAAGGCTAAACATCAAAATTTGTGGGAAAGCACAGGGAAATTTACAGGGAATCTATGTATTAGAAAAGATCTAAAATCAACAAGTTAGCTTGCATCTTAGGGAAGTAGAGAAAAAATAGCATTATAAACTCAAAACAAGCAGAATAAAAATTAGGGCTGAAATCAGTAACATGGAAAACAATAAACCATAAAGAAAATCACTGAAGCTGATTCTTTGAAAAGATCATAAATTAACTTCTAGCCAAGCTAACCAAGAAGAGTGAAAAGACATATATAACAAATAAAAAATGGGTCATCACTACAGATCCCATAGACAATTTGGATAATAAAGAAATATTATGAAATATTATAATCAATAATATTATGAATATTATGTGTATGCCCACAAACTTTATTTTTAATTTACTGAGGTAACATTGGTTAATAACATATATAAATTCCAGGTGTGCAACGTTACAATTAGATCTCTTTCTGCATGCTCACCACTAAAAGTCTAGTTTCTCCATTACGATATACCTGACAAACTTTAAAAAAAAATTCAAGTATAGTTGACATATAATATTGTATTAGTTTTAGGTGTACAACATAGTGATTTGACATGTATATACATTACCAAGTAATCACCATAAGTCTAGTAACCATCTGTTTCCATACAAAGTTATTATAATGTTATTAACTATATTCCTTATGCTGTACATTAAACCCCTGTGACCTATTTATTTTATAACTGGAAGTTTGTACCTCTTTATCTCCTTCACCCTATTTGTCCATCCCCCATCTCCCCTCACCTCTGGTAACCATTAAGTTTTGTTTCTTGTGCCTATGAGTCTGTTTCTGTTTTGTTTTGTTTGATTTTAGATTCCACATATAAATGAAAACATACTGTATTTGTCTTTCTTTGTCTCACACTTCATTTAGTAAAATACCTTCTATCCATCCATGTTGCAAATGTCAAGATTTCATTCTTTTTTATGGCTGAGTGATATTCCATTGAGCATATATACTACATCTTCTTTGTCCATTCATCTATCAAGACACTTAGGTGCTTCCATATCTTGGCTATTTTAAGTAATGCTGCAATGAACATAGGATGTATAAATTAGTGTTTTCATTTTGGGTGGGTGGGAATACTCAGAAGTGAACTTATTGGGTTACAGGGTAGTTCTATTTTTAAGTTTTTGAGGAATCTCTGTCCACAAACTTGATAACTCAAATTATAACTGCCCAATTATAAAGATACAATCCACCAAAATTCATACAAGAAAAACAGATCATTTGAATAGTCCTGTATCTATTAAAGGAATTGAACAAATAATTAATAACCTTCCAAATCAGAAGGCACCAGGCCAAGATGGGTTCACTGGTAAAGTTTACTAAACATTTAAGAAAAAATAATACCAATTCTCTACATCTACTCAGGAAATAGAAGCAGGGGGGTATGTTTGTTAACTAAGTTAATGAAGTCAGCACTACCCTAATCCTAATACCAAAACTGGATAGACATCACAAGAAAGGAACACTACAGACCACTATCTCTCATGGACATAGAGGCAAAACTCCTCAACAAAATATTAGCAAATTTAATACAACTACACACACACACACCCACCCCTATAAAAATTATGTAACAAGTGGTGCTTATTTTGAGTATGTAAAGCCAGTTAAACATCTGAAAATCTATTAATGTAATCTCTATCATTAATTGGCTAAACAGTCTAAAGAAGAAAAAACCTATGACCATATTGATAGAGCAGAAAAAGTATTTAACAAAATCAACACCACTCCCTACAAAAATTCCCAGCAAACAAGGATTAGACAGGAACTTTTGCAACTTGATGAAAATCATCTATCAAAAACCTACAGCTAAGTACACTATTTAATGGTAAGAAACTAGACTCTTTCTCTCTTAAAATTGGGAACTAGGAAAGATGTCCCCCTTCACCACTCCTGGTTAACATCAAACACAAAGGTCTAGCTAATTCAATAACAAGAAAAGAATATTTTAATTGGAACGATACACATAAGATTAGCATGGTTCCTGTGCAAGGATGTCTGACAAGTTCGTAAAGCATTCCATTAAAGGAAGCAAGGGAGGGAGGGAGGGGGGAGGGAGGAGGAAAAGTTTCAAGTACACCAATTAAGAAGAAATAAGACTTAGCAGATGGAATGAATGTCTACATAGGAAATTCTAAAGAATTAACAACAATGACAAAAATTCGTAGATTTAATAAGCAGTTAAGCAACGTTGTAGGATACAAGATTAATATACAAAAGTTAACTGCCTTCCCATATATCAGCAATGAAAACTGAAATTTGAAATTAAAACTGAAAACCCAATGCAATTTAAATTGGCAGCAAAAAAAAAAATTATGTAGGTATAAATCTAACAAAAGATGCAAAGAGAGTTGTATGAAGTGGCAAAAAAAAAACAAAAAACTGATGAACAAAATCAAAGATCCAAATAAATGGAGAAATATTTCATGCATATACATTAATAGAAAGACAATATTTTGAGATGTTGACTCTTCCCAATTTGATCTGCAGATTCAATGCAAAGCCTAACAAAAATTTTGGCAAGTTATTTTGTGGTTATCAACAAACTGAGTCTAAACTTGATATAGGAAGGCAAAAGACCCAGAATAACACAACTGGGAACAGCAGCAAAATCAGAAGACTGACACTACCAGACATCAAAACTTACTATATCTATATATCTGTATTTCTCTCTCCTTCCTCCCTCCTCCCTGTATATAATACATATTTATATTTATACTATGTGTGTATACGAGGGTTGTCCAGAAAAAGTCCAGCCACTGTTAATGTAATGAGTACAGTTTGCACAACATTAACATAACCTGGCAGCCAAGGAGAGAGGACTAGAATACACATGCATGAACAATGACAGCTTCACTGTACTAGTCAGTGGGAGTGGTAGATGCCGTTGAGTGAGCATGTGTACTGTGTGGCCATCCCATTCCAAATGTCTGTGTGAGTAGAGCAGTAAGTCTGCATCAAATTTTCCGTTAAGTTTGAACATTCCTCCATGGAAACTATTCAGATGATTCGGAAGGTTGCAGCTATGGGCAACAGATAATTGGTCGCTTCATCAGGACAACGCACCTGCCCACACATCTCATCTCATGTAGATTTTTTTGGTGAAACATCAAATCACTTGGCAACTCAGTCCCTCTACAGCCCAGATTTGGCACCCTGCAACTTCTGGCTTTTCCCAAAACTAAAATCACCTTTGAAAAGGAAAAGGTTTCAGGAAATCTCAATGAGATTCAGAAAAACATGACAGGGCAGCCGATGGTGATTGGGAGAAGTGTGTGAGGTGCCAACTCTGAAGGAAACTGAGGCATCACTGTCCTATGAACAATGTTTCTTCTATCTTCTTCAATAAATGTATTTCATATCGCATGGCTGGATACCTTCTGGACAGACCGCGTATATTCATTCTATATTAAATATGTAATATAATAAATGTATAGTACAGAACTATAAAACTTCTAAAACAAAAAAGAAAATCTAGGTCTGGTGGTGAGTTTTGAAATATAAAATCCAAAAGCATGACCCAAGAAAAAAAATGAGTAAATTCAACTTTATTAAAATGAAAAGAGTTGTGTTCTGCAAAAGAAACTAAAAAGAATGAAAAGACAAGCCACAGACCAGGAAAAAATATTTGCAAAACATATATATGATAAAGGACAGGTATCTAAACTATCAAAACATTCTTAAAACAACTATTATTAATAATCAGCTCTTATTAACAGCCCTATTTTTAAAATGGTAAAAGATTCGAAGAGACATCTTACCAAAGAAGATATATGGATGGTAAGCAGGCATATGAAATATATGCTCCACACATCATCATCATCAGAAAAATGTGAATGAAAATAACAATGAGATACCACTGCACATACATGAGAATGGCTGAAATCCAAAACGCTGGCCAGGATGTGGTAACAGAAAAGGCATTCATTGCTAGTAACAATGCAGAGTAGTACAGCTACTTTACAACTCTTTGGCAGTTTATTACAAACTAAATATACTTTTACCATAAAATCCAGCAATCATGCTCTTTGGTACCTATCTAAATCTAAACCCAGTGTTCCCAAAACTCTGCCTATGAATATTTATACCTGCTTTACTCCTAATTTCCAAAATCTGGCATCAACCAAGATATCCTTCAATAGGTGAATGAATAAACAAACTGTGGTATATCCATACATGGGAATATTATTCAACAGTAAAAAGAAATGAACTTACAAGCCGTGAAACAACCAGAAGGAACCTTAAATACATATTCCTAAGTGAAGGAAGCCAGGTTGAAAAGGTTACATTCTACATGAATCAACTATAAGATATTCTAAAAAAGGCAAAACTATAGAGACAGCTAAAAACAGCAGTGGTTGTTATTTTTTTTATTTTGGTGGGGTTGTGGGGGACAGTTAAGGAGGCAAAAGAACAGCTGAAGTACATGGAATTTTTAGGGGTGATGAAACTATATATTCTGTATGATACTGTAATGGTGTTGTAATGGTGGTTCCATAACATTACGCATTTGTCAAAACCCACAGACCAGTACAATGCACAATGAACCTTAAACTATGGACTTTAGCTAGTAATAATGTAAAATTTTTCTAAATAAAGTATTCATTAACAAGCTTTGGTGGGGGTATGGAGAAACTAGAACTCTTGTTCACTGTTGGTAGGTTTATAATATGATGTAACTATTATGTAAAATAGTATGGAGGTTCCTCAAAAAATTAAAACTAGAACTACTATATACCCAGCAATTCCACTTCTAGGTATATATCCAAAAGAATTGAAAGTAAAGTCTTGGGGAGGTATTTACATATTCATGTTCATAGCAGCCCTATTTACAATATCCAAACTGTGGAAGCAAACCAACTGTCCCATCAAATAGATGAACAGATAAACAAAATGTGGTATATACATACAAAGGAATAATATTAAATGGCAAGGAAATTGTCACATGCTACATAAATAAATCTTCAGGACATTATGTTATATCAAATGAGGCATATAAAAAGACAAATACAGTATGACTCCACTCTTACGACGTATCTACAGCAGTCAAATTGATAGCAACAGAAAGTAGAAAGGTGATTCCTGGGAAGAGGGCTGGAGCACAAGGAATAGTTCTTTAGTAAGTTTAATGTTTCAGATTTGCCAGATAAAAATGTTCTACCTCAACACTACTAATTGTACACCTAAACATGGGTAGGACAGCAAATGCTTTTTAGCACAACTTTTTTTTTTTTAATCCTCACCTGATGGTGTTTACTTTTTTTAAGAGAGAGGAAGAGGAGGGAAAAGAGAAAAACATTGATCATTGTCTCCCATACACACCTCGATCAGGAATCAAACCCACAACCTAGGTATGTGTGCTAACGGGGCATCAAACCTGCAACCTTTTGGTGTATCAAATGATACTCGACGTAACTAAGCCCCCCAGCCAGGGTTGGCACAACTTTTTAAAAACATCTTACAAACTGTCTGAGAATAAAACAAACAAACAAAAAAACAAGGATAGTGTAAGCAGCCTCTGGGACAACTTCAAGCATTCCAACATTCGTATCATAGGGGTACCAGAAGGAGAAGAGAAAGAGCAAGAAATTGGAAATCTATTTGAAAAAATAATGAAAAAAACTTAATTTGGTGAAGGAAACAGACATACAAGTCCAGGAAGTATAGAGTCCTAAGCAAGATGGACACAGAGAGGACCACACTAAGACATGTCACGGTTAAAATGCCAAAGGTTAAAGATAAAAAGAGAATCTTAAAAGCAGCAAGAGAAAAGCAGATAGTTACCTGCAGGGGAGTTCCCATAGACTGTCAGCTGATTTCTCAAAAGAACCTTTGCAGGTCAGAGGGATTGGCAAGAAATATTACAAGTCATGAAAAGCAGGGACCTACAAACAAGATTGCTCTACCCAGAAAAGATATCACTTAGAATTGAAGGAGAGATACAGCGCTTCGCAGACAAGAAAAAACTAAAGGAATCCACATCAGCAAACCATTATTATATGAAATGTTAAAGGGACTTGTTTAAGAAAAAGGTCAAACTATGAAAAATAAAATGGCAATAAATATGTATCTATCAACAACTGAATCTAAAAAACAAACTAAGCAAACAGGAAGAACAGAAACAGAATCATGGATACAGAGAGTATTTTGATGGTTGTCAGATGGGAGGGGGGTATAGGGGAATGGGTGAAGAGGTGAGGGGAATAAGCAGTTCATATAAATAGTTACAGAATAGCCATGGGGATATAACGTGTAGTATAGAAAACAGAGTAGCCAAAGAACTTACACACATGACCCATGGACATGAACCATGGTGTGAGGATTGCCTGAGGGAATGGTGGGTACTGGGTGGAGGGGGGCAAAGGGGAATAATTGGGACAATTGTAATAGCATAATCAGTAAAATATAACTTAAAAAATAAAACATAAAAAATCTTTGTAAACAGTGTAAATCAGATAGAAGAAGGTATTTGTAAAACATACTCATATAGCTGAAAATGATCTCATAAACGTGTAATTTCTAGCTACACCCCAAAATGATACACCACCTTTTTAAAAAAGACATCCTGATGGAAATATTGTAAAAAGATTTGCACTACAAGATCACAAAATATTGAAGTGGCCTATCAAGATATAAAACAGTTCCTAACCTCAGTAGCACTCGGAGAAATATAAATTAAAAATACAAAAAAATAACAAAATACCAGACTGGCTAGAATTTTTTTTAATCTAACTGCTATTTGTTGAGGAAGGTATGAACAGATACTCCCATAAACAATTTATGAGACCATAAATTGGTATAACCACTTTGGAAAAGTTTTGCATTATCTATTAAAGTTGAAGATGTACATACATTAAAGCCAAAAAATTCCCTAGATGCATTGCAGGTATGTATGTCAATACTAGGAGACCTATAAAAAAAGATTCCCAGGACCATTTTTTTATAATAGCCAAAAGCTGCAAAACAATCTAAATATACATCAATTAGAAAACATAAATTGTGGTATATTAATACGATGAAATGCTACAGAGCTACATAAAATGCGGATGAACCAACATAACATTAAGGAAAAAAGTGAGACACAAAAGACAATGTTCTATGATTTCATTTATAGAAATTTCACTATCAGGCAAAACTAAACTAATGAGCAATGTGCACTTAGATAACATATAAAGGTAACACTTAAAAGAAAAGCAAGGAAACGATGCTGCAAAGTCAGGATAGCAGTTACCCTTATGTGGGAAGTAGGCAGTGGTGATATAGAAGAGATGGGTTATCAGACTTCTGGGGTGCTGGCAATGCTCTACTTCTTGACCTCCCCAAGAATGGTATCATGGTTGTTCTCTTTATAATAACAGGTTAAACTGTGAGATGTTTCACACAAATTCTATTTCACAATTTTAAAATGTTTTAAAAATTAATTTCATTCTTAAGGGTTATATTTAAGAAGTATATTTCTGGCCCTGGTCAGGTAGTTCATTTGGTTAGAATGTCATCCCAACATGCCAAGGTTGCAGGTTTGATCTTCGATTAGGGCACATACAAGAATCAACCAATAAATGCATTAAATAAGTGGAACAACAAATCAATGTCTCTTTCTCCCTCTCTTCCCCTCTACCCAAAAATCAGTAATTTTTAAAAAATTTTATAAAGGTGTATTTTTATTGTGAAGATAAGGTCAAAGATCTAGGTACTTTAATTAAGAGGAGAAAAAATGTTCTACATTAATATATGTAGTAACTTCAGTAAAAGGACATTTTTAAGGAAACATAAATTTTCCTTTTTTATTTGTCAAACTCAACTAATTTTAATATGTTTCTAATTTTTTGACTTCAGGAGTATAGGGGTAGATGATTAACCTGAAATTCATTACTGCAAACATACTGTACAGGCAGAAACGCACTTTTATACATTTGTTTCCATATCCAATCTCAGTTAATTCAGAGTAACAAATCTTGTTACTGATTTTTAAAGTAAAATATAGGTAAAGGTATTCATTGGGACCATATTTTATTTATCATCTGAGATTACTGAACAATCAGCATGTGTTTATAACATGAGAATAAAAAAATTACTTAATACTGACAGATCACTTAATTGTAAGGCCACTAGAGGTCACCAGTGCAAAACAATCAACACTGACTCAGCTAATATCAGCCTAACATTTCACAATTGCTGTAGTTTCCAGTGTTTCTGAAATAAAGTATCTAGCTTAAAACAAAGAAATTGGCTTTACTTTAAAGAAAATTTAAAAGCAAACACAAGATAAGGTGAGTTTTTATTTAATGACTTTAAGACTTTCTTTAGAACTTCTGGAAAACTAAGAACTATGTAGAAACTACACCACCTTTAAGGAACAAACTTCAGAATCCAAGGAATTAACAGAAAAGTGTTACTTTAGGTTTGAAAGCAAATTAAAAACAAAATCAGGGTATAGCAACTAATAAGTTCTTTCTTTAAGGTTCTGTTTATTCTATTTTTGGGCAGAGGGGAAGGGGGCAGGAGAAAGAGGGGAGGAGAAACATCAATGTGTGGTTGCCTTTCTCATGCCCCCTACTGGGGGCCTGGCCTGCAAGCCAGGCATGTGCCCTGGCTGGGGAATTGAATCGGCGACCCTTTGGTTCACAGGCCGACGCTCAATCCACTGAACTACACCAACCAGGGCACAACTAATAAATTCTTAACCCAACTATTGAAATAGTAGACTATCAGCAAATGTCAGTACCCTCTCCCC
Organism: Mormoops blainvillei; assembly: GCA_004026545.1. Classification (NCBI taxonomy): domain Eukaryota; kingdom Metazoa; phylum Chordata; class Mammalia; order Chiroptera; family Mormoopidae; genus Mormoops; species Mormoops blainvillei. Next base: position 189,731 of record PVJD01000684.1, read on the forward strand.
TTAATGGTCAATTAAAATTATACATGGGATTCTACTCCAAGCACTTAAATACTTTGGGTTAAGCAAGATTCAGCTGTAAATAATTTAAGCTATAAGTATACAGGGTCAGCTGGCCCACTGACATTTTATATAAAACAAATACAAAAATTTCATATCATACAAAGGTTTCAAAATCTAGCTAATTACTTGAATCGTCAAGGAACTTAGATTTTAAAAACATACACACGCTCAGTGTCATAATTCAGTGTGTTGATTCATTGCACAGAAATCTTTGTATAATCATCTAGTAATACAAGCTGTCTGTTTCCCACTTAACAAGGTGCATGCAAAAGGCATACTCTTTTCAAGAAGAATAAACACCACCTCACACCTGTCAAAATGGCTATCATCAATAAATCAACAAACAACAAGTGTTGTCAAGGATGTGGAGAAAAGGAAACCCTTGCGCACTGTTGGTGGGAATGCAGACTGGTGCAGCCACTGTGGAAAGCAGTATGAAGTTACCTCAAAAAATTAAAAATGGAACTGCCTTTTGACCCACCACCATCCAACATCTGGGAATATATCTGAAGAAACTGCAACAGTGATTCAAAAGAATATATACACTCCTACCTTCAGTGCAGTGTTAATTACAATAGCCAAGATTTGGAAGCAGCCCAAGTGTCCCTAAGTAGATGAGGGGATAAAAAAACCTGTGGTACAGCCCTGGCCAGTGTGGCTCAGTTGACTGGAGCATAGGTCTGGTTAGATTCACAGCCAAGGCACAAGCCTAGATTGCGAGTAGGGTCCCGGACTGAGGCATGTACAGGAGGCAAGTGTTCTCATCTCTCATATCTCTCTCTCCCTCTCCCCCCCCACCCTTGCCCACCCTTCCTCTTTTTCAGGAATCAAAAAAAGAAAAAAAGCATGGTACATTTGCAAAACGGAGTACTACTTGGTTGTAAAAGAAGGAAATCTTACCCTTTCCAACAGCATGGATGTACCTGGAGGGCATTATGCTAAGTAAAATAAGCCAGCCAGAGAAAGACAAGTATCATATGATTTCACTTATATGTGGAATTTAATGAACAAAATAAAATAACAAAACAAAAAGATTCATAAAGAACAGAATGCGAGCTGTCAGAGGGAAAAAGGGTTGGGAGACTGGGTGGAAAAGGTGAAGGGATTAAGGGGGGGTGAAAAAAAACAAACAATCTCACACACACACAGACAACAGTATGGTGATGACCAGAGAGAAAGGAGGTAGAAGAGGGTATAAGGGGAATAAATGGTGATGGAAGCAGTTGACTCGTGGTGGTGAACACACAATACAATATACAGATGATGTATTATAGAAGTGAACATCAGAAACCTATATAATTTTATTAACCAATGTCATCCCAGTAAGTTCAATAGAAGTAAAAAAAAAAAATTAAAAAAGCAACACCATAAGGTGACACTCTATGCCCACAAGGATGGCTACTATCCAAAAAGTGGAAAATAGTTAAGTGTTGGCAAGGACATGGAGAAACTGGAATCCTCCTGCCTTGCTGGTGGGAATGTAAAATGATGCAACCACTGTAGAAAAATTTGGTAGGTCCTGAAAAAAAATTAAACATTTAAAAACAAAAAGAATAAACAAGAAATTTGCTTGCAATAGCTTACGAAAATTTTCATTTTCCAATTTTATAGCTATTTAAGAATTCCAGGGAAAAAGAGATACACCAACAAAATACTAACATTTCCAGATGCAAATAAACCCTTTGTTTTATCTTTACGTCTTCTATTTATAACAAAAACTTAATTTTATAAATTTAATTAAAAAACAGCAGCACCATTCCCTAAAATCCCAATGTCATTTTACATGGCAATAACTGGTTTGCTTTAAACCAATCAAGTATGCCTAAGCTAAGAATAAATATACTCCGCTACTTCTAACATATTTCATTGTTATTTATGTATCTTTGAAAAGAGAATAAAACTATTTCTGGGCTATGGGTGGGTATAAATTCTAAAAAACTAGGTAGTAAAGCCTTTTATATAAGTGACTTTCAGCTTTTATTTGTTTTGGGGTTTTTTTCTGCTGACAAGACTGATTCTTTGCATAAGCCAATAACGAGAATGTTGACTAAATGAAAGATTACTGTATTATCCAAAAATAACAAAATTGCTTTCACAGCTCTGTACATTTAGAGGGGAAAAACCATCTTTCTTGTTGTTGGAGGGCAAACTTACATTCTTAAGGCCAGTATGTTTCTTGAAAGCATTTCTTAAGCCCCCAAAAGATATTACAAATTCTATAATAAAAATAAATTACAAGTAAAAATTTCACAAGCAAGTTTTTAAGAACTAGATTAATGTATTACTCTTTCTCTTAAAACTCAAAGCATTTTTAGTATAGTTACGTAACACGATTTTCAGTAGTAGCAGTCCACATTCCTTTACCAAAACCCTTTAGCCCAGATGTGTTCTGGAAATTATTATTAAAGTGCATTTACCACATTTTACATAACACCTCATCAAATGCAAATTGTGGCAACAAAATCAAACAAATATGAGTTTTCAGCAAATGGGATAAAGACAATTAATAGCCTCAAGTCACTCAGGTAAGGTTTCTGCCATCTAATAAACAAAAACCTTTTGATTTTCAGAACTTTACACTTCCGAATTGTAAATGAAAAGCTGGAAGAATAAACATCACAAATATTTGTCAAGTATGCTACCTGCCAAACACAGTTTTAAGTATTTAAGAGTATGCATTTATGTACTCCTCACAATGATCCTATGATTTGGTATTACTTCCCTCACTTTTACCAAAGAGCCAAATTGGGTACAAAGAGGTTAAGTAACTTGGTCAGTATCACAAGAATGGCAGTGGAGGCAATAAAACTTGAATTAGGCAGTCTCACTCCACAGTACCTTCTCCTGTTCACCAAGTTATTGATAAAAAGCAGCTCAAAAGAATGGGGAAAGAAAATCAGCTAGAGAGATATGGGCAGGGTTGATAGTCTGAGGATGCTACCAGCTCCCCTCCCAAACCAAAAGCAGACACCAATAACTGCCTCAGAGTTAGAAGAGTTCTGAACATAACACAGGCTCCAGGTAGCCATAATAAAACTATTTGAATTGGCAAGCAGGATGAAAAATACCTGCCAGCCCAATTTCATACTAAGAATATTGGAATACTAAACCAAATCAACTGTCTTTGTTTTACCACTAATTAGACAAACACTACTAGAATGTAATTCTGTAAAAGTATAAATATTTGTCTTTAGTTCACTGATACAGTCCTATTACCCAGAACAGTGCCAGGCACATGTAAAACCTTAGTGTTTGTTGCTTAATGAATGAATAAAGTAGTACTTACAGTTTCTCAGTTTTCTCAACTGTAAAATAGGGAAATAACCATATAGGTACAATCTCTAGCTGAATCTCAAACTCAGAAGTACTTAATTCATCTATGATAAATGACATTCTTTTTTAAAATGCAGAGGTTTTTCACATGCATAAAGGAAAATTTCACTTTGGTTAAATTAAGAATGTTTGTGATCCCAGAAGCTTTGTTTACCTACCCTGTTAATTCAGTGCATTAATGATCAAAATTAAGAATGTATTTAAGAAACTGAGCATGAATTAGCTAAGAGGATCATAATTTAGGAGTTATTTAACTGAAATTTTTTAATTTCCAAGGGACAAAAAAACCCTAAATGCAATCCCTGATATACATATATATTTAACTAACCTTAAGAAAGTCAATGAAGAAAACAAATTTTTGGAAATGCCCTTTAATGGTTCGTGTAGACACTGTTACTTATTGGAAGTTTCCCTAAAATAGGACATCTCTGGTTTGGTCCAGAACTACCACAGCCATCAATATGGCCAGATACCCTGGACTTTATTTCCCTAGTATTCAATAACATCTTCCCACAAGAAAGACCTATAAAATTTTAAATTTACTTCTCTTCATGAAAAATCCTTGATAAGAAGTAAAACTTAGTTGTTAATAAGTAACTTAATTATCCTTTCGAGAAGGATGGCTTTTAAATATCTAGGGGAAAAATTATTAACCTGATTTCTTATTAGCCATGTTAAAACCATACATAAATATAACAATTAAATGGAGTACACTGCTAGTGCAATTTTGGCACTGGGACTCTAATAGCTTAATGTGTTGAACCCTTTAAAAGTAATGGATACTTAATGATATGAACAGATGAGAACCAGGCATATAGAAATTCCTAGAATGTATTTTTTTATGGAACTATCTTCAACTCTTTAAAAACTGAATGCAATTCAGGAAGACTGTTGTTTATTATTTATAAAAGATGATTCAGGACTTGATCTTTAATACTGGCTGTTAACAGTTTCATACATGCTTTTTTTTTTTAAAACAGGAAAACATACCATCAAAGAGAATCTTTCAAATCCTTACATAAACGTATGTAATGATGACCATATACTGACCTATGTTTATTTATAGTTTTACCATAAGACATACAACACAGTACGAAACTTGGTAATTATTCCTGAAATTAGACTTGGGACAGGAAAAAAGACTAAAGACTAAGAAAAGAGTTTATATATCTTACACATAGTTTCAGAACAAAACAAAAACAAAAACCAAAAATCCACACTCAACAGCCAAGGAACTAAACAGAAGTAATGTGACAGCACATCAGAGTACTCTAGCAAAGGCTTCGGGGGTGCTCTATCTCTTAAGGTATCCTACACCTGATTAAAAAAAAAAAAAGGACATTCTTTAACCTGTAAGTATATAAGAGTACCAGAAAATGTGACCTTAGCTATCTCCCTAGAACTGACACTGCACAAATTTCATCTCTGACAGTAATAAAAGAGGAAGGAATTGGGATTAAAATAATTATGACTTATTTTACCCCTAACAGAAAAGACACTAACCACTATCTAATTAGCTGCTTCAGCATTGAGTCAGCAGTATTCCTAGGTTCTATTTTCATCAGCCTTTGACCAGATATGATGACATCATTTAGCCGTGTTAAAATAAGCAAAGAGGCCATTAGACCAAGCTGGCTTTTATTTTAATGCCTTAGTAGCCTACATAAGCAACTCAAAACCTAAGTCGGTATGTAATGCCTCAGGGTTAACAAATCAAAACCTAAGGACAACCAATCATGGTCAACTACTCTTTCCACTTAAGCTATAGCCAATCAAGCAATTTAAAGAGAAAAGCTCTGCATCTTTCTTCTCTTTAAGTATTTCCTGTCTTCTGTTTGTGGAGGGTTCCTACCAACTTCTCGTTTGTTGCTGTTCAATTCATAAATTTTGCTCAAATAAACCCTTAAGATTTTTAATATGCTTCAGTTTACTTATCTTTCAACAGTCTGCAGTTCTCACAATTAAAAGGTAACGTAGCCCTGGCCCACTGGCTTGGATGTAGTGTCGTCCCATACACCAAAAGGTCACGGGTTCAATTCCCACTTGGGGCACATACCTAGGTGGTGGGTTCAATCACCAAATCAGGGTGAGAACAGGAGGTAACCAATCTATGTTTCTCTATCCCTCCTTTCTCCTCTCCCCAAAAATCAATGAACATATTCTTGGGTGAGAATTTAAAAAAAAAAAAAAAGGTGATGCAAAGTAGGACAAAGGAAGAGGAAACTCCTCTGTCCTCCATTAGATTTTAAACTGTCTGAATAAAGGAGCTATTGCAGGGTGTTTGGTCTGGTCCAAAACGTCCATACTTTGGAGATATGTTCTGGTTTATATAACATTGATTTCACTTTTGGTTTAGCAGATTAATACATTAAAATTGCTATCATGTTTTATGGTCCAGTAATTGTGTAGTGGCTATACTGCCAACAGGCACTCTTCTTGCTTGGGCAGCCTAGCTGGCAATGAAACATGGGACTAGGTATATAGGTCAGGGTTCAAAATCTGCAGGATTGCAAAACAGAATTTATGTTAACTACAGAGCAAATGTCTCCATGGGTCTTTTGGAGAGGACCAACTAGCACCAAACTTTTGGTACGGATCAAATGTCTCCATGGACCTTTTGGTGAGGACCAAATAGCTTTATGGACAGGATCAAATATATGCTAATCAAAAGAACTCGTGTTCACCTTTGTATCACTCAGAGTGCACCGCACATATTAATGTTGAAATAATATTAGTACTGATGTTCATTCTTGCAACAATTATTTATTGAATGTACTCTGGGGATACAATGATACACAAGGCCAATATAATCCTTACTCTCACAGAGTTTATAGCCTGCTCTAGGTAAGACAGCAAACAAAGCAGGCATGTGCAATGCAACTTCATATATGTTATGATAAAGGAACATTTAGCCACATAGGAAAAGAACCTAATTTACATTTGCAGGCTAAAAGATGGCTTCCCAGAGAAAATGAGAGCTAAGCTATGAACCAAAGAGGTGTGAAGACAGTTAAAACAGAGGAGCAAGTGTTCCATGTGTAGAAAACGACATGTGCAAAGGCCTGGAGGGCAAAGAGGATGCACTAACTTTACCAGTTTAGGGAAACGAAGTACGACTGGAACTTTACAGGCATACCTCATTGTACTGCTCTTCACTTTACTGAACTTGACAGGTGCTGTACTTTTTAAAAACTGAAGACAAGCCCTGACCAGTGTGGCTCAGTTGGTTGGGTGTCGTTCTGCAAAGCAAAAGGTCACCAGTTCGGTTCCCAGTCAGGGTACATACCTGGGTTGTGGGTTTGGCCCCTGGTAGGGGAGCATGCAAGAGGGAACTGATCAATGTTTCTCTCTCACATCAATGTTTCTCTCCCCCTTTCTCCCTCCTTTCCCCTCTCTCTAAAAATAAATAAAATCTAAACAAATTGAAGGCAAGACCTTCCCACAATCGAAAAGATTACAACTTGCTTTATTGTAATACTTCCTTTCTTGAACCAAACCTGCAACATTTCCAAGGTATGCCTGTATATCTTTGAGAAGAAGGTGAAGAATGAGAAGGAGAAGAGATACAAGGGAGATAAAGCTGGAAGGTCAGCAGAAGCCACACTGTGAAAAGGCTTATTAGGAAATACCACTAACAAGCTGTAGTTGAATATATCAGTACATATAATATAATGTATAGACACTAAAAATGTTTATGAAGCCTTTTGTTCATTCTTGAACATAACAATGGAGATAATAGTATAGGGAAACTCAATAATAAAACAACAACAAAAAAAACCCAACTAGAAAAATGAAAAAAAATTTTGAAAAAACATTTATCACCCAAAGATGACAATACAAATAGCTGGGAGGCATATGAAAAGGTGTTCGACATGACATATCAGATGGTAATCAAAACCACAGTGAAATATCACCTCATATCCATTAGGGTTACCATTGGAAAAAAACCCAGAAAACAAGTGTTAGTAAGGACACAGAGAAATTGAAACCCTTGCAGTACACTCTGGATGGAACTGTAAAATGGTGCAGGCACTATGATAAACAGCACAGTAGTTCCTCAAAAAATTAAAAATATGATTATCATGATCCAGCAATTCCACCTCTAGATATATATCCAAAAAAAAATTGAAAGCACGGTATAAAAGAGGTATTTGCATACCCATATTCCTAGCAGCACTATTCACAAAAGCAAAGATGTATAAGCAACCCAAATATCCATCACAGATAAATGTATAAACAAACTGCTGTATGTGCATATAGTTGAATACTATTAAGCCTTAAAAAGGAAAAACCATTAAAAGCAAAATAAGCTAGTCACAAAAAGACTAATAATGTGCTAATAATATGCATTTCCACTTGATGGGAGGTTTTGCACTAGCTATTTTCAATGCCAGTGAATTCTTCCTCCACCCATATTCATGTAACTGCTTTACCAAATCTTTGCTCAAATGTCATTGTCTCAATGAAAGCTATCATAAACATTGCTTTAAAAGTTACAAACTCCTTCACATCTCCATATACTTCCAAACCCCCTTACCCACATTCTAACAATTTCTTATTTATTTATATAATTTCTCGATAAGTTATTTATGTATTGTTTGTCTCCTACCCTTCCTCCCCATCCCTAACCCCACAAGAATCTAAATTCCACTGGAGCAGGGATATTTGACTTTAGCTCACAGTTATACCCCAAGCATTTAGAACAGTGTCTAGCAACTAGCAGGTCAGGAAGGAAGAAGGGAAGGAATTAAAAAAAAAAAAAAAAAAAAGACAGACATGTGGAAGGTTTAATGAAATATGCAGATATATGATAATCAGAAGAAAACTTATGTTCATAAATGACTTATTAAGGTTATACATTAAAATTAATGAAGTATCTTCTGAAGAGTAAAGACTCACTCAAAACTTCTATTGGTACTCAGCTCAATTCATTGTAATTATTTTTATTCACACTTATATTCCCCTATTAGAAAGTGAGTAAGCTACAGGTAGTATCTGACCCAAGCAGGCATTTAATAACTATTGGAGTTATCAAGTAGGTCTTACTGGGTAGATCATGCCTAGTTCATAATACATACTTATACTCCCATTCCATTGGAATGGAATGGAATGGAAAGAATGGCATTCTGCCAGACTTTCAACTTACAAAACAAATTAGGAGGTTTTTTATTACAAGTGTCGATACAAAAGTTTTTCCAGTTTTATAGAGAAATAACTGACATACACATTTAAGGTATACAGCATGATAGTTTGATTTACATTAACTGTGAAATGATTACCACACTAAGTTCAGCTAACTTCCCATCTTCTTGTGTAGATAAAAATTTTTTTTAAATTTCTCCTTGTGATGAGAACTCTCAGGACATACTGTCTCAACAACTTCCCTGTGTATTATACAGCAGTGTTAGCTAAAATCATCATGGGGTACGTTTATATCCCCACTACTTATTTATCTTATAACTGAAATTTATACCTTTTGACCACCCTCTTTCAATTCTCCCTCACCCACCCTCCACCTCTGGCAACCACAAGGCTGATTTTTTTTTTCTTCTTAAATGCAACATAATAATTAAGCTCATATAGTATTTGTTTTTCCCTGTCTGACTTGCTTCACTTATCCATTCACCTGTAAACAGACTCTTAGGTTGAATCCATGTCAGAATTTTTTTTTCAAGAATTAAGCACAATCTAAAAGCATATTCACTATAACATGAGAAGTAGAATGACTTCAAAGACTGAAATCATCAAAACCTCCTCCTGGCAGTTGATGTCAACAAATACTTTATACAGAAGAAACCTAACTCCTATTACGATAACTTAAAATATTTTTCTTCTACACAAGAGTTTTCCCTTTCTTCCTTCTTTGCCTTCACACACACACGTAAAATATCACTGGCACATTCATTATTACTTTCATATACTTTAGGTGGGTACCCTAGATGGTATGAATCAACCCCTTCAACGCAGAATTCTAGAGACACAGATTCTCAAATTGCAGTAATAAAGGAGAAATGTTCCTACAGTTCATATTGTTTACATAAATTTTTATCCTAACATTACTTAAACCTATGCAAACATAAAACTTTAAGTACTCTTATGCATATCTTACATAAACATAAAGCCAAATAAACTAAAAACTCAATATAAAACTTCCAAACAAAATTCAATTTAACAAAAACAATTAAAAGATAGTGCAATTTTGCTGAATTTAAATCTCTGCTCACAACATGAAAATGGTACTAACTGCATCACTGCGAGCTTCCTTTAAGTTTGGAATGCCTGTACTAACTACTAAATGCCTCGAGCATGTTTTTCTGTTTAACATTATTATGAAACATTAATTCCACATTATAGAAAATCATTTGGTCTTCATTTAAATCATCCTATTCATTAAAATTACCTCTACTCTTTTCCTTAATATTAGTCCCCAATGATCAAAACAGTAAATACTTGGCACCACCAAAAATAAATGCAAATTCTAACCCAAAAGTCAAGGGACAGTATTCAATTACAATTCAAATGATCCAAAACATGTTTAAGATGATCTACCATTGATACTACATACTAAATTTTTAAATCCTAGAGCACTTTCAGACATCATTTGAAAATCATGTTCATTATATAATCCTGCCAGCAAATAGTGAAGAGTTTCCATTATCTAATAACCCATAGTCACCAGGAAGAAGTTTCCAAAGATATATGTGGAATCATCTTCCATGAAGGTTAAAAATAAATCAAATCCACCTATCCAAAATAATTTCAGGGGTGACGAAAATGATGGACTCCAGAAGTTGACTATTACCACTGCTGTTGTTACTGAAGCATGTATATATTGTTTAACACTGTTCCAGGGAGCAACAAGATGACTTTAAAGGCCATAAAAACTCTTGTTCAATTTCAGAATCCTAATAACTCTCTTCTTAGAAATTATAAGAAACTAAGTTAAGGAGTGTTGATAAACGGGCACTAGCCTGGAGGTTTGGAAACCTGCATTTTAATCCCTACTTGTCATGAATTAGCTTTACAACCCTTTTATCTCTTGTTCTCAGCCTCCTCATTTGTCAAATGAGAGAGTTGAACTGGATGTCTTTTTAAGACCTATTAGCTGTAAATTTCAATCCCTATCATTAGCATTCTCAGAATTCTATAATGACATTTCTGGAATTAAAATGGTTACTTATTTACACACACCAAATCTAAAACAGCTCAGTTTGCCTTAGGAAGAACTGTACAGAGCTTGAGAGAATTATATTTAAAAGCTTTCTCTTGACAAAAATTGAATCATTAAAGAAGAAAATCAGGCCCTGGCCAGGTGGCTCTGTTGGTTGGAGTGTCATCTCATGCACCAAAAGGTGGTGGTTGGTTCCCAGCCAGGACACATACCTAGGTTGAGGGTTCGACCCTGGTTGGGGCACATATGGGAGGCAACAGATGAATGTTTCTCTTTTGGGTGAGGATTATGAAGAAAAAAGAAGAAGAAGAAGAAAAGTACAATTTAAAAAGTTTTTATTAAAGTATAATTAAAAGAACTCAAAACTATATGTAGCAGACACTATGTGCTATCCAGATCCCCCTTCAGAAATGAAGGATTTATTGCCCAGCTGCTGGGAGTGTCGGTGGGAAACAGCCTTCACCTGTCAGGCCTTTTCAGGCACTGCCTCGGCTGAAGAGAGCTGCCTGCCCAAGTGAACTTCACTGAGCGCCTAATCAAAACAGGGCCATATGGGTCAAGCAATTGCCGTAACTTTGGACAACTTGGAAGATTATCCCAGCTTCAAAGTTCCCCACGAAGTCAATTGTGGTTTTTTTTGATACTATATTACAACTCAGTTTATCTCTTCTGATTCCCTTCCATCCCTTCCACAGATGTTGATCCTTGGAACATTCCATAATAAACTTATGTATGCTAATCGCCCTCTCAGCTTCCCCAGGGAACCCAACTAGCAGCCACTGGTGAATGGGGATGGTTAAGGAAAGAAGGCTCTAACATGAAGTTCTGGAGTTGCGTCACTGTCTACCTAGCAACTCAGCTGGCAGAGAACCCCATCACTGGTGGGGAGCAGAACAGAGGCCCTAGTACAAGTGGCAGTGCAACCGTTAAAACTTTCACTATTGGTAAACTGTGTAGTTTTGCAGTGCAAGGAAATACACAAGTCGGTAAACTTTTTAAAAGGACCAGATAGTTTTTCATATTTGAAATGGGGCATTACAAAAACAGGCAGGCCTGGGACTGGATTTGGTCCTCAAACCATAGCCTGCTGACCCTTGTGCTAGAAGGGCCAATGTATCTGGTATTTGGGAGATATAAGGACCATGAAACTGGGTTGTTGTTGCGAAAGGCAATGGACCCTTTGGAGAAATATAACAAGGGGTGAAAGCGAGTAAAAGAGAATTAAAAGCTAAGTGTGAAAAACAGAAGGTTCTTTGGTAACAAAGAAAGACACTCATATCTAGCAGTAGGAGGCCACAAAGGATAAGGACCAGAACTTAATCATCACAAGAGTGGCAGAGCTCCAAAGAAAGTTAAATTCTCAATCTGGACAGGTCTGCTATGCCAAGTCACCCATGGGAAAAGGGAAATAATTGGAACCCTGAAAAAGGAGGGTGGGGTGTGGTTGATTAACCTGAAAATCCTTAATCTCCAGGTTCCCTTGAGCCGTCTGAGCTTGGAGAACAAACCCACAAATCTTTATTAACTGTTAGTGTTACTCTCATCAGCTATAATGACAGACTACAGACCTCCGAAATTCTCTCCTTCATAAAAGCAGTGAGAACTCTGGCAAAAATATAAGAATCAACCTTTTCAGAACTCTCAAAATTACAAAGGACTGCAGCAATCTGGGGAGTGTTTATTCAACAAATATGGCTGAATCTCAGTAAAAGCAGCAAGCTTTGTGAGGTTTCAATTTGCCATATTCCTGTTCTACTCTTTCCCAGTTCCACTGAGCCATGAAAACCAACAGCCTACATTCAGTGAAAAATCAGGAGCTACTAGAGGGGACAGAACAGGGTTGGATCTCCTTAAAAGTCCCATTCCCAGAAAACTGTCATTATTTGCAATGTCTGGTGGCTCCCTGAAAAACTCTAGTAACAAAGCTGTCTTTATTTGACCTGATTCTGAGCTCATCCAGTGCAAAAAGCCTTTTCTCTGGGTGCCTTTGGTGAAAAACAATCAGAGGCAATTGTCAAACATTTTGACTGCCCAAGATGATGGACAATATTTGGGGCAAATGACAGAGTAATGAAAGGGCTTAAAAGGAAAAACTGGGGAATGAGACATCCGTGGAAATTCTGGAAAGTTCCAACATATTCCTGGGAATCTAAAAGGCCACATACAGGCATAACCTGTGCACATGCTCTCAAAAGACCTGCAGAGGCCTTAAACTCTCACTTCTGGCTAACCTTTAGGCGCTGAACAAGCAGGAAAAGAGAGCTAAGACAGAATTGTAAACTGTCTGGCTGTGTCTTGAACACATGTCCCAAAACACACAAGAGGTCACCCTTAGCAAAGACTGGAAGACTTATATATTCCAAGTATCCAAGGAAATCTCTGCCTATTCATTAGCCTAACCAGTAAGCTGAAGGGAGACTTCAGTAACCATATACCGAAAATGCAGACTTTATACTATTAGTTCCAAAAAGTCACAACAAATAACAAATAGCAACAATAAATAATCCTGGGGAAAAGAGGGAACACGATTTCTACAACTGATACATTATTTAAAATATCCAGTTTTCAACAAAAAAAATTATGAAGCATGAAAAGAAACTATGGTTTATACATGGTTTATACATGGAGAGGGGAGTCAATATAAACTGTCCCTGAGAAGGCCCAACACTGAACTTACTAGACTAAGACTTTAAATCAACTATTTTAAATATGTTAAATAACTGAAGGAAACCATGTCTAAAGAACTAAAAGAGAGTATGAATATGATGTCTCACCAAGTGAGAATATCAACTGAGAAAAATTATTTTTAAAAAAGATCAAACAGAAATTACAGAATTTAAGAAATATAGTAACTAAAATGAAAAAAATTCAACAGAGATGCATAACACTAGATATGCAGACAGAAAAAAACAATCAGCAACCTTGAAGATGGGTCAATTAAGACTAGCCAGTCTGAGAAATGGAAAGAACAACGAATGAAGAAAAATGAACAGAGCCACAGAAACTTGCAGGACACCATTAAGAATACAAACAAACACATAATGGATAAGAGAGGAGGGGGGAAAGAGGACAAAATATATGAAAAGCATTAACAGACACATCTAAGATGCTCAATAAATTTCAAGTAGGGTAAACTCAAAGAGATCCAGACCAACACACATTACAACCAAATTGTCAAAAACCAATGAAAAAGAGAATTACCTCAAAAACATTAAGAAAGTAACTCATTACAAAAGATCCTCCTGAGAGTAACAGTAGATTTCTCCTCAGGAACCATGGAGACAGTGGGATGATATATTGAAGTGGTAAAAGAAAAAGACTGTCAACCAAGAATTCTATAGCCTAAAAAACTATCCTTTCAAAACTGAAGGAGAAATTAAGACATTCCTGATAAAACTGTGAAAGCTTGTTGCTGGTGGGTTTTGCCCTAAAAAAAAATACTAAAAGGTGCACTCCAGGATGAAATGACACTAAACAGTAATTCAAATCCATATGAAAAACATGTCCTCAAAAAATTAAAAATGGAACTGCCCTCTGACCCAGCAATTCCACTTCTGGCAACATATCCTAGAATCCAGAAACGGCAATCAGAAAGAACTTAGGCACCCCTGTGTTCATAGTCACATTATTTACAATAGCCAAGGTGTGGAAACAACCGAAGTGCCCATCAGTAGATGAGTGGATGAAAAAGCTGTGGTACATTTACACAATGGAATACTACATGGCTGTAAAAAAAGAAGGAACTTTTACCCTTTGCAACAGCATGGATGGACTAGAGGTTATTATGCTAAGCAAAATAAGCCCATCAGAGAAATGCAAATACTGTATGATCTCACTCACATGTAGAATCTAATGAACAAAATAAACTGATAATAAAATAAAACCAGAGGCATGGATACATGGAACAGAGGAACAGCTCTCTAAGGGGAGGGGAATGGGGAGGACTGGAAGAGATTAGGTCAAAGAACATATATGCATATATGCATAGCCCATGGATGCACACAGCAATGTGGTGAAGGCTGGGCAAGGGGTGTGGGAGGCTGGGTGGAGGGGGTTGAGGAGGGGAAGGTGGGGAACATCTGTAAAAGTGTCAACAATAAAAAAAAAAAGAAAAATACAAAGCAGTAATACAGGTAACTTCATAGATAACTACAAAAGACAGTATAGATGTATTTGTAATTTTTTTCTCCTGATTTAAAAGATAACTACCTTAAGCAGTAATTAGAAATATGTGTTAATGAGTATACAACAAAGGTGAAATTTGTAGGACAATAACACAAAGGATAGGAAAGGGAATGGAGCTTTATATAAGCCAAGTTTTGTCACACAGACAAAAAAATACTGAATGATTCCACTTACATTAGGTACCCAGGCTAGTCAAATTCATGGCGACAGTGGGTAGAATTGTAGGTTGTTCTCAAGGGGTAAGGGTATGGATAATTATTGTTTAATGGGTATTTACAAGATGTCTTGGTTTTACAAGATGAAAAGAGTTCTGTGGTGATAGTTGCACAACATGACTGTACCTCGTATCAATGAAGTGTATACTTAAAAAATGGTTAAGGTGTTTAATTTTATTATATATATTTTACCACAATAAAAAAACTGTGGCATCCTTGCTGGGTGTCTCTGTTGATTGGAGCACTGTCCCAGACACCAAAAGGTTGAGGGTTCCATCCCTGGACAGGGCACATACCTAGGTTGCAGGTTCGATCCCCTCTCGGGACTCATATGGGAGGCAAACGATTGATATATGTCTGTCTCTCTCTCTCTAAAATCGATGAATATATTCTCGGGTCAAGATTAACAAAATATTTGTGGAGAAAAAGTCAGTTATGGTATTTCATATGTATTAAAGCAGCATAAATGACATATCGTTACTTTTAAAGGAAAAAATAACCACCTTGTTCTTTACAGGTTGAATTTAAATCAAAAGAAATTTGTACCATATGCCATTGTTTGTTTATATCAGATAACACAACAGAACCTAAAGGTTTGAGATACCCACTGGCTTAGAGGAGGGGAATTTTAAAAGTCAAGGACCTGAAGTTTATGTAAGCCTGTTAAGGTGAAAACGTAAGAATCTAGGAAGAAAATGCCCAGATACCAGTGTAAGATATAAGAAAGAGAACTGTGTAGAGAACTGATAGAAGACTTGAAGAAAACCAGAATCCAAGCAGGTCAGCAGAGATAGATTATCCTGCAGGTAGGCTCTAAGTAAAATGCAGCACAAAGTTGATAAACTATTTCTCTACAGCTATTTTTTTTTAATTACAATAATAGACAGCTGAGACAAACAGAAGGCTTTGAAGAACTCAGAGAATTATAAGCTGAGAGAACCAATTATAAACAATTAAAGACTTAAGAAAACTAACCTATGGCAAGGCTAAAGCAGATGAAAAGTCACTCAGTAATTTTTAATGGAAACAACAATGAGTTTTAATGGGTAAAGAAGCTCACAGCTACCAAACATATAGTTAATGGTCACCAACATTTGCAGAAAGCATTAGTTAAGAAAGAAAAGCAAAACAAAAATTTGGAGGAAACTAACAATTCAGGAAAAGAAAACTTCAACAAGAACTCCACTATGCTTAAAAAATAAAATCAAAACCAGAATATCTTGAAAAACTTAAACAAGGAAATTTAAGAGGATTGAAAAATACATAGGAAGAAAATATCTCAGAAAACAGACCAAAATGAGAAGGAAATAACAGGAGACAGAAAAGAAACTTTGTATCAGCAGGTCCATCATCAATTGGACAGAGTAAGTGCCCTAAGAACTTGGGAGGACAACAATGTTTCTCAAAAAAGATAAGGACTGCCTCCCCCAGGGAGTGTGTGGAAATGCCTGGGGACATTTCTAGACAGTCTAATAACTAATGACTTATACTGGCATTTTAATGCCTGGGAGCCAGGGTAATCAAAGCCCTGCAAGCACTATTTAGTCCAACACAAAAATAGTACTATCTGAATGCCTACAGTGCCCTCTACTGAGAAACACTAGACTATGGAGAAGAATTCTCTCAGTGCCTAACACAATATGTATTTTCATAAAATTTAATAAAACCAGGACGAATGAAAGACACCAAAACAAATCTTGCATACAAAAAAAGGATCAAGAATCAGAGCAACATCAAGCCCTTCAAAAACCACAGTGAAAGTTCAAAGACAAGAGAAATGCCTTTGAAATGTTGATGGAAACTTATTTCCAACCAAATTACCAAAAGAGTGTGACAATAAAAGACATTTTTAAAAGATTCAAGTTCTAAAATATACCTTCTATGCAACTTTCCTCAAGAAACTATTAGGTAACATATTCCAGCAAAACAAAGGCCTAAGCCAAGAGTGGATGAGGAATGAAATCCAGCTTAAAAAGGGGGGGGTGGGGGGTGGTGAGAATTCCAGCTGGCGAACAGCATACATAAGTTTCAGAGTAGTAACTCTGTAACAAACAAGAGAACAGCTGACAGAGGTTTCAGAATAACTCTATAACAAGTCTTAAAACAAGTCTAGATCAGAGCAAGGGAATTAACAGCTCTGCAGGGCAGGTCCTCCCCAACTCCACTCCTTCCACACCAGGCAAAACTGGTAGATCATGTGATGTGTTTGCGGGTTTGAAAACCCTGATGGATTTGTATGACTTTTAGGAAAAAATAGCAATAGATGCACATAAAACTAATAAGTAAATAAAAAAGGAGGTAAATAACTCCAAGGAAAACAAAGAATGTATAGTAAAGAGCAAGTATTCACAGTATGCTATTACTATTAGTATACAAATTACTATTTCTATGGTCATAACGCAAAAACTGATTTAACTAGTTTTATTACCTATATTGGAATACAGTAAAAGGATATGTAAGAAGTGTGATCAATCCTCAATTGCCATAACCGAAAGAGTAAGGTAATGTTCAATATTGCCAGAGACAAGTACAGTTGTATAACTATTATTTAAAAATACGGATGAAAATATTAGAAGAAAGGTTTGAAAGTGGTTGCTGCTGGAAAGCTGGACTAGAGGGACACGATGGGTGAGGGACAAGCTGTTTTGGTCATAAGCATTCTAGTACTTGGTTATGTGTTTTTTGAGCAAAATTAATTTGACAAATTATAGGATTTCATAAACCTAACACTATAATGACATTAAAAGTGAGGCAGATTATATATTTTGAAACGGAACAGGTTTTTTTTAATTAAGCAAGCGCTTATTTTTATTAATATATTCACTCGAAAATTATTTACTGCAACAATTATCTTACTGCCAGACATACTTTTTAAAGGTTTTATTTATTTATTTTTAGAGAGAGAGAAAGTGATGGAGAAAGAGAGGGAGAGAAACATCCATTGGTTGCCTCTCACATACCACCAACAGGGGACCTGGCGGGCAACCAAGGCATGTGCCCTGACTGGGAATCTAACCGGCAACCTTTCGGTTTGCCTGAAAGGCAAACCCACTGAGCCACAACAGTCAGGGTACTGCCAGGCATTTTTTCTAAGCACTGGACATAAATGGATATGAGATGATATAAAGACACACATATAGATATACAACTGACATTTTTTTTTTAAATCCTCACCCAAGGATATGTTTATTGATTTGAGGGAGTGAGGAAGGGAGACAGAAAGAAAAACATCAATGTGAAAGAGAAACATGGTCATTTGCCTCCAAAACACACCCCAACCCAGATCAATAGGCAACCAAGGTACTGTATGTGCACTGTGTGCCGAATGATGCTCCAACCAACTGAATCACCTGGCCAGGGCTACAACTGACCTTTGAACAATGTGGCACTTGGGGGCACCAACCCCTGCATAGTCAAAAATCCCGTGTAACTTCTGATTCCCCCAAAACTTAAGTGGTCCCTCAGTACTATTGTCCCTCGGTATCAGTGTCGGATTGGTTCCAGGACCCCTGCAGATACAAAAATCCATGGATGTTCAAGTTTTTTATATAAAATGGCATAAAGCAATACATACAGTCTGCTCTCCGCATTCGTTGATGAAAAATACTGTTGGCTGAATCCACAGATGCAAAAGCCAATCTGTGTATTATACAGATACAGAAGGCCAACTGTGTATTACTGACCACGTATAAGTGGACCAGTACAGTTCAAGCCCATGTTGTTCAAGAGTCAACTGTAGTTACAATGAGGGTGTCAAACTCTAGCACTACTGGATATTTTGGACTAGATTTGGGGGCGGGGTGCAGGAGGATGTCTGTCCTGAGCATGTTTAGTAGCATCTGACTTCTACCCACTAGATGTCAGTAGCACCCCCACTCCAGCTGTAATAACCAAAAATGTCTCCAGACACTGCCAAATGTCCCATGGGAACAAAACTGCCCCCAGGTGAAAATCATGGCTGTATATGTATAAAAATATACACCCAAAAAGACAGCAGTAATTATTCCTGGAAGATTAAGATTACAAAAAAGTCACCATTTTTGACATCCCTGGGGCTTAATTTTCATATAAATGTATTACTTTAATAATTAGGATACTAAAAACTAAAATAAAAACTTACAAAATAAATAAAAGCAACTAAATGCAACCACAAAATCTTAATAAGTAATAGAGGATATTTGGCAGTTTTTTGAGAAATCAGTAAGAAAAAGAAAACGAGAAAAAAACTAGTATATAAATTCATTAAAATACTAAGTTCAACTTGTTTTATTATTATTTTCAACAATGATATTTTTATATGTGCACAAAAACTACTCGTTTCTGAAACATCAATTTTAGTAACAGAAAATACCTACTTTGTAGTGTTTATTGGTCCATTTTCTTTTAAAGTAAGGAAAACACAGGATTCCTCAAAAAGCTGGAAATGACCTAACACTTCTAGTCCTACCTAGATACCCAGGAGAAGTGAAAGCATATGTTCAAACAAACTCATGCACAAGTGTTAACAGCATTATTCATAACAGCCCAAAAGCAGAAACACTCAAATGTCCAATAGATGGACAAACTGAATAATGGTATTATCCATACAACAGAATAGTATTCAGCCATAAAAAGGAATAAAGTGTTGTTATATGCTACAACATAGATGAACCTTAAAAACATCATCTTAAGTTAAAGAAGTCAGTCACAAAAATATACAATTCCATTTATATGATATGTCCAGAATAAGCAAATCCACAGAGATGGAAAGCTGCAGCTGCCAAGGAGAGTGACAATTAGGACTAACTGCTTATTGGTGCCGGGTGCATTTGTGGGGTAATGAAAAAATGTTCTGAAATTGGACAGTGATGATGACTATAAAACACAGTGACTATACTAAAAAAACACAGAAATGTACACTTTAAAGGAGTGAATTTTATGTTATGAGAATTACATTTCTTTTTTCAAGTTTTTATTTATTGGTTTTAGAGAGAGAGGAAAGGGGGGAGAGGGAGGGGAACGAGTGAGAGAGAAACACTGATTTATTATTCTCTTATTTATGCATTCATTGGTTGCTTCTTGTATGTGCCCTGACCAGAGAGATCAAACCCACAACCTTGGGATATTGGGAAGATGCTCTAACCAATTAAGCTACCCAGTCAGGGCTACATCTCACTTTCTTAATAACGCTTTTTAAAATCTAAAGGTGGCCCTAAGGAATCAATTTCCTAAGCACAAACATTAATAGCTGTTAATATCACAACAAACTGTGTGTGCCTTCTGATGGAAGATATCGTCACTATCAGTGAAGTAATCTTGCTCTCCTCTTCCCAACATATAAAAGAAAATAAACCAATTCTGAACAAGTCCCTAGATCCAACTAACCAATAGGGGAAAACAAGTAAGACAACAGAACACATTAAACTATAACACAGGGCAGCATTCAGCCAAACAAAAACTCTGGGAACCTCTATAGAAACAAAGACCTGGCTTCTTTAACAAAAATGGCAAGGAAAAGGAAAAGATGATGGAGAGGGTTCCAGTCATAATGTGTTATTTGGATCCTAAGTTGAACAAACTGTTTAATGATAAATGAGAAAATAAGAAGTTTGAACAGTAGATATTAGATAACACTATTAGAAGTTATTCATTTTTTGACTTCTGGCCATGATGGATGTGTAGGTAGTTACTCTTTGCTTCCTCGAACAACCAAAAGGACGACAACAAATTTAGAAACAAAAAACAACCAGAACTGCCAGAGAATTGAACTGTATGGATTTCTGACAACCAAGGAGTTAAAGAAGAAATATTCATCCAGACTGGTAGGAGGGGTGAGATGGGCAGCGGGGGCTGACAGGACCCACGGCAAGGCAGCAGACTGGGCAGACAAGGTGGCAGCTGACAGATCGGGCGGTCCCACATTTGTGTGCAGATAAGCCATGAGGAAGAACTGGGGAGCGAGACAGACAGTGCAACACAGGATTCCAGCATGGGGCAGCAGTGGGGGGGTGGAGAAGGCCTCAAAACCTCTGGCTGTAAAAACCTGTGGGAGTCGCACAAAACTCCCAGCCTCACAAGAGAGTCCATTGGAGAGACTCACAGGGTCCTAGCACATACACAAACCCACCCGCTAACCTAGGGATCAGTACCAGAAGGGCCCAGTTTGCTGATGGATAGCAGAGAAAGTGGTTGAAGGTGGGGCAAGGGCTGAGCGAGCAGCATTGTTCCCTCTCTGACCCTTCCCCCACATACAGCATCTCAATGCTGCAAAGTAGGTTACCCAGCCCAGGTGAATACCTAAGGCTCTGTCCCTTACAATGTAACACGTGTGCCAAGAAAAAGATATATGGCCTAAATGAAAGAACAGATCAAAACTCCAGAAAAAGAACTAAGCAACGAGGAGACAGTCAACCTATCAGATGCAGAGTTCAAAACACTGGTAATCAGGATTCTCAGAGAACTGACTGAGTAGGGATGCAAAACGGAGTAAGAAGTTAAGGCCATGCAAAGTAAAATAAAGAGAAATATAAAGGGAACCAAAGTGAAGGAAACTGGGACTCAAATCAACGATTTGGAACAGAAGAATGAAATAAACATTCAACAAGAACAAAATGAAGAAACAAGAATTAAAAGAAATGAGGAGAGGCTTAGGAAACTCCGGACAACTTTAAATGTTCCAACATCCAAATCATAGGGGTGCCAGGAGGAGAAGAGGAAGAGCAAGAAATTGAAAACTTATTTGAAAAAAAATGGAGAACTTCCCCAATCTGGCAAAGGAAATAGACTCCCAGAAAGTTCAGGAAGCTCAGAGTCCCAAAAAAAATTGGACCCAAGGAGGAACATACTAAGACACATCATAATTAAATTAATCAAAATTAAAAATATGGAGAGAACCTTAAAAGCAACAAGACAAAAGGAGACGGTTACCTACAAAAAGGAGTTCTCATAAGTCTATCAGCTGATTTATCAAAAGAAACCTTACAGGCAAGAAAGGGTTGGAAAGAAGTATTCAAAGTCATGAATGGCAAGGACCTACATCCGAGATTACTCTGTTCAGCAAAGCTATCATTTAGAATGGAAGGGCAGACAAAGTGCTTCCCAGGCAAGGTCAAGTTAAAGGAGTTCATCATCACCACGCCCTTTTAAATTAAATGTTAAAGGGACTTATCTAAGAAAAAGAAGATAAAAACTATGTACAGTAAAATGACAACAAACTCACAATTATCAACAACTGAACCTAAAAAACAAAAACTAAGCAAACAACTAGAATAGGCACAGAATCACAGAAATGGAGATCACACAGAGGGTTATCAGCCGGGAGGAGGCGGGGGGCAGGGGGAGAATGGAGGAAAAGGTACAGGGAATAAAAAGCATAAATGGTAGGTCCAAAATAGACAGGGGAAGGTTAAGAATAGTATAGGAAATGGAGAAGCCAAAGGACTTTATGTACAACCTATGGACATGAACTAAGGGGGAGGGGGATGGTGGTCGGGGGGCGGGTGCAGTGCAGAGGAGGATAAAGCGGAGGAAAAAACTGGTCAACTCTAATAGCATAAACAATAAAATATGCTTAAAAATAAAAGAAATTATTCATTTTTCTTAACAATTTGGTATATATTACAATAATGGTATTGTGATTATCTTTTAAAGTCCTTATCTTTCAGATACGTACTGAAATATTCACGGATGAAACTAACTATGATTCTGAGATTTGCTTCAAAATAATTTGGGACTGGGAGGTGTGGAGAGAAGTGTAAGTAAAACAGGACTGGTGATGACTTGTTACTGTTTTAAGATGAGTGACAAGTCTGTGGGAGGTTGCACATACTGTATTACTTTTTACATGCTTAAAACTCTCTATAATAAAAAATTAAAGCACCCTGGTCAGGTGGCTCAGTTAGTTGGAGTGTTGTACCATACAGTAAATGACTGCAAGTTCAATTCCCAGTTAGGGTGCATACTTAGGGGATGAGGTTTTGATTTTCAGTCCAACGGTGCCTATGGGAGACAACCAATCAATATGTCTGTCTGTCTTTCTCCCCCCCATCTCCCTCCCTCCCTCCCCTTCTCTCTCACTAAAACCAATAAACAAATCCTCAGGTGACAATTTAAAAAAAATTAAACCAAGGGTATATGTAATACAATCACATTTACAATATAAAGTACAAACTGTTAGGAGAGGGACACAGATGGGGAGATTATGCGAGAGGATTCAAGCAGGAGAAGCAACCTAAACTACGACAGCGGTACTAAAGAAATGAAAACCACAGATTAAATCAGGGTTATTTCCTTCGGTCAGTGGTTAGGCTGTGGGGTCATTCTAGGCAAAAATTTTTTTATTCACCTGTTGAGCTAAGATGTGTATTAAGAACTCAAAATAATTCTTGGCATATATTAAGTGCTCAATAAATACTAGCTAGTTATCTGAAAGCCCATTATCAACACACGTTTCCCATCACCATTTACCTGTGATCTTGTTAATTTCTGGTTTATCACATTTTATTATTACTAGAGTACAAGCTCCACGAGGGCAAGGTCCTTGCTTCAAACATCATTACATACCCATGGCCTAGCACAAAGCAGCACTCAAATATATTCGCTGAATAATTATTCTAGATCAATAAAATTCAAAGACTCAGTGTATATAAGAGGATGCGTGTAGTATCTAGTGATGGCGAAGATCACTATAAACATTAACAATAACAAGGAATAAAGGGGAACAAGCAAGTTAAGTGTGTTCTGTGGAAGGGAACGGCAGGCATGTGAGATGAACTGAATAATGGATGTATTACATTTGAAATAGCAAAGTTAAACAGGAAGTTAGAAATATGTCTAAGATATCTAGAAGCCAAAGATACAAAAGTGATTATAAGCATGGCCCCTAAAGACAATCTGTCCAGATTTAAATGCCACTTCTGCTGCCTCCTGGTTGCAATATCTTGGACAGATAATTATTTAACCTCTGGGCTCCAGTATTCTGGTGCCAAAAAATAAAAAGAAAAAAGAAAAAGAAAAAAAAAACCCCACCCAACAGCAAAAGAAATCAACTGTGCCAACCTTACTGGGCTGTTTTTTTAGGATTAAATTAACAGATACTGAGGCATCAAAATAACACTTAAGTGAATGATAAATAGTAAATGTTAGGTATTAAGATGGCAAGTGACAGTTGAACCTCTGATTTCAAATGAAATGTACAGTGAAAAGAAGAAGAAAACCAGAACCTCAGGTAATAACAACTGGAAACCAAGAAGAGAAAATACATGAAGAAAAGTGATTACGTGGACCAAAGGGAAAACAGGAACTAGTGAGTGCAACCAAAGAGGATTTTCAATAGCAGAAAACGTTGGTTAGGTACATATGGTCTGTTAGAAGGTCACAGGATTTGGCAATGTGAAGGTCAACCAACAACAGGAAAAGGAGAGCATTCTAGAAAGTGTTCAGATGGGTATTATGGAATGAGCGGAGTAAAAAGGAAGGCTATATAGCAGACAGAAAGAAATAGGGAGAATGAATAAAGGTTGTGGACTCAATTCTATCAAATAAAATAATTTTTACTCTATTGTCACCATCATTTAAAATAGGATACTAAGTAACAGCAAAATTTATGAAGGCTAAAATTCTCAGGATAAAGGAAGGACCTTTATGCAAAATCACTATACTGTTCTTATTTTTTGTAATTTCATAGTAAAATCATAAAAATCTTGCAATAGAAAAGGCACCAGAATTTGCAAAACATCATTCTTGACTACCCTAAGAAAATGCAGACAATAAAAGGAAAAAGGGGCTCAGGAGAAACAAAGTCCTCCTACCTTAACAATGAAGAAATCTAGTTACATGTGAGTGAAATATCTCCTAAGACTGTTAGGTAGCAATATCAGTCATGTTATGACAAATATGTATGCCAAATATGTATATGTAGACACAAATACTAATTAAACTTTTTATATTTGCTGGAGAACCAGTAATTTTAGAATACAAATTTCTGGACTATATTTTCTATGTGTCATCTAATGTTACATTTTTATAGTTGCCAAACAAGCATTTTGTTATACCATCAGTGCATTTTTATTGTATACCAACTACAGGAAAAACTATAAGGATATGTTTACAATATACACCAACTACACTTCATATGTCGTGGGGGCTCAAAAAAACTTTGCTGAAATGTACTAAAGTGGTGTATGTCATAAAATGATAAAGACAAAGAATTACAGGGCAGGTTCTATTTCTATGAAAAATGCTGAGATGACCATATAATGCAGTGATTACAAAAGTGGTAATAAGAACACAGGCTTTGAATTCAGGCAAACCTGGGTTCAAATATCAGCTATAATACTTTATAGCGGGGTGACCTTGGCAAAGTTACTTAACCTAAATTTGTCTCCTCATCTGTATAATAGACATGATACCTACATAAGGTTGTAATGGCAGGTTATAATTTTTATATAACATGAATTGCTAAAATCCTACAAAGCCCACTTTTTCCAAGTCCTAGACCAAACCTCTGGAGTATGAGGCAGGGCCCTGCATATTTTTTAAAGTTTTACAAGTGATTCTGACTAGCATTCTCATTCAGGAATCACTGGCCCAAAGCCTTACTAACAAATATTAAAATGCCTCAGTCCAAAGTAAGGAAACCACACAAAGATAAAAAGAGCTTTAAGACACGATCCCTAGGTTAGTTACAAGTTTCTAAAACAGACCTTTATCCCAAACTCCTTTTACAGAGGAAAAAAAGAAAGAAAAAAAAACCACTACCCACTGCAAAGTTCCAATTTAAAACCCTTCCAAAGCCAGCGAACACATGATTCCATACTGAAATTTTACATCAAAATTAGGTACAACTTAGCCTCTTCGTATTCATTATTGAATAGTTTTATATGTATAGATAAACTGGGTACCCAAGACTCTATATAATATGTAAGCTGTCTTGTTATCTTTCTTAAAAATAAAGTTAAGTTTACAGTTTAAATCCACTGATGTGTTACTTAAACACTCCCAATAAATTTTTTATTCAACACAAACATTTTAAAGTGTATACAAGAAATGTTACTAAAGACTGGGTATACTTAAAGCAATTTTCAATATATCAGAAGCAAACCTGAAACCCTCTTAACTAACCCAATAAAACATTTTAGAGAAATGTATAGAACAAAAGCATATAAATACAATCATGAACATTCTATTCCAAAAAAATTAGTATGAGTTAATGAAAACCCCTGGGAAAATTTTAAGAGTCTAGAAACACAGTAGAACTTCTTCAAAATAACAAACGAAGCAGCTTAGAATGGCTATATCAAAATACACCAATAGTATATCAACTGAAAGCAAGCAAGCAAGCAAAAGGAATCTTCTTTTAAAGACTTTTCCGTTACTGTCAAGCAGAGAACTAGATGAGAAAGCAAGGACGAGGCCACACGATAGAAACCTCATGAATGTATATACTTTACTAACTTAGACAAAAGACATTTTCTCTGCTACTTATATTAATGAAGCTTATGAATGACTAATGTAATTGCTAAGTTGAAAAGTGGTAGAATCCAAGCTTTCGTACAACAGTACAAAGGTCATTAACACTATTTCAAACCGGTAAAGTATTATTTAGTTAGCCCAAGCCTCCGTGCATTTGCAAACGCAATTATTAAATATAAATGCCTATCTTCACTCACACAGAACGTTACATTTGCAACATAGTGTGACAGACAGAAAGTAGTACATCAACAGAACTCTATAAATCCCAGGTATTTTAAAGCAGACCAAACATACACAAGTTAAAAGAGGTAGACGATTTTGACTGAAGTTTTTTGCAAGTTATATTTTTAAAAGCACAATAATATCAAAGCACAATTCTAAAACACTGAATTGACTAACAGGTGTTAATTTATAATTTTTGCAAAACTTGATAAAGTGTCAAAATATGTAACTATTCCTTTTTTAAAGTTTAACCATACCTACTTTGTACAAAGTTTACTAGTTCAAAATCAAACTGAAGAGATATGTATTTCTTTGAGTACACCCTTCCTAAGTTAATCCAAAACTGCTTACTTAAAACAAATTTTCTCAACTATTCACCGTAGGCATAACGGACGTATACGTCAGCGAACAATACTGCTGACATTCTAAATATACATATCAATCTGAAGAACAGGTGCAACACTATTTAGATGCATGCTTTTTTTTCCTAAGACTAAATTTGACCTGGAAAGGATTTAAAAATAAACACAAATACCCCAAAATGTTGAACAAGTCTTTAAAAAAGATGTAGCCATTCTGAAATCCAAGACATGAACCTGTAAACTACCAACATCTTCCAAAAGTTAGGTAAACTGGTCCACCAAATTTTCACCTTAAGTGGATCGAGTCAGGCTTAATTATGAGGGGTCTTTAGAATATTTAACTTCGCTTCACATCTGTGAGTAACGTGACAAAAGAATATTTTACTTCCAGCTAATATTAAACTTTTTTCCGTCCTTTCACAAAGACAACATAGATACTCTGGTTTGGCTTTTTATGGGTAAAAAAGGAGGGGTGGTGGAGGAGGGAAAGGCCAGGTGAAGGGTACCCAAAAACAATTTCAGCACAGGCATACCTCGTTTTATTGCGCTTCGCAGAACTGCGTTTTTTTAAATAAATTGAAGGCAAGACCCTCCAACAGCAAAAATATTGCCACTCGCTTCACTGCGGTGGTCTGGAACCGAACCCGCAGTATCTCTGAGGTATGCCTGTATGGGGAAGGCTTGATGAGTCAGTCCCTAAACTAAAGAAGAACTGAAGGGGAATCGAAGTGCATAGGGCAGCATCTCAGGTGAAGATACTTAAAGTTGGCGGTAGGAAATGAAAACTTCACAGGTCAGCGGCAAGCCATTGTGCTTGGTAGCAGCACTGGAAAGAAGCGTGGTTGTCAAGGGGCAAGTGCGTACCAACTCCAGGGGTGGGGGCCAGACGTGCCGAATCGGAAAGGGGGGTGATCTGGGAAAAGGTGGTAAAATGCCCATCCCTGTTCTTCTCCTCGGGTTCTCCATCTCAAGAGGCAAAACAAAGCAAGCTCACTGTTCAGGGGCCCCACGCCGGACTCTCCCACAGAAAGGAGTTCTGCCCCAAGCCCGGGAGGCCCGGGCAGGCCGCCTCCAGAGGAGCCCCCGCAGACGCCATACTAAAAGCCAAAATGGCTGCCCCAAGGAAGCCCGCACCGCGCAGCTGGTGAGGGTTTGGGAACAAGCTTCTGCGGGAAAGGGGGAGGAGGACTCTAGCAGAAACCGTGACCAGGACCAACGCCCCCGAGCCACGCAGGTAGGCTCCTCCGGTCTTCCCAAGCCCGCGGGATCCCAATGAGGGGAGTCCCGTCCCCACCCCCCATGGGGAACCCCGCTGCCGCAGCCGTCCCGCACACCGACCTGCAGTTCGGCTCGCTCCACCTCCCAGTGCGCCCGCTCCATCTCGAACCGAGCCCACTCGTGCTGGATGTAGTGCAGTATCCCTGGGATAGTGTACTGTTGCGGCCGGGACAGCTCGGGGCCTGCCGCTGGACCCGCTCCTTCGGCGGCGGGAGGACCCCCGCCGCCCGCCGCTCCATTCCCCCCTGGCGAAAGGCTCATATTCCCTGCAGGTCCCTGCTGTTGCCGTGGAGGGGCCGCCATCCCCGGGCCGCCACCACTGCCTCCGGCGAGCTCGTCCATTGTGTGTGGGGCCCCGGCCGGGGCGCAGGGCGAGACGCCGACAGCTGGGGGAAGGGCCGGGGAGGATGGCCCCGCTCTAGCGGCGGGGCGGAGGCCAGCTGGGAGTGGGGCGGGGAAGGGATGGTTGCTGTATGCCTGCCGTGGGTCAGAGCAGGGAGCTGCCGGCCGCCGCCATTACAGTCCCTCCTCCATCTGCCCGTCTCACTCACTCACTTTAGGGAAAGCGGGGAAAGGGGGGGGCCTGTCGGGAGGGGGTAGAGGGGGCAGGGTTGGGAAGAGATAGACGTAGGGCCGTCGCTCCCGCGCAGCATGCCGGGTAGAGAACGCCGCTGCCGCAGCACGCCCAGTAGCCAAATAGAGTCCGGCCTCACCCTACGCAGGCGCACTGAGGCTGCAGTCTGGCCTGCCCTTAGCGGTGGAGGAGCCTCGGCCCCGCCTCTAGGCCCGCCCCCAGGCTTACTCTGGGTGTCCAGCCGCCCCGGCCGGTTAGAGGGCTACGGACTCCGAGTTTCGGGAGCGAGTCGGTCTCCGGCTTCCCTCCCTCAGCTCGCAGGCGTCTGTCCCTAGCCAAGGGTCTCAGCGACGTGCCTGCTTTTGGAGCTTAGTTTTAACCTTGGTGGTCGCTCTGGCCAACCGCAGCCAGTCTCGGATTCCTGACGTTTCTTTCGCATTCCTTGCGTGTTTCAGGCAGTCCCAGTGGGTCGGGCCTCTTTGCCCGTCACTCGCTCTTTCTCTGGTTCTTAGCACCAGTCAGTTTCCGGGGGTTTGGGGGACGTTCTCTATGGGCAAATAGCCCAGATTTTTCCGGACGTGATGAATGATACCCTGTCAACGTTTCGAGCCCCGGCTTTGGTCCCAATTCTGTGCTCCCGGTCACCCGTCGCTACTTGTTTTACTTTGCCTCTCCTCTTATTGTGGGACGGGTTGTGTTTTGGGGTTTGAGGAGAAAAGCAAGAACTATTGTTTTCTTTTTTTCCCCTTGAGAGATGGGGAGGTGATGAAAAAGTTTAGATCTTCTGCAAACTCTGATCACTAAGTCTGTATATCGTTGCAGAAGTGAGGGGAACCAGGTTTGCTGAAGTATTTGTGGTGGTAGAAATATATTAGCCTCAGAAGTTTTTGAAGTGGTCCATTCTGTCTTAGTACAGTGCGGGGGGTGGGGGTGGGGTAAGAAAATTTAGATCTTTAGATGGTGGGTAGAAGGAAAAGATAACTTTGAAGGAGACTGGTTAGACTTAACAATTTGATGTTTTAAAAATGAATGAGCTTACAAGCACTTAATTCATACTAGAATCTTTTGCTGGAAATAAAAGAAATGCATTGTAAAAACAATTTAGAATCTTAGATGAAGGGCTAAAGATATTTTCTCGGGTCATTAACTGTTGTTTGAGCGAATATAATATACCCATAAAAGACAAGGTTAACCTTAAGTATCATGGTGTGCATTCTTATGTAATTAGATTGCCAGGAAACATCCTTAATGAAATAGTAAGTTTCTGAAAGTTAATATAGCTAATAACCATTTGGTTGAAAAATAGAACAAAAATAATATTTAACAACACAGTAAGAAAAAGAGGTTTAATAATTACAGCTGTGCAGTAAAATTGTCTATACCATTGATTGCATTTTAAAATTTTTTCTTTACTAAAAATAAAATTTTTACTGTGAAATACATATGACCATTCAGGGTGTAATTTTTTTTTTTTAATTTTTATAAGAGTTTATTTGAGCAAAGCTGACAACACATGGCTGGGAGCAAGGAAGATCTCACTTGCTCCCACTCAGAGTATAAATTCCAGGAGATAAAGTAATACATCTTGTTCTATCATATCTGCTCTTCTGTTATGATTTGAAAAACAGATTGGACTTGTTACCCATTCTGCCATGTTTTATTTATATACGAAATTAGGTCTGAGGTTACTGTATTATTAAGGACTATTTCTTCATTTTAAAATGACTAACATACAGCCTGCTTATGAGACCCCCCCCATTCCTTTTTGAGGGGACCCTAGGCACATAAAAGTTCAGAAATCCCGTGCTGCCTGAAGGCCTATACACAACAAGAAACACTTGTGAGAGAGTGTGATTGACCTCCATGATGTTGGCATCAAAAAGAGTAGAACTTGCACACTTATATTTCCCACTGGTACCTCAAATTCAGGTAAAGACCAGGTTTATAATCTTTTTTTTCCTCCCCATTTACCTTCAGAAAACTGAAAAACTCTGCTCCTCCTTTATTATCTATCTTAAGTGGCGCTACATCCAAATCTGAGGCCTGACAGTCATTCTAGTACCTTTCTTTCACTCCGCCCCCACATCCAATCTCTTTCTCAGTAACACCTTTATATCTATTCCAGTATCTTCATTTCTGTCTTAGTTTAAACCTTCCCACCTCTGTTCTTCCACCTCCCAGTACCACTGGGGACCTGAGTGATCTTCAAAAGGCAGATCTGATCCTGTCATTCCCCGATTAAAACCTTTAGTGATCACCAGATTTAGAATAAAGCCCAAATTTTAGCACAGCATATAAAGATCCTTCAGATTCTAGAGGCTCCTATCGCCTAATCTGTCGTTCCACCATCATGGCACCCCATTTTTCTCTCCGGCCAAACTGCACTGTTCTTGGTTCCTCAAATGCATAATGATGTTTCATTCCACAGAAAGTTAACAGATGCTATGCCCAGTGCTTTTCCATACCTTCTTTCTTCAAAACTCAGCTCAAGTATTACTTCCTCCAAGAAGCTTTCCAAATCTCTGATTTAGAGACCCCATACTAATAGTATCTCATGCTTATCTGCTGTTACTTATTACAATATTTGAATTGTCTGTATACGGGTCAGTGAAAATCATACTAGCACCTGCACGTAGCAGGTCCTGCAGGTCTTTGCTTCACTCATTTATTATTTCCTTAAATTTCTTGATTGGCTATTATTTTTCAGATTCTCTGCTAGTCCCTGATGTTCCACTGTGAACCAGAGGTAATCCCTGGCCTCACAGACTTTCCGGTCTAGTTTTAGGCAAATTACTTAGCATGAACCACCTGTGTTCCTTAATATTTGTCCAGATCTGTCTTATAACGGTCTCTTAAAATTTCTCCTGTGCTCCCTATTTGAAGGATTCCTATTGACCATGTCTACATTCACTTGAATTATGTTTTTATTAATGTCAGTGCAAGCTTTGGCCATGTTTTTCCCAGATCATAGTCATTTATCTGCAGGATTGCCTCCTAGAGGGGAGCACCCATGCCCCTCTCGTTCGAAGCTGTACCGCCAATGTCTGGGACAGTGAGATCCCCAATAAGTGTTTGATGAATAACAAATTTAGACTAAACGAATATGAATATTTTTCCTTCCCCTCAATCATTTTCTATTAGTTTTTGCTACCGCGGTACCAGTTATGTCTTACAGTTGAATGACCAGAATTGCCCCAAGTGTTAAAAGTAAAAGACACCAAGATTTTCTCCTTTGTTGAGAGAATAATTTTTACACTCTTGACGTTGTGCTTTGTGTCCATGACTCCTGAGGACGATCTGCTGTGAGCTCCTAGAATCCTGTCTACTGTAATTCATGAGCTTTCCCAGGCATATTATCACCTACAACTCACCTAACTGGAACTCACTCCCTACACTGTGGCTGAGTCATTTCCTCTTCAGTCATCCTTGAAGCTTCCTGTTTGTTCTGTCCTTTCTTTGGTCTGTCCATCCCTCCTCCACTCCCATTGATTCTCTCAGTTTCAGTATACTACTGATGACCTTCATGAATGCCTATTTGTATCTTTAATCAATTAGAATTTTAGGGTGTTTTTTCCTTTTCTGTTAGCTAATCTTAACACATGTGTGCTTATTCTTTCTGATCAAAAAGGGACTTGTATATGATGTATATATATTATGTCCAGGGGTATCTAGCCTGCGGCCCAAGATGTCTATGAATACAGCCCAACATGAGACCATAAATTTACTTAAAACATTAAGAGATTTTGTTTGTTTGTTTTTGTTAGTGTTTGTGTATCTAATGTGTGGCCCAAGATAATTCTTCTTCCAGTGTGGCCCAGAGACGCCAAAAGGCTAAACACCCCTAACTGCAAAAGTATGTTAAGGAAGTCCAAGCTTTAAATAAGTTCAGAGTAGTTAACACTCAGATGTCGTCTTCCCAATTATTATAAAATCTAATGTACAAAGAGTTTTGACTGCCTTTGAGAACTATATGATGCCCTGTAATCACTTACCTGAACATCCAGCTGACTTTGTACCTGACATTCTTCTAACAAAGAGCTCAGACTGGTTCACAAACACTTAGGTAATCTAACCATATTTTGCGTCATCTGAAAAAGTTGTGACAAGTGTTCATACCTCCACGGGGAGGAGAGAAAGCTGAGACAGGAGTTCTGGGTCACTTCCACAGTCCCTAGGTAGAACAGAAAGTGGTTCCCACTTTTCATCAGTGAGTGTTTATATGTATTTGGAAACATGGAATAAAGCCTCCCTTCACTATTCTGACTCCCACTGTCCTACCATGGGCTCAGTATTGCTGTCTGTAGTTCTCAAATTATATGCACTTTTTCTCATCTGATTTATTTTGTATTTTTTAAATTTTATTTTTAATTGTTGACATACAATATTAGTTTCAAATGTACAACATAGTGATTAGACATACACAGTACAGAATGATTGCCACATCATTTGAAATCCTTTTTAGGTATTTTTTTAATTGATTTTAGAGAGAGAAAGGAAGGGGGAAGGGAGGCAGAAAGAAGAAAACATCGATTTGTTGTTCCACTTCTTGATACATTGATTGATTGTTTTCTCGTATGTGCTCTGACCAGTGATTGAACCCACAACCTTGGCATATAAGGAGACACTCCAACTGAGCTACCTGGACAGGGCCTTTTTAGGTAGTTTGAGGTGATTCAGTCACTTGGGAAAATTACGTAGTGTTTACATTTATAAATATAGAGAACAATGAATATTAGAACCCAGAGGAAGAGCTTTGAGAAGAGCTGGCGTGTGTTCAAAAACCAAAGAAGCAAACTGTATAATGCAGATGGAACAAAAAAGGAGGAGTCTGCTTTGATCGGCACCATGGTTTGACCTGCCAAATAAGATCAGATATCTACTTCTCATTACAGTAGTTGCCTGTGGCTAAGAAAATTGTAGAAATACATTGCAGAGCACTTGAACTATTCAAGTAATGTGTGGTAAAGAAAAGGAAAAAGATCTTCACAGATTATAGACAAATAGGCACCAAAGCCTTTAGGAAACACTCAGCATGCTACATAAAATTCTAGTCCAAGTTCATTGCTGAACTGTCTCATGGGCCCTATGAGTCAGAAAGCAGTGGGCTGTGATAATAATTGTATAATAGCTAACTCACAGAGATGTCAAAATTGAAGGAAATAAAACAAAGAATTGCCTGGAGCTGATTCTCTCCTGGACATTGGCTAAAAGTGAATAACTAGGTCTATAAACATGAGAACCAAATGACTGGAAAATGTGACCGAATGGAAAATTGCCAAAACTTTCCTAGGTAATAATTTAACAATCTTGGAAATGTGGTTCGTCTCCTGTCGGCGCAACAGGGGAGAATGTTCAAAAGAATGATACCATACACAGACATCTTGCCTGGGAAATCTGTCTTACCTACAGTTTTCTCTTTGGAGAGTGTACAAAACCTTTTTATTTTTTTTTATTTTTAGACAGAGAGGAAGGGAGAGAAAGAGAGGGGATGAAACATCAATGTATGGTTGCCTCTCACACACGCCCTACTGGGGACCTACCCTGCAACCCAGGCATGTGCCCTGACTGGGGAATCGAACTGGCGACCCTTTGGTTCGCAGGCCGGCATTCAATCCACTGAGCTACACCAGCTAGGGCCAAAAACATTTTTTTATCACAACTTTTTTCAACAATGCTGACCTTTAGTTTTGTCTGTTAATAGACCAACCTACCATACATGACAATTGCCCCACAAAAAGAATTGAAGAATTTTTGAGAGCATTTTAAAATAACTCTTATTGATGTCCTGGCCATGTATCTCAGTCGGTTAGAGCACCATCCTGATACACCAAGACTGCGAGTTCGATCCGGATCAGGGCACATACAAGAATGCATAAATAAATGGAAAAACAAATTGATGTTTCTCTTTCTCCCCCTTCCTGTCTCTTTTTAAAAATCAGGAAAGAAAATTAAAAAAAATAACTCACTGTCTTTTGCTCCTTGTTTTATAGGTTTTAATATAGTGATCCTATATTTTAAATTGTGCATAGACTTTTTTTTTTTTGAGAGCATCTTTTTTACAGGTGGGGACAGTCAAACAAAGGAAGGGCTTACGGTAGAAGAAGCAGCAGGAGAGAGCCTAGGCAGTGCTCTGCTTTGGCTCCCTAGAAATGTTGCAGGAAAGCAGTGAGCCACTGCAGGGCTGCTCTTAGCTCACTGAAAAGAGAGAGAAAAGGGGGTCTGGAGGACAGGTTCAGGGGGTAGCCTGGGTTGAGCTGCCACTATCTGTTGCTTCCCTGGTTGTAAGTCTTGTGGGGACCCTTAACTTTCGGAGGGGGAAAGTAAAGATGCATGCCTGAGAAGGAAGAAAGGCGTGGGTGTGCTCCAGGGAGAACAAGCCAGGATTTTTTTTGACTGATGCAAAAATGTATTTAACAAAAAGTTTGATATGAAAATGTATGCAACCTATTTTTCATAGTAAACCAGGCCCTTTGGAGAGGAGACATATGCAATTTAGTTTTCTGATGAACACACGATGATGCTGATTCTTCATGTTACCACAATTCCAATATTGTACTGTTGCCCGCTATTTGCCATCATCATATTCACCTGTCACAAGATTCAAAAAGAGGTCAAATCCTTACAGTATTCCTGGGGCGTGCCTGCCGCCATTTCATTTCAATGATAACTTCTTGTCCATAAATTTTCAACTCAAGAGGGGGAACTACACTCCTAGCATCTACTTGACAAGCTCAAAGGTACTTTGAAACAGAATTCATGGCCTCCCTCACACTCCTGTGGCACAGGCCAGGCATGTTTTAAAGTAAATCCCAGGTATCAGATTATTATATTGGTACATGCTTCTCTAAGTATCCTTAACAGATTAGGACCTTTAAAAATAAAAATACCACAATACCACTATCACACCTACAAAATTAACAGTTATTCCTTTATACAGTCTAATGCCTGGTCCAAACAAAATCTACATATTTCATTTAGATGAGATGTCTTTGGTTCCATTTTGATTTGCCTTCCCCTCACTCCCCATCATCATGCTGTTTATTTGTCGAGGAGACAAGGTTAATTTATCCTGTTGAATTTCCCACATTTGGCTGATTGCATTTTTCTTATATTATTTAACATATTCTTTTCCCCTCTACGTTTTCTGTATGCTAGAAGTTAGGTAGAGAGGCTAGGTTTGATTCAGGTATTAAGTTTTTTGGCAAAAATAGTTGTCCATTAAGGACGCCATGTACTCCCTAATGTGTCACACCAGGCAGCACATAATGTCTAGTGGTCTCAATTTCAATAATGTATGAATATCACCCTGGTCTAGCTCTTATCATCCTTAGCTGCTGGTTAGCTGTCTTTTAACACATATACTGTGTTCTGCCCTCAGTATTTTCTCCCCATGCAAGGTCTATCCTTCTATGGAAGAGGCTTTGCTGGGTGTTTCCAGGCCTTTGGGGTTTGGGACCAGGTCTTTCCTTGCACTAGTTGGCAGAAGGGACCCTACAGGTCATCCTTTCAGTTCCCACTGTGTGGTTCTTAGATTCACTCACAGGTTCTCACTTAAAGGCAGGGGAGCTTTCTTTGATTGATGACTTGGTGATTTCTGGGTTCCTTGGCTCTTCTGACCCATAAAATTCCACCTTTTCAAACCTTCGTTCTATCAGCACAGTTGTGGTCACCAACTTCTTGTTGCTAAGAGTAGCTTGATCCTACCTGTTAGTGTTCTAGAGCAGCAATTTTCAACCTTTTTCATCTCATGGCACACATGAACTAATTATTAAAATTCTGTGGCACACCAAAAAGTATATTTTTTGCCGATCTGACCAAAGAAGGATATAATTTTGATTCATTCACAAAGGATGGCAATTGTGCTGGCCGTTGTCATTTTTTTATTTGACAGCCTAAGGGAAAAGAGGTCAGTGCCCCTGACTAAATAGTGAGGTAGTACATGATTTAAAAATTCTTGCAGCACATGTGCTGCAGCATACCCTTTGAAATATCGCTGTTCTAGAGTTCCAAGGGATGTTTTTTATGAAGCTTTTTAGGTAAAGATGTTGTCTGTAGAATGTTTTCTTTTCTATGCTAGCTGTTCTCACCACTTTCACAAGAGGATTCTGGGAAATCACAAAACTACTCTGCTGTCTTTCTTGCCTCTCTATGCTCTTGGCATTTTAGAGTTTAAATTGCCCGCTATTTAATCTAAAGTTATTTATTATACTCCTGCTGTTGAAATAGTTTTATTTGACCACTACTAAAGTTATTGTGACTTTTTTAAGATGGTGAGATATAAATGAGTGTAAATTTAAGTATGAATATCCTCTGAGCAACAGTTGGGCAGGCTTCTTGTCTGAGAACTTGAATCTCCCATTTACAATTTCAGCGGGAGCTGTAACCTGTTGCTACACTTTATCCTGAAACTGAGAAAACCAACAAGGCTCCTAGCAAAGGGCAGCCAAGCAGGCCACCTGAAAGGTTCTGCCTTTCCCCTGACATCTGATCTGAACAAGAATGATACTAAATTCAGATACGTGTCTGCAAACTTGCCTCGGACAACATTTGCTGGGTATGTTTTATTTATTGGACCTAGAAAAGGAGATTAGTTGAACTCACCAAGAGAGCAAATCAGACAAGAGTTTCGGAAGCTTAGGTCTAATCACAAATGTTAAACTGTGGTAAATGTAGTCGTATGGACTCTACTGTCCTACATTTTTGCTTTATCTGATTGAGCCACTTTTGAGGCATTTTAGGCTCCATGTTGAGATCAACTAAAAGTAAATAACCTGTTAGAATTGTGCCTTTTGTATTATGCGCCGGGATCAGGATTGAACTGCCAAGATATCCACATTAACCAGTAAATGCTTCTGTGTAGAGAGTTGGAGCTATGTTTACACCACTAGTGAATAGGCAAAGAAACTGTGCATCCACGTTATTACAGCCATCACTGAATTACTAGAGCCTTGAAGCAAACCTGGAGCTAAAGGGCAGTGGTGAGAGCTCAGATGCAGGCGCCTGGCCAATAGGAATTGGGTCCTTCCTCCACCATTTTACTGAGTGACCTTTGGCAGATGACTAAATTTCATATCTGTAAAGTGAAGATAACAGCCTCTAACTCACAGAGCTATTATGACAATTAAATGAGTATAGGTAAAGTGTTCGAGACAGCGCCTGGCTGTTTAGTAAGCACTGTGTAAGTGTTTTCTACTATTCTTATCTCTCTTCATGAGTTGGTATATTGGGTCATATTCGCACATTATATTACAGAGTGAATAATGCCTTTCAGGTTGTAAGAGTGGAGGTCTTCCATGACCACCATCAAACATCGGGAACAGTAATCAGTTGAATTAGAGTTAGCTGTTGCCATGTCACTAACAAAAAAGATCCTGTTGGGTAAGTAAACTGATCCCCAGATTGAGCTTTAATATAGTTTTATGTTTCATTGCTTCTTTAAAGTGATGATCTACAAAGAGAATTTGTTATTGGAACCATAATCTTCCATGTGACATCTTCAGGCTCCAAAAATATTAATGTATCTTTTAATAGTGCTTGATTTTAACTCAGGACACACTTTAGAAAGATTTCAATACCTTTAATGCATAGCTCTAGTTTCATAGTATTATATTCTTGTTGTTTGTTTTTTTTAATGAAAAAAAATCACATGGTAACAAATTCCCCACCCCACCCCCAACCCCAGGTAATGTGAACATTAGGGTAACAGACTTCATAATGTTGGAAAAAATAATTTCAGATTAATTATGGGGTGATTGTTTTATAAAAACATTTTCCATAATTGCAGCATAGCACTTAAATTCAATTTATATTTAACTTCTCAGAGATGTATTTTGTGTAAAGTGAGATTCCTCTGCACCCCAGTGAAGTTTTGTTTACTTGTTTCTTCTTTGTTTGACACAAAAGTATAGTAGCCATCAACATATCAAATTTTAATTTTAAATTCCTTTAGTTTGATTTGAATTTAAAATCTGTAACATTGTACTTGACACTATAAGAGCACTTTATAAGCCTGTCACTTGATTTCCAGTGCAATACTGCTGGTCACTCATTACTCTTCAAAAGAGGGGAAAATGTATAAGAAAAATCTATCTTTATATGTCATTCACAGTTTTTATGGCAAATCAGATGTCCAACAGGAATTAATAAAATCTAAGTTAAGAAATTCAGAGGTTCAATTTCTCATAATACTGAACATCTGTTTTGAAGTGGGTTGCTAATTTGAGGGGAAAATGTGATTCACCATTTTATAGCAATAGGAAGTATTACATAGTAATCCTCGTTCCCTTCTGGAGTTCCTCCTTAGTAACATCACAGTATCAAATCCTAGAGTATCCTAGCCAGGAGATTTATAAATCTCTGGTCCCCATTGCTTCTTTAAAACTAAACTGTTTGGTGTCATTTTTAATCTAAAAATTCAATGAAGATTTTCAGTATTAAACATATGTATTTAATTTGTGTGGCTAATTTTAACCAAACAACTTAGAATAACATTACCCATTCAGGGCTAATTCTTTTCTATTTCTAACCCATGCCCATATGTGCTAAAGTAAAAAATCTAATTTCCTATTTTACATTTCAAAATAAATTACCTGATTCTAAAACCAAATAAAAGATAATTTTTGATGAAAAATTTAATTTTGATTTTGAAAGTTACATGGTATCTCCATTGTTTGTGATAATGGAAGGTTGAGTACAGTTACTTGACCAAAAGCAGCTTTTCTATCCTCAGAAGAGTGGGAGGTGAGATATTCAGTAACAATAACCCAGGCTCATGTGACCCCGGCCATTAACAGTTTGTACCTTTAAACTGTGCACACCTCTTACCTCTGGCAAGTGACTGGTGGACAGTCTATTCTCAATCCCTCCATCCCCCACTCCACACACACACGTACACATACACACAGATGACTAATGAGTAAAAATAAAACACGTACTTTCAAATAGACAATGTAATGGTCTATTAATAGTGTATAAATTCCTTATCCTCAGTTTTTGAAATAGTATTTTCCTTCCCCCTGCCTTAATCATGTTGCTAGTAAAGACCTTAAAAATTCTTCCATTCACCCCCATAATTTAGGACAGAAAGTCTGATACTTGAACATCTCCAAAAATGCATTATATACCCTTTTTAGTAAAAATTGCAGCTTGTCTCTGCTGTATTTATTTATGTTTTAAAGTTACAAATAACCATACTTATTTGGACTTACATTGTGTTTTGGACCAGAATTTAATGAGAGTTTTTAATAAATTTACCAAAATGGCTTTAGATCAAGATCTGAGAGATACATGAAGCTTTAGAAATTTTTCAGATATACTGTTAAGGGCTGTTCTCAAAGTGTTTTCCTAATCTTTCTGCAGAACTAATAGCTTCAGGATTTCCACAAATGTTGATTTATTTGGAATTTAAGATTTTAAAGGGTTTTAGGTATTTAAAAACTATTCGAGTAAAAAATTAATCAACATACGTATGTGTGTTTAGTGCCAAATTACTCAAATGTTGTTGAAATAATTGAGTGACCAAGAGATTCAACAGCAGTAAAAGTCTCAGCTGAAGCTACTGACAATGTAACGAGAATCATAAAGGAGAGGTTTAGAGAGACAGATGGGAACGAGGGTCAGGAGAATAGATGAAAAGAAAGACAGAATGGGTGACAAGTTTCTCGAAGTCAAAATTCATTAGAACTGCAACAGGAAGAATCTGTTAGGAAGAATATCTAGCTTATGCTGGGGAGGATGAGGAGGAAAAGGGGGGACTCTGTCGTGTGCTTCACTTTCCCTTCATCTCCTCTCGTCCGCACAGTAAGCCTGTGAGGCAGCTGTCATCCCCAGTTGACAGATGAGAAAACTGAATCATTTTAGAATTCCACTAAATTCTGAAGCAAAGAAGCAAATTGTTTTAGTGCCTAAAAAAAAGGTACCTAACATATTACAAACTCTGAGTAAAGTGCTCCAAGTTAGATGAAAATCTGCTACTGATCTGTATGGTTTCCTCTCATTCAAGTAGGGGGAAATTCGGAAACAGCTCATGAATTGATATGGTTTGAATTGAGATGGTGTGACAAACAGAACCTAGCAGTATCTATTTCCATAGTTCCTGTGTTTGGGCCATACTAATTGATGCTCTCAGCGCAGCCATTTTGAAAAACAATACATATTTTAAAGAAATATGACATTTAGAGATGCGACAATAAATGAAACAATAGCTCCATTATCCAGAGTAAACATTTTTTAGTTGAATAATTTTGCATTATATAATGCAGCTGAACTTTTAAACAAACTTTTTGTGTGTGTATCCTCTTTGTTCAGATGTATTTTTAGATCTGTTACTCGTTTTTTAATTGTGTCGCTTGTCTTCCTGTTAAGGGTTATAATCTAGTTTGCTACTTGTTGTTCAAATAATTCTAGCTTAGCCATTGGGAGCTCTTCCTAATTGTCTGGTCTATCTGTCTATCTTTGTTTGTTTGTTTTAAAAAAGAGCTTTACAAGATGTAATTCACTTACCATACAACTCACCCATTCATTCAAAGTTTACAATTCAGTGGCTTCTATACTCTCATATATTCACATATTTGTGCAGCCATCACCAGAACCCTCTACCTCTTGGCCCTCAGCCTTTGAACCTCCATCCCCTGGCAGCCTTTACTCTACTTCCTGTCTCTGTAGATTTGGCTATTCTGGGCATTCTGTATAAATTGAGTCATATAATATGTTGTCCTTGTGACTGGCTTCTTTCACTTAGCATAATGTTTTCAAGGTTCATCTGTCTGACCTCTTTTTCTTCTTTGCTTGTTTTATTTCTTGTTTTTGTATGATTTCTATCTGATCTCTCTCTCTTTTTTTAATCCTCACCCAAGTTTATGTTTATTGATTTTAGAGAAAGGAAGGGGGTGAAAGAGAGAGAAACATCGATGTGAGAGAGAAACATCTATCATTTGCCTCCCATATGCACCCCGACCAGGGATTGAACTCACAACCTAGGAATGTGCCCTTACCAGGAATCAAACCCACAACCTTTTAGTGTATGGAATGACACTCCACCTGGTGAGGGCTTTATCTGGTCTCTTTAATCTTTCACTATTTAGATATTCCTTCTACATACTTGTAATTCATGTGAGTATAGAACTTAATGTTCTGATACTGTGACTTAACATTATTTTATCTACACTTTTCTTTTTTTATCTACATTTTTCTGTTCTCCATAGTCTGCATATTTTTTTAATGGTGAAAATACATCAAGTTATTGTTCATTTAACACTTCATTTAAGGGACCACTAATTATACACACACATGTATGTATATAATTACATATATGTGTATGTGTAATATGTATATATGTAATATGTATAATATATATGAATTTCAAAGTGAAATGCCATATGCTAACCACCTAGATTCTACCATAGCTCTTTTACTGTACTTACTTTATCATATATCTAGCCATCCGTCTATCAATTTATCTTAGTTTTTAATTCATTTCAAAATAAATTATAGCTATCAATACACTTCCTCCAAATGCTTCAACATTTATATCATTAACTAGAGTATTAGTTTCTTTTTATAAAATTCACATGTAATAAAATGTCCTGTTAGGTGTGGCTCAGTTGGGTTGGGCATCGTCCTGTGAAGCAAAAGGTCATGGGTTTGATCCTGGTCAGGGCACATACCTAGGTTACAGGTTCGGTCCCCAGTCAGGGTGCATACAAGAGGGAATCAATTGACGTTTTTCTCTCATATTGATGTTTTACTCCCTCTCTTTCTCCCTCCCTTCCCCTCTAAGAATAAGTCTTTAAAAAAATTTTTTTTAAATTTACATATAATAAATGCATGAATCTTTAAAGTAACATTTGCTGATTTTGAAAAAAATCCATATATCTGTGTAACCCAAATCCTTTTACAAAATGAAATGTCAAAGAACATGCTGTAGTGCAATATGCACAGTACAGGCAAGCACTGTTTTGTG
The DNA here is from genome assembly GCA_004026545.1 of Mormoops blainvillei. Classification (NCBI taxonomy): domain Eukaryota; kingdom Metazoa; phylum Chordata; class Mammalia; order Chiroptera; family Mormoopidae; genus Mormoops; species Mormoops blainvillei. The sequence goes on from PVJD01000684.1 coordinate 232,542, forward strand.
AACTTTTGTTTCAGGTAATACATGTTCTTGTATACAGGGGTCACAGTATAAAGCACCTCTCTTACCATCACAATAAAAAAATAAAAATCACTATAGGGCAATGATTTTCAACCTTTTTCATCTCATGGCACACAAACTAATTACTAAAATTTTGTACACCAAAAATGTGTTTTTTGTCAATCTGACAAAAAAAAATGATATAATTTTAATTGATTCACACCAGGTGGTTATTATTGTGCTGGCCGTTGTCATTTTTTTATTTAACAATCTAATGGAAAAGAGATTGGTGCCCCTGACTAGATCATAAGATATAGCCTGTTTTAAAATTTTTCGTGACTCACCAGTGTGCCTGCCACAGCCCACAGGTTGAAAATCGCTGATAGAGGGTGACAGGTTTTGTAAGATACAGTGGTGGGTTCAAAGAAAGGAGGGCCAGCTTTTTGTGGTTAGAATGAAGAGATGGGCAGAAGCAGGAAAGGCCTCGCCGAGGAAAAGGTGCTATACTGTCACAATGACATTGGCCAACGCTTACCTGCATGGCGCTTACTCTGTGCCTCAGCAGGTTCTGAGAACATCACACACACTTACTCCTCTGATCCTCACAACCCATAAGGTAGGTACTATTATTTTTCCCATTGTACTTCAGACTGAGTACAAAAAGATTAAGTAGCTTGCCCAGGATCACAAAACTGGTAAGTAGTAGAGCCAGTCAAGCTCCAGTTCATGCTTTTGACTATTAAACTGTGTGAGTACTATACATTTTCTTGGTGGAAATTTGCTTTTTAACTTGGGGGTTTTATTTCAGTCATTTATATGGAGCAAATACACATGTTTTTGTCTGATATTATCTTAGAGTGAGAAAGAGAGAGAGAGATACAATTTAGGGATACGTAGAAAACATTTAGAGCTAGAAAGGATGTTAGCCATCATCAAATACCATTTTCATTTCTAGTAGCTTCATACTATTTCATGCACAGAATTGTTTGGTATTTCCCAAATTAATTGTGCAGTGGCATTAGAAAAGAGAACATTGATTTGATCATTCCCAAAAACTACCTGACATTGATGTTTATTAAGCCTAAATGAATATTTAATGACACTTAACACACTGAGTGAGGCAAAGAAGCAATGTGATAAATTAAATATGGCATCATCTTATGAGTCAGGAGACCAGAATTCAGGACTTTACATCTCAGATTATCAGTTTTCCCATGGGCAGAATGAAGGGAGTGTACATCAGGCATGACAGACAGGGGCATTTGTTGCCACACCCTGCTTTCTAACCCATGACTGACATTACTAATCACTCATGGCATTCTTTTCTTCTGAACCTGAAAACAGCTCCAGCTCCTTCCCAACACAGTGCCCAACGCAGTAAGTGCAGTTAGTCACAGTTGGCACCCAAGCTGAAATCCAGTTGTCATCTTTGAATATGAGAAACCTATTGTATAAAGGCTTCCAGTTTGGGGTTTTTTGTTTTTGTTATTGTTTTGGTTTTCTTTTACCCTAGGCAAGGTTTTTTTAACATTTTATTTATTATTATTTTTTTAGAGAGAGGGTAAAGGAGGGAGAAAGAGAGGGAGAGAAACACGTGCAAGGGAAACATAGATCCGTTGCCTCTCCCACACCCCCAACTGGGGACCTGGGCCACAACCCAGGCATGTGCCCTGACCAGGAATAGAACCAGTGGCCTTTCAGTCCGCAGGCTGGTGCTCAATCCAATGAGCCACACCAGCCACGGCTTTTTTTTTTTTTTTGAGTGAGAGAAAGAGAGGGAGAGAAGCATCGATCATTTGCCTCTCATATGTGACCCAACCCGGAGCAGAACCAAACCTGCAGTCCAGGCATGTGCCCTTGACCAGGAATCAAACCTTGCGCTTTGCAGGACTTCGCCCAACCAACTGAGCCACATTGGTCAGGGCAAGACTTCCAATTCTAAATTCCAGAAATACACCATTAGAAATTTGAAAACTGCCCAATTCAGTAGTATGTCCATCTTTCCAGTCTCTCTTTTCTCTAGGTAGTAAGTGTGTATCACATAGTATCCTGGGGCACTGATCTGTTCATATACTACTGTGAATCTACCTAACTATGTAGCCTTTCACTCTGTGTAATGAATGCTTCCCCCAATGAAGCTTCCTTTTTCTTTGCATATCCACATGGGCTCTTGGGTGTGGAATCTAACTTCCTGACTATCAAAACATCTTTCTCAACCTTGTGTGTTGTTGAATGCAAGTTGTTGAATGCAAAGAGTCGATAAGGAGAGGAAGTTCATACCTACTCCCTGGCCACTCCCAGCACTTGCCTGAACTTATTCCTCGTGGCCCTGCCTCAGTTTCGTAATTATTTGATCTCCTTCCTCCCTGATGATTAGTAAGGTGAATAAATGCTTAAAATATTCATCTTCAGTTCTCAAATATATACTTGTTCTGAGTTTCTGCATTGTACATTTTGGCATTTATTTTATAATACAAATAATTTATAATTTTGTTCATTTTATTACCGCTGTATAATTGTACGGTTTTATATTGTGTAATTCTTTATGAGTGTGCAAAAAAAGTGTTGTATTCAAGTCTTTAGATGCCTTCGGCTGCTATTTTCAAGACTTGAACCCTAATGAGTATCAGTTCACCACATCCCCCTGTGTCATCCTTGCTCCTACAGTCAGTAGGAAGGAACGCCCTGCCCTGCCTGTAAGGTAGAAACCAATTTGATCCCTTGGTGTAACATCTCAAAGGGATCATTTTACATCTTATTTTACCACTTAATGCAACCAGGGCATTTAAAGGCAAAGGTTTAGTCATGAATTCCTTTGAGACAATATTTTTTCTTTTACCTGGCAGTCAAAACCCAGGATATAGGATTGTAATTTCCAACTTTCATAAATATGGTTTTAAAATAACTTGGCTGCAAGGAAACAAAAGAAAGGATGGTGATCTTAATTTACCAGTCACTCGCCTTAATTTACTGGTAATAATTTGTGAAGAGAATAAAAGCAGCATGTGGCTGTGGCCGGATTGCTCACTTGGTTAGAGTGTCATCCTGATAAGCCAAGGCTGCGGGTTTGATCCCTGGTCAGGGCACATAGAAGAAGCAACCAATGAATGCACAAATAAATGGGACAACAAACTGACGTCTCTCTCTTCCTTCCTCTCTCTCTCTAAAATCAATAAATTTTTTTTAAAAACAGCGCATAATACTAAATGATTAAATAACATAGAGTATGTTGCAGTCCCACCTATGGTAGTGAGTTCATCTTCCTGGAAAAGAGAGTGAATGACCACAGACCTCCCCCGTGGCACAGCTGTCATATCCCTGGCAGAGCTGGTCTAGATAACATCCTGTTCCGCACACCAAGTGAACACGGCAACCCCAGGCGTTGCCAGACTGGGCCCAGCTCTTTCTCTTTGCAGTGTTGTGACACAGCCACCTGTCTGATAGAGTTTAGGAAATAAGAGATGAGCTGGGAAGGCAAAAAATAATATAAAACTTAGTCCAAGTATTAGTACAAGTAGAATCTGTTGCAGCTTTTTGGTAAAATTATTCTAAATGTTAAAAGTTTATGTAAGAGGCATTGTTAACGTTGGTGTTTTGCACTGATTTTCACAGATATTACAAAATGTGAATACGATATTGTCAGATGATCCAATGGGGCAGCCTTGATGCTTGCGATGAAGGGACTGGCCATTGACCAATACTGTTCTTTTTTGCTATTGGTTATTTCAAAATCTATATTTCAAAATCTACATTAACCTATAAAAGGAACGAACATGAGATTCCGTACAGCTGACTTGGAAACAAAACCACAAGCGTGGACTCCTGAACGATGAGGATGAGTGTGGTGCTACCCCAGGCCCACGCACATGTTCGTCCTCTAAGCTGCAGCTTGCCTCTGACACAAAGCAGTCCAGGGACTCTGGGGGTCTTAACATTCCTAAACTTCTAAACTAAATGTGCTTGTCCTTTAAATGGGGATGACAGAAGTACCTGCTTCACAGAATTGTGAAAATTAAATAATATATGTAAATTGCTTGGTACAGGACCTTATAGGACTTGTCTTGTTAGAGGACTTTGACCAATATTTGCTATTCCGACCACTGCTTCCAACACTAAGGAACAAAAGCTTCTCTATATAGATCTTGTCTCCCTTGTCCATGAAATCAAGTTCGTATCCCTGAGCATGACTTCTAAAACCAGTTTCATCTTATATGAGCAACCCAGTTTCCTGTAACTATTTCTCCCGCACCCTGAACTACAGCCACAGTGAACTTTCCAGAGCTTTACACCCGTTTTTCTCTGCCTCAGAGTCACTTGCTCTAGATCATTGTTCAATGTCTTTCTACATGTCCCTTCTTTGGGAAGCCATTCCCGACTCCCCCGTGATGCTCCTGTCCCTCCCTCCTGTGTACCATTTACACCTTGTCACCTTGGATTACTGCTGTTTCCCTGTCTAGCACCTCTGCTAGGTGTGAAGATCAGAAATCATTACTTCTTCACCTCCGTATTCTTCTGGCTGTTGGCACACAGTTGGTGTCCAACAAGATTGATGAATCAATGCAACAGACATGAGTAGAACTGCTGTGGGTACTCAAAAATATTTTGGAAGATAACTAATGACCATTGATGTTTATTTAGTAAAACCTCATTTAGTTCATAGTAGTGAAGACCAATGATATAAGAAGACACTTTATTCACTTCTGGCTCATCTGTAGAACACATTTCATATGATTCTTTGAGAAGTTTGATCTTGCCTTTCTGTTCTTTCATCCTTCAGGTTCTAGTTACAGCTACCCCTTGCCGTAACTTCTGACCTACATTTGGACAAACACTGGCCAGAAAGAAAAAATGATAAAATTTTTCCTCATGGTGAATAAACAAGGGCAGACCCGACTTTCTAAGTACTACGAACATGTGGAGATTAATAAGCGTGCACTTCTGGAAACAGAGGTCATAAAGAGCTGTCTCTCTCGATCCAATGAACAAGTAAGTTTCTGATTCTCTCTTTTATCCCTTGCACTCAACTCAGCAGTGGCCATTCTGTTATTGCTGTGTCTCAAGGACCATGGTTTTCTTTGAACTTCATTCTTTTCAACAGCTGTTAGGGTAAATAACAAGTGAAGTGAAATGAAAACTGAAGCCTACTTCTCCTTACCTCCCCTTAAGGAAAATAAAAACAAAGAAAGCCACGAACAGTCTTGGGTTCATAGTTGGGTCAGCATATTTGTCTCAGTGCACTGTAGAAGTGGCTACTCAAATGTATTCCTGCTAATAGACATAACTTCTCTCTTTTGTTTTTATGAATTCAGTCCTTTGGAATTCTTAGGAGTACCTGCAGCATGTGGCTTTCTGTAAGCCAAAAGTTGATGGTCACATGACCAGTACAGAGGTAAACACTGAAGACCCACTTTGTGCCAGAGGATAATAATATAATTCTCATGTAGAGTGCAGTCCTTTGTGCTTATCACTTTTGTGAATTTACCACCAACATAATATTGGAACTAGTGATTTAAAAACAAACTTGATTTATATCTCTCTTATTTTATTATGTAGATAGGAAAAACAGATGTTAAAAAAATGAAACAATAACTCCATTTCATCTGCCAAAAATGAGGTTAAATTAAATCATTAAAATAATAATCAATAGCCCTGGCTGGTGTGGCTCAGTGGACTGAGCACTGGCCTGCGAACCAAAGGGTCGCAGGTTCAGTGCCCAGTCCAGGGCACATGCCTGGGTTGCAGTCCCCGGGGGGGCACACAAGAGGCGACCACACATTGATGTTTCTCTCCCTCTCTTTCTCCCTCTCTTCCCCTCTCTAAAAATAAATAAATAAAATTAAAAAAAATAATAAAATAAAATAATAAATAGGAATTTTTTTTAACTGCGTTTATTTTTACAAAGAACTTTAATTGAAGAATTACTTAATCCAGGTCCTAAACTGTCAATCCATTGGAAATCACTGAACAAAATGAGGCAAAATCAGAAAGCTTGTCTAAAACACCCATTCATTTTGCCCATTCTCCATTCCACGACCTGTGTAGAAAGGCTGCCTGTGGGAACCACTAAGTCATAACATATTAAGCTACATCAGTGCTGCAGAAGTTAAAGCGTTGGAACTGTGTTTCCCTTGGCTTCTGAATTGATTTTCCAGTCAGAACATCTCAAGAGCCTTCTTTGAATCACCGCGTTGGCCTGCTGTGGCGCGCACTGCCTCATGGAGTTGTCAGAGGCAAGAGAAGCTGCTAAAGGGCCGTGTAAGGAGCCACGACTTTAAGTGACGATAAACACACTCCAGAGGCATTCACGTTTGAATCTTCCCGTAATTCCAACTCCACGATTTCAAACACTTTTTCACTGATAGGTTAGCCTTTGAAATATGTGCTCTGGAATGAATATACTGTTAGATATTTTTGAAGCATTCTAAATTATTTTAGACTTTAAGAGGAACCCACTGGGCATTTGGCATAATCAGGCACCAAAGTAGCACAATCTCAGTTTAGTTTTTATTTTAACCACAAAGGTGCGTTAATACTTTTTTTTTTTTTTTTAATGTCAGAAACTCCTGAGAGGCTTTGACAAATGCCCCTCACTTCATTCAAATAGGTTGCGTTTCTTTGGAAGATCCAGCAGACTAGAATTCACACTGGTTCTACAGTGAGCCAAAAGCTGCAGAATGGTCTGGTACTTACTGCATTTATCCTAATTGTAAATAAAAGCTTCATGTCCCCCCATTTTATAGTTTGTCAGGTGGCTTTCCCATGGAAGAGATTCCATGATCAAAACTTGCACCATCATTCCCAGGTGCATCCGGGCACCCGAGAGCAAAATATCCAGTGCAAAAGGCCATCCAGCTGGTGCTCACGCACGTTTGTTCAGGCACACCCAAAGGTCCAAAGGAAAGACAGGCTGTGCCTTCAGTCTGCTCCCCAGTTCCTGTCCACCCAGTACCTTCCCATTACCCTTTGCACAGTGACTGTAGGAGACAGACAAATGGGGAGGGAGCTGTTTTATCCACAAGTTGAGGGCGATAAGGTAGTTATTCGTATGAAACCGTGTTTACAATGAGAGATTGTGTCTAGCATCTGCCACACAAAAGCCATCTTTAAATAATTTATAGAGGAGTCTACATTGATTCTTTCTGTGGGTCTAGGAAAAAGAAATCGAGGGTTTTTTTGTTTTCTTTTTGCGTGTGTATGTGCTACATATTTTGGCTCTTCAGTGACTGTTAAATAGAACAAAACTAAATCCCTAATTGCTTCCAAAAGAGCCTAGAGGAAGTGGAAAGAAGAAAATCTTCTTTTCGTATTGGCTTATTTTCACATTGGAGGCAGTTTAAATAGCTGATTATTTAGTAGCTTTGCCTGCTGGTTCCACACAGAAGGAGCAGAGGCGGGAATCCATGTGAACTCTCAGGCTGTTCCAAGACCACTTCTTCACTTCCCCCTAGAAATGCTTCCAAGTAGTCCTCTGAATACCATGAGGAGGTGCAACCAGCAAAGATGTGTAACATTTTAATGCTGGATATTTCTAGGAATGTGTTGACAGATACTCAAATAAGAACCTAAAAATTATGCATGCCATTTTTGAAGAAATCCTGTCAACCATAGAATTAATATCTAATTGTGTTTTGTCTAGTGCTCTTTCATTGAATATAAGGATTTTAAGCTGATATATCGGCAGTATGCTGCTCTCTTCATTGTGGTTGGAGTTAATGACACTGAGGTAAGGTAATAAAAGAGTCTATGGAAGATGCAAAATAATTAGGCATAACAGTCTGATTTTTATTCCTCCTTACATTGACATTTTCTTCCCTCCTTGCCTCCTTAAGATTTATCTTGACTCTTTCCAACTTCTTAAAAATTTTGTTTTTTATTGATTCGTGAGAGAGAGAGAAACATCTATTTGTTGCTCTCTCTATCCATCTGTGCATTCATTGGTTGATTATTGTATGTATGTACTGTGACCAGGGACAGAACCCATGCGCTTGGCTTATTGGGACGATGCTCTAACAAAATGAGGTACCTGGCCAGGCTGAGCGATCTTTGTTACTATCTAGGCTACAGAAAGCTGCGTGGAAGAGAAATACCTAGGACTTTAATGGGATTACGTAAGCAGCTCGTAGAGAAGTATAAAACCACAGAAAGCCTTCCTTGGCCCCAGGCAATTCCGGTGTCCCACCCTTGCTATGTGTGCACAGTGGGGCAGCTTACACCGTGTAGTGCGCAGTCAGTTGTGGAATTAAACATGGCTGACGTATCCGAAGCAGGGCAAACTAAATATGACTGTGTTGTAATTACATCCCCTCATATTTTAGTTTACCTTTTCAGAAATGTCCCAGATCAACAGCCCCTATGGCCACAGAATCTCTGAAAGGGTGTTTAAGATCTAAAATGCTTAGAAATCTCCATTTTTTATCCATGAACCAAACTTTGAGGCAGTTTCTCCCTCTTCACAGATGGAAAAGTGATGGCATGAAGAACCTGAAAAACTGTGCTTCAACCAGTGGTCAATGAAGTCAGGGAGTAGAGCTCAGAATTCTGGACGTTAGGCTCAGTCCGATTTCAGTCCAGCTAGATTCATCGTGAAGATTAAAAATAATTTAGAGGTTAAGGTTTTCTACATTCCTCCTCTTAATAAACCTATGTTAAACAAGTGAGTCATAAAACCGTTCTTAATACTTGCCTGTGGAAAGCTACCTTGCTCCAATTATTACCTGTATACCGAGCCACGTACTGTAAAGCCTGGTCGTGAGTGGGGAGCTCCACGCCTGACTTACATGTGGGCCATTCTAAAACTAACTACATCCTTCCTTTCTCATTTCAGAACGAGATGGCGATTTATGAATTTATCCATAACTTTGTGGAAGTTTTAGACGAGTACTTCAGCCGAGTGGTAAGTCTAATGACTAAAAAATGGCTTCGTCCTCAGGCCAACCTCCCAGAATTGGGTCTATATCAAGAACAAGTGTTGATATAGAGAGCTTTACTGTGTAAAAGTTAAAATTCAGGTGATGGCAGATTTTCTTTACCTTTGCTTCTGGCTCATGCAAAGTGTTATAAACCTATGTGTGCCTTAGTTCTTCATGAAGAACCATTTCTGTGAGACTAAGAACCTCGTAGGTCTTTCTCTCAGTTAAGAGATTTTGCTATCTAATTTGCTCTCTCTGTTCTTTCTTCTGTTTCCCCTTGTAAAATACTAGGACTCTTTTTAATTTAAATCATTTCCATCCAAACCCTTGCTTTCAAGGTCAAAACCAACCCCTTTTACTCTTCTTAAAGAATACATGAGTTCCTTTCCAATAGTCCTTTAAAAAAAAAATGGCTGTATTGAAATATAATTTATATACCATACAGTTCACCCACTTAAAGTGTATAGTTTTGAGTATACAGAGTTGTACGACTGTCACCATAATCAATTTTAGAATATATAACATCACCCCAAAAGGAAACACCATTCCCATTAGCATTTCCCTCCCAACTGTCTGTCGCCACCTGCCCCAAGCCACGATCGCTAATATACTTTCTTTCTCTATAGGTTTTCCTGTTCAAGACATTTTATATAAATAGAATTGTACAATAGGTGGCCTTTTGTGACTGGCTTTGTTTGCTTAGCATGACGTTTTCAAGATTCATCAGTGTTGTACTGTGTATCGATAATTATTTCCTTTATATTGGTAAATAGTATTTCACTATATGGATATACCACATTTTGTTTCTCCATTCATCAGTTGGTCTGCATTTGGGTCATTTATACTTTTTGGCTATTATGAATAATGCTGCTATGAACATTTGTGAACACATTTTGTGTGGAATCATGTTTTTAGTTCTCTTGGGTATATACCCAAGTATATATGTCATTCCACCTGGGAGTGGAATTGCTGCTGGATGATACGGTTACTGCATGTTTAACATTTTGAATTGGCGCAGCTACTGTGGAGGTTCCTCAGAAAGTTAAAAATAGAACTACCATATGACCCCCCAACCCCACTGCTGGGCACTTACCTGAAGAAATCCAAAACACCAATTCAGAAAGATATATGCACACCTATGTTCACTGCAGCATATTTACAAGAGCCAAGGTGTTGAAGCAGCCTAACTGTCCATCAGTAGAGGAATGGGTGAAGAAGATGTGGTACATATATACAAGGGAATATTACTCAGCCATGAAAAAGAGTGAAATCTTACCACCTGCAACAACATATTTAGACCTAAAGGGTATTATGCTAAGTGAAATAAGTCAAACAGAGAAAGACAAATGCCATACGATTTCACTTATACGTGGAATTTAAAAAACAAAATAAATGAACAAACAAAATAGAAATAGTCTCATAGATACAAAGAACAAACTGATGGTTGCCAGATGGGATGGGGTTTAGGGAGCTGGGTGAAAAGGGGGAAGGGATTAAGAAATGCAAATTAGTTGTCACAAAATAGCCGTGGAGATATAAAGTACAGCATAGGGAATAGTCATATTGAAATAACCATGTATGTTGTCAGGTGGGTACTAGACTTATCAGGGTGATCACTTTGTAAGTTACATAAATGTCGAAACACTATGCTTATACACTTGAAACTAATATAATACTTAATGACAACTGTAATTAAAAAAATTTTTTTTTAATTTTAAACCACCTTGATGAACTGCCAAGCTTTTCCAAGTGGCTGCATGATAGAAATTTCCATCAATAGTGTGTGAAAGCTCTCATTTCTCCACATCCTCACCAAAACTTATTATCTGTCGTTTTTTTATTATACTAGTGGATAAAGTGGTATAGAGGCCAGTCAACTGAGATTTTGATTTGTGTTTCACTAATGGATAACAATGTTGAGAATCTTTTCATGTGTTTATTGGCCACCTGTATATGTTTTTTGAAGAAATGTCTGTTCAAATCCTTTGCCCATTTTTCAATTGCATTGTCTTTTTTTGTTGGGTTGTAAGAGTTCTTTCTGTATTTGGAATACAAATCTATCAGATATGATTTGGAAATATTTTCTCCCATTTAGTGGCTTTCTTTTCACTTTCTTGATGGTATCCATTGAAGCACAATAACTTTATTTTGATGAAGTTCAGTCAATTAATTTTGTTGTCATTGCTTATGTTTTTAGTGTCATATCTAAAAACGCTTTGCCCAGCCTGAGGTCATTAAGGCTTACTCCTGTCTTCTTAGAGTTTTGTAGTTTTAGCTCCTGTTTGGGTCTTTGATCCATTATGAGTAATTTTTGTATATGGTGTGAAGTAGGTCTAACTTCATTCTTTGTGTGTGGATATCCAATTGTCCCAATACCATTTGTTGAAAAGACTGTTCTTTTCCCCCACTGAATTGCCTTGGCACCTTTGTCAAAAATCTGTTGACCGTAAATGTAAGGGTTGATTTCTGGAGTTTCAGTTCTGTTCCAATGATCTGTATGTTTATCCTTATGCCAGCACCACACTACCTTGCTGACTTTAGCTTTGTAGTTAGTTTGAAATCAATAGTCTTTATAAAAAGAATCAGTGAAGGTGTTTTACTCTGCTACCGTGGGCCTTCCTCTGCCTCGGTTAGACATTTCCTCTGCCTCGGTTAGACATTTTGAGAAGTAGTAGTGGCACAAGCTGATTTTTAAAATGGGTTTGTTTATTTCATTTTGTTTTTAAATAAAACGATCAGGAAGGCATTTGTTTCCAACCTGTTTCTTCCTGAGACAGTGAGTAGAATCCATAGTTTGTAATATTGAGTGCACTAAAGCCTGTTAAGGGCAAAACACATGTTAAGAAGTTATACCTTGCCCTGACTGGTGTGGCTTAGTTGGTTGAGTGTTGTCTCAGAAAGCAAAAGGTTTCCGGTTCGATTCCCAGTTAAGGGCACATGTCTGGGTCGCGGGTTTGGTCCCTGGTTGGGGAGTGTACGAGAGGCAACCAGTTGATGTTTCTCTCCCTCTCTTTATCCCTTCCCTTCCCCTCTCTGTAAAAACAAATAAATAAAATTAAATTAAAAAAAAAAAAGAAGAAGTATCATCAGTCTAACTCTAATGCCAGAAGTAATGTTTGGCAAACTCCTTCATGGAACAATCAATTAGCCTGTCTGCCATTGCCTCAGTGCGGAGGTTCTCAGTGTGTGGTTCTGGGATGAGCAACATAAGCATCACCTGGGAACTTGGAGCAATAAAAATTCTGGACCCACCCCAGTCTGTTGACTCAGAGACACTGGGTTGAGCCCGGCAGTCTGTGTTTTAATAAGCTTTACAGGTGATTCTGATCCATGCTTCAGTCTGAGAACCACTGCCTCGATGCCTGAGGTTTGCTGTCAGCTGCTTCCCAATTCCGGTGTTGGAGCTGGGAAGCTGCCTACTGGCCTCCATGCCGTGGCAGTGCCTCTAACTGGGAAGGGATTGGTGCCCTCCAAACCTGGGCGAGGGCAGGAGGCTGGGCCATTCCAGAGACTGGCTTTGAGGGGACAGAGAGCACGGAGGCTGGCTGGCTTTAAAATCCATCTTTATATTGATTGCTTGGACAGAGCACCATAGACCAGCGGTATCCAAAAGAACTTTTCAGCAGTTCTAAAAGTGTTCTGTACCTGTGCTGTCCAGTGTGGCAGGCACTAGCCACATGTGCCTCTTGAACACTTAAAATGTGGTTAGTGTAAATCAGTAATTTTAATTTATTTAATTTCAGTTAATTTAAGTCACCACATGAGGCTGGTGGTTACCCTATTGGACAGCAACTCCAGCTCCTGCTTCTCTCCGGACAACCCCTCTCTTAAGACAGACTGGTTGCATGCACGTCAGGGTCTGTGAGTCAGAGCTGGCCATGATTAACCACTTTAACACCTATCACGAAGAATGTAACTTCCCAAATTGGCAATATTTTAAACCTGGGGGAATAAAGTGGGTGCAACTACTATTGTTGCTAAGGTTTTTTAAATTATTATTATTATATTCAGTAACTGAGTATAAATAGCATGTTGCTGAATTCCAGCTGTAATTCTAGGGAGAGCCGGTGACCACATAAACCTCAGAAGTAAAGATTAGAATTTAATTTAAACCTGGTGATTATACAGGACTTGGAGGACCCAGTTCAGGATGACAATAGTAACAAAAAGAAGAGAAAGAGGAGGGAAAAGAGCACCATGGGAAAGAAAACGGAAACTGTCCCACTCATGGAGAATGCCTTGTCCTCGAAAGTTTATCTTTAGGTTTCTGAGTTTTAAACGTTCTTTCTGGGAATATTTTTAATCTTAGGGTTTCCAAATCTTACCGTGGGTGAGATTGTCTCATGCTGCTCTCTGGGCTGAAAGAAGCGTCCCAGCATCATGTGTCAAAACAAAAAGCCAGCCCGGGTGGCTGTAAAGGAGGCGGCTTTGCAAGCGCTGAGGGCTGTTGCTGAGGAAGTGGGATCAGGGTTGGCAGGGCTGCGTGTGACAAGCCTTAAGTCCTTTCCAGTGTGAATTTAACTGTTTACTTTTTGTTCTCCCTCTGTGAGTTTTTCATGACATGAATGTCTATGTTCATTGAAAAAAATTAAAACTACATATAAGCAAAAGAAAGGGGAGAAGATCAGCAAGCCCGTCACCTGTGGATGCATACTCTAAGGTCCATTTCCTGTCAAGCTTTTTATGTGTCTGTATCTTACTGCCTATGTCTACCTCCATGTATACAGATATGCACAGGATAATACTGTATATACCATTTTATAACTTGCTTTATTATTCAACAGTATGTCAGCACGTATATATCTACATCGTCATTTGTGTATCCGCGATAATTTTTTTAACTAGCCCCCCTTGTTTTCAATAATATGCTACTGTAAACATGGCCCTGAATATCCTATCAGAAATTGTTGTGCCATTATCTAATTATTTCCTTAAGATAAACTTCTAGGGGTATATACATTTTAAGGTTTTTGATAAACCTATCAAAAAAAATTACTTATCATCTGTAAAGGTTGAGTGAATTTATCCCCTCTACATTCTAAAGATAATTGCTCTGGCCTATAAAATTCCTCTAAACTGCAGCATATCTTTCTAAAATCACAATTGCAAACCCAGGGCTTTCTACGGTCACGTTGCTGCGCACGGAGTGGCCTCTTCCTCCTGCTTCCTGGCGTGTGGCCAGAGCCGCCGCCAGCTCTGCTAAGCGCACGGTGTCCCCATGTCTCATTCTCATCCCTGCACTCTTTTCTCTCTTCCAGAGTGAATTAGATGTATCCTTTTACAATGCTGTGAGCCAAGCGTTCCACAGTACTTGGCAAAACAGAGGCTAGTCTTTATCAGGTAAGTGCCGTCAATGCCATAGGGCAGGAAAACAATTTAGCAGAATCTAGACTCCAGAATGCGAATCATCAACAGCTCAAACGTGACAGCTAGAGAAACAGGTGCTTTGCAGAAACACCTCACCTTTTTTTACAAAGACAGTTCTTAAGATTTTTGTGTTTTCCAGAAAGGACAACTCTATGGTAGTAATAAATAATAGCTGTTACATATGAATTTAACTTCTTTTAAGTATATGGAATAGACCTTTTTAGAATTTAAATAATGCAGGCAGAAAGTGCTTAGTCCATAGAGAGAATGGATTTTCATGGCTCCAGGTATAAATCTCCAGCAATTCTCCACATGACCAGAATAAGGTCTTCAGGAGTAATAAGCTAGAGGGTTAAAGAAATCGCCTGGCTTATGTTCATTTCCCTTTATAGCAGAGAATGCTCTCCTTTTCTTCTCTTCTCCCTTTTTAATCAAAGTATCCAAGGGTCCCAACAGCAAGCATGATTTGCTTAGAATACCACAGGCTTGCAGATTTTGGCAGGACCCCACTGGGTTTTGTGTGAGTGGTCTGGGGGTAAGTTGACTTTTAAGTTAATTTTTCAAAAGTCTGCTTACTGCTTGAAAGCAATAAATAAAAGAGTCCTTTGAGAAAATACCAGGCTTAAAACTAAAATAGTAACGTTAGCTATACCAAACATATATCATACCATGTCTCTATATATGCAGATACACATACATTTAGACGCCTATGCCCAGAGTCAGTACAACCTGGAGAAATGGCCATTTGCCTTTTACTACTGATAGAAAATGTCATCGTGTTGATAAACTTCATTTGCAGGCTGTATTTGGAAGCCTTTTGAAATGAACTGGGAAAATCTGAGTGCCCTCTAGTGGTGAGTGACCTGAATGTATGATCCCTTTGACCTAGGGGACCCAAGCCCAGGCTGTAGGTATTGTCAGCATGTCACATTCCATTTTAACTAAGCCCTTTAAAGCAATTCAAAATAAATCTCTTCCTCCTTAGATGGGGGAACAGGAAAACGCCTCTTGACTTAAAAATTCATCAGGAAGATAGCAAAAGCTGATAGAAACTCCCCTGGAAATGTAGAACCCAAGTTCTACTTCTAGTACTGCCACCAACCCGCTGCGTCTGTTGGACAAGACACACAACCTCTCATCTCATGACAGATTTAGATTAGAAGAGCTTTAAAATCCTCTCACCCTTAATATTTGATGTTGCCACAACCCTAGGTAACTGAGCTGAGTTACCTTACACCTACCTTACAGGAGGGGAGAGTCTTACAAGTTTAGATATTTAGAGAATTAAAGTGAATCAGAAGTGACAGGATATGGAGTGTAGTTGGACTGGTTTGCTGTGATGTGTCATATATTGACTAGATGTTTATTAGAAACAGAGACGTGTGGTCTTTAAATCCCTCTGATATATAGCCTAAGTCCATGTAATGAGCTCCACCATTCTTGTTTGAATTTAATTTCCACACTGAATCACACAGTTTGTTATCTTTCCCCTCAGTTCACTTAGTTTCATTTTGCCTTCTCTTCCTCTGACCAATTTATTTATTTACTATCCTAAGGAATTATTTAGGCATATCCATCTGACAGATTAGGGATTTTGCATCTTTTAGGGAAGGGAACTAAATCTCTCAGTATAATTTCATGGAGATCTCCAAAGCTCTGAAAGTGGAGCAGGTGGAAGGCCAGGCAGGGCCTGGGGCGCCTCTCTTCTGTTGACATTCTTAAAGGGTTTTTATCCTCAGCCATCTGAAAAAAAAAAAATCGAATTAAAAACCCACAACTCTATTCTGCCTCAGACATAGTTCTTTTTAACAGTCAACATGCGCAGGGAGTACCTCTTACCTCTACACACCAGTTTCACGACAGTAAAACCAGGGAGCCTTTAGAGGTGCCTCTGGCTTCCTGTTCCCTCTGCGTGAGGCCCCAAATGACCTGTGTCACCACCCTGGTAGCATGTAACCAGGAACCTGCTGGAACAGTTAACGTTGCTGAGGTCTGTTATGCCAGGAAAGCTTCCTTAGTCCTTGAAGGGTTGAAAACAGACAACTGATATCATCACAACCTGGAACTGGTCCTCTGCACACTCAGAGCACGTAATCTTGTATATGCTTAGGGCTACGAAAGCCTTCCCTGTCAGCCCACGCAGGACAGACGCGACGTACGGCTGCCTTGGTGCAGCAGCAGGAGGGCGGAAGGCAGAGTCTTTTTCTCTGGAAGCTGTACCACCCTGGAGCCAGAGTCTGCATGGGTAGAGTCTGAGAAATAAAATGCACCATTTGCATTTCTCCTTAGTATGGGCTTGTTCTACTTCACAGAGCAAGACAGGACGGGATTTTATAAAGAAACAACCTAAGCACAAAAATCAGGGCAGAAATTCTGACTTGTTGAAAACCCTTCTGCTAAGTGAAAACTCTGTTGCAGTCTTGCTGGTGGGGCAGACTGTCCCCTTGGGAGCAAGCACGTCAATGACCTAAATCATTCACGTGCCATGAATAAATCCCTGCACCCTCTTCACATTCCACTGCACCCACTGGGCTGAAATGCCGTCTGTGGATTCCTGAGGCCCGCTTCTATAAGGAAAGGGTGCCCTATTACATATTTTGGTAGACTTATTTAAGACTTAAGATTCTGTGAGTTAAAATGATTTTTAGTTCAATAAAAAAATAAAAATAAATATGTTATTTTTAAAAGATGGTTTTTAGGAACCAACTGATGAGCTTCTCAAAACGTGCTCCACTCTCCGCAGCCTGAGGTTTGCCGAATTCTTCAGACAATGTATAATTCAAAGGAGCTGCCCGTACCCCCTTCTGCTAACTAGGCGGGATGGCACCGCGAACGGTGCTGTGTGTGAGACGTCCATCGCCCCGTGCGAGCATACCTACTGTCCAGGCGAAGGCACATTAAACCTTAACAGCCTTTTTGGCATTTGGCACCTTTAAAGAGGCTTAAAGACTGGGTTTATTTTGGTTGGAATGGAATGCAGCAGTGCTGCTTTTAACCTGGAAAACTGGGGTCCTTTTCCTGGGCCCCTACTCTAGCCCTCCTTCAGCAGCTTCCTGCTTCATGGGGAGAGGGTGCTTCCTGGGAGCCTTCAGGGCCCCCATCCACTTCTTGACCATCCTCCAGCGACCTGGGCCCCCAGAATTTACTGGGTGCCCAGACATCCCAGAACCTGCTGCCGGGGCCTCTGTATGTCACTCCTCATTCCTTCCAGTGAGGGAGTGCAATGTCACCTCATTCCTTCACTGTCCTTCATTATTGTCCTAAAATCCTAAACTCCTTTAGGGGTCCAGAAACCAGAATGGGCTTCTCCAAGTGGGAAATAATTTCAGCCTAACTTAATGGGAAATCACAGTACTCGTTCAACTACAGGCTATGGAAATACTGGCAAGAAAAACAAAAGACATCCCCCACTCCAGGAAGCCATTCTACACCGAAGTAGCAGCTTCCAAACGAACTGAGATTTTTCTCAGCGTTGTCTCAGAAAGTTACAATAATTAAGTCATCATAAAAGGATTTCTTTTGAGGTATGATGGAGCTTATATTGGGAATGGCTTGATAATATCAGAAGGGAGCGAACTAGCTCTCCTCTCCCTGAAGGTTACTCTTACAAGTCAGAGGATCTGAGTACTTCGGAGTTGGAAGAAAACTCCAGAATTAGAATGATCAGGTTAAGACCTCACTTTTAGATGAAGAGGCTGAGGTGAGGAGAGGTTCTGTGACATGTGTCCCATTCCGTAGAGAGAGCTACTTTGAGGCATAGCTGGTATTCTGGATTTCCAGGGCCCTTGACTCTAGGACTATAATGGCAATTTAATTGCTAGCAAAACATTTTAAAGTGCCTGTCACCATGCTGTCAAAGCTTTTTCCTGATTTCGGGAAGAAGTTTTAGAGAAACACTAGTCTTTGGTTAGAGGAGTCAAAAATGAAGAAAAATGTTGAGGAGAGCATCGAATGTCTTGATAAGATCACGCTCTCCACAAGCGGGGTTCACCTTCAGAGCTTGCTAAACATCTCCTTTTCCTTTCAAAAATATGTAAATTGAAAGCAGGACTGGAAGTGGTGGGAGCTGGCCCTAGGCCAGAGGGAATGTGTGCAGCTGGCCCAGCCTCAGGAAGGGCAGGACCCGTGACGAAGGCCAGGACCCCCACCCCACCCCGAAAGAGAGTGCTGGTCAGTGGTGTCATGAGTGATGAATGATGAGAATGATGAACAGTTGCCAGGAGAGTCAGCCATTCACCTGGAAAAGGGATGTGAATGTTCCAGATTAAACAGTTTTGCCTTCCACTCATTTGGCTCTCACCAGCCTTAGCCGTTCTGTTCCCTTTCAGCGTGTCCTGTGAACTTTAGGTGCCATGCCCACCCACCACTGTTCCCCCCCCAGGTTCCCCTGCCTTACCCGCACTCCTGCGGCTCCATGCGTCTGGGTTTTGCTTCACTCAGGAACAGTGGCAGCACGTTATGAGAGACAGCAGTTAGGAATAATATAGGAGACATGACAGACTTATGTGACCCAGTGCTAACTTTTGCATTTGGATAACTTTACATAAGCCTATATAAGCTTTTAAAAAATTATACCTGGATGTTTTGTTGCTCTTATAGTATGAATGGGTCTTTAAGGAAAACCTACTTAAAGAAAAAACACATTCCTGTTCAGTGGCCTAATTAACGAGGGACAATACTAAGCCTCTAAGTGAACAGAAAATTGTATTACAAGGAGTGTATCCAGGACTCTGCAAAATTGCATGAGGACAGTCTTCTATACAGCAGAAGTCGATGTGTGGGGAATGTGAAGACAGTGGCCTTTGGCGGCTTATGTAATTTCAAGGGAAACTGAATCAAAGTGTAAATAATGAAAGCAAGTTTTTTCCCTACCCTCATGTATTAAAGAACTTTGCTTAGCTAGGATCTTTAAAAATAAGTAAATAAATAAATCAAATAAGACAAAGGATGGAGACCAAAATCTAGTTAGAAATTTCAGTTTCTAGGCTGGGCTCTGCCTTGGAATTACTTCTGAGGCCCCATTTGAATGTTTGCTGCTCAATTTTCTCTTATTAAAGGATAATTAGGCCACCACAGTGGTGTTAAAATACCATGATGAAAAAATGTTTTATGATCCAGAGATCAAAATTCCAGTATAGAAACCACAAACAGTTCAATCACTTTAATTAAAAAATTGATTTCAAGTAGCACTAATACTAGCGGGGCCTCAAGATGTTCGACTCCATCTACATTACACAGAAATTCAGCAAGGCTTCTAGGTTTCGGGGTTAAGAGAAAGTGGGGCGTATGAGTCTGCTCTTTGGGAGGCTGTTGCTAGTTTGTATCAGCTCCAATCTAAGAACTTTTAAGTCAGTCAAGTCCAGTATAGCCCGAAAGTAGGATCTTCTTGAAATAGTCATTCTCAGCTCTCCACCATAATAAAGCAACAGCCTAGGCCTTTCTCACGTTGGCTGTCCTGTTCCTAATTTCAGGGTTGAAGTGCGTGTGCCTGTTGATTACCATGGGGCTTGGCATATAGGGTATTTTTTGGTCCCTGCCCACCTGGCATATAGCCCAAATGCCATTACTTTTGGCTTCACCAGTGTGCAAAAGTTGCTCATAAACCAAATCAAGATGTGACCAACAGCTGGATTCTTATTTTAAAGGAGTCACATGATTCCTGGGGGGAAGTCAGCTTTCAGGCTTTTGCCTCACATTGGATTTGGTCTGTGGTTTCCCTATATAGTGCCAGGGTGCTGCATGATTATTAGAGGTTTGAGCCAGATACCCAGATAGACAGTCACATGCCCACAGTACAAAATGACCTCACTGAGTAAGCAACTCATGTTTCCAGGATGTTGGGAAATTCATACTAGCTGAAGAACCTTGTCCTTGCAGTGTGAGGATGTCAGTGGTCGATATGATTCAGCAGTAAATTCTTAATCTGAATTTCAAAACAGTTGGACAGTTGCCCAAGGGGACATCTGAATTGCTGATCATCTACTTGCCAAAGATGGAACAGTCTTCAGAGCAGCTTGATCCCTGAACCAATTCAATTCACATAGATTAAAATTAGATCTCCTTCTGTCTTGAAGAAAATTATCTTAGACGAGTCACACTCGCAAAGGCACTAAGGTTTTCATTGCCCTTGCCCGTAGTGAATAAGCGGGGGTGGGGGCGGGGGGCTGCACAGGCCACTTGACATGCAGCCTCCTGCGCTGCCCCCTCGGCCTTTCTTTGTGCCTGGCTGGCTCATTCCCGCCTTGTCTTGGCTTCTTCTGAGTTCTGGCTTCAGGGTCTGGTGAACACAAGTGATTGAGTCAAGGGCCTAATATTTCAGTCCCAATTTGGCCATGGACAAAGCAATCATCTGCATAATTGGAAGATATTATTAATAGGTATATCAGAATAAAGCTTTTTTTTTTTTTTCTGGGTTACTTAAGGACAATTCCCATGGGCTCCTGAAAAAGTTTATTCTGCTGGAAGACTATTTGTACAGAGCTTAATGAGGTATTACCGCATAGCCTAATAGAAACTTAAAAGTCATTCACAGGGCTGTCTCATTCTCTATTGATGTACTTCACTAAACATATACAATATAGACTTGAACATCTGAAATTACTGAAAAAAAATCAGGTGGTAATGATTCACTTTACAAAGATTCACTATTTAATTATGAACTCCCCTGGTACATTTAATCACTCATTTGTCGGATGAAGTTTGTTTATTTGAAACAACCTGTCAGCTGTTTGTTTTTAATAGACCAGGATAATACTGTTTAAATAGTGATGGAAAATTAGAATTCATCAACATTCAACCATTGTTATCATCTCATTCCAGTTCCCCTTCTTTCCCAAAATGAAAGTTAGGTACTCAGATGAAGGGTCTGTTGGAAGAAGAATTTGGCTCTTTCTGGTTAGTTAAACATCATAGTCTGACAATATTTTCTTCTTTCCCCATGCCCTGTACTAACTTTCCATTGAGAACATCAGTAAGCCAAAGTGGCTCCATAATTCTCAAACGAGTATTTTTAGAACTGTTCATTTTTAAGAGCTAGTATCTTGAAATTCAGAATTTTTATATTTGGGAATTGAGTCAGCATTCCCTTGCCTTCATCATTCATTCCTCCTCATGGTGTTTTTTCCTTCAGCCTGTCTGACGTAGATAGCTTAAGATGCGAGGCTGTAAAGGCATTTGTTTTTGGGTGGAGGTTTCAGGGCTGAATGAGAGCGTACACTCAGTTGGCTCGGGGCCTCCTGGGAACTCTGGAGGCAGGGCAGTCAAGGCCAAACTTTGGGCTGAAGGTCCAGCTCTGGCAGTTACTAGTTGTGTGACCCTAGTCAATGGCTTCGAGTCTGTTTGCTCCTGAGTAAAATGAGGGTAATAGGTACATCATAGAACTGTAGAGAAGACTGAAATAACATGTAAAACATGCAACACAATGCACGGAACATAATGAGTGTTCAAGAAATCATGGCTATTACTGTTGCTATTGTCTGGGAAGACAACATTGGTCTAGAGGCCAGATGATGGTCTCACCAAATGTCACTTGTTGACTTCTCCAGGTCTCAGTATACTGATCCCTTCTCCCTCTGGCTAAAAGATGTAGGTGTTCCATTTCTATGCCTATTGTCTAGGTAGTTTAATCAAGGTGAAACTAGTGTGTATGTATATATGAAGATAATTTCTAATATGGACATCAATTTTAATTTTTATTTCAAGGATTCTGTTAAAAAAAACACCCCACAAAACCTTCATGCTTAGACTAATTTACACTGGAAGAATTCCAGGCTGAGTCCTAAATTATTATTTAATGTTAACACTTTTATAACTCTGAAACTAATTTCCTTAATATGACCCTAGATAATGTTTAATTTGGATAAAGTATACATCATTTTGGATGAGATGGTGTTGAACGGCTGCATTGTAGAAACGAACCGGGCAAGAATTCTTGCCCCTCTGCTAATTCTTGATAAGATGTCAGAAAGCTGAATAATTGGAAGTGCAGGCCTCAGGTGTGGGAAATGGGAACATGGAATGCCTCCGAACATCTGCAACCCAAAAGACCCTGGAAGAGCACACACTGCAAAATGGAGCATCCTTCCAGAGACATTTTAAGTAGGTGTTTTTCAGTTTCTGAGTGGAAAACGAAACTGTATTTTAAAATATGATGTACAAAGAAAAATCTTCTCTAAGATAAGTTTTATGTTCTAACCATAAGCATTTCCCCCCACTTGTTCAAATTTTGTTAAATAAAATTTTTGGTCTCTGCAAATTAAATTCAGAAACAGCAGCATGATGTGGAAGAAAGGGTGGCAGCTCTTCATCAGCCAATAAAAATTTAAAGCTGACTTAAACAAACATAGCACTTTGTCTTCTGAATGACTGTCTAATTACTATGCTGTACACCTGTAAGTACTATAATTGAAAAATAAAATTTAAAAAAAGTCAAGGGGAGGGAGCTGGGGGCTGGGTGAGAAAGGTGAAGGAATTAAGCAAAGAAAAAAAAGGAAGACTCATGGACAGACAACAGTACGGTGACTGCCAGAGGGAAGGGGGGTTGGGGGAGATGTAGAAGAGGGTATAAGGGGGTTAAATAGTGATGGAAGGAGACTTGACTTGGGGGATGAACACACAATACTATTAAATATATAATACTAATATGTATTATACTATTAGTATTAAATATGTAATTATACTATTTTGCTATACTATAATATTAGTACAGTACAGCAAAAGGACATATGTGGGCATTTTAGGCACTAATCATTCATTCAGTCCTGTTTTTCTTGTCTTGTGTGTCTGTGGAGGGGGGTTTTGTTTAAATTTTTTGTTTACATATCTCAAAGTTTACATCTGTAAAGACCTAGCATCAAGTCAATAATAGCATGATGATGTATTATAGAATTGTATACCTGAAACCTATATAATATTACCAATGTCATTCCAATAAATTCAATTTTAAAAAGTCTTAAAAAGTCAAAACTTTACTATATTGTGTCCCTAATGAAAACATCCAACTTAAATTTTATTTACCAGTTTCAAAAAGCCTGAGATCAATTTTATGGGTACTTGGCAGTTACAATGCCATTATGTAATTAACTATAGAGAATGTTACTACAAAATAGTAAATGGTTAAACACTAAAGAAGAGCCCTTACAACCATCCATTATGCCATGTTATAAAGGGTTTGTCTGATTAGTAAATTTATTTGTAAATGAATTTTACTTTAGTTTGAAGTTTAAAAATAGAATGCAAAAGGGTATCTCTTTTCAATTTGGTATGAAATGAATCCTTCTCTCCCCTCCCTGACTTATTCCTTCAACCCCTTTTCCTGGAATATCTTGAAACAAAGAAAAATGCTAAGTTGCTATAAAAGAGCAATGTCCTTTCCCCCAACCCCGAGCGTGCTTGCTTTTTTTTTTTTTTTTTTTTTTGGTTGGGGAGAGGAAGGGAGAGAAAGAAAAACATCAATTTGTTGTTCCACTTATTTATACATTCATTGGTTGATTCTTGTATGTACCCTGACCTGGGATCAAACCCACAATCATAACGCTCTAACCAACTGAGCTACCTAGCCAGGGCCTCAACCTTTCTATATGCTTTCGCTGCTCAGTCAGTCAACAGTAGAATATAGAGAACTATCTTAGGTGGGGGAAAAAAGCATGTGTATGTGCATGTAGGGATAAGGGGGCAGGTGCAGTGGAGGAAATAGAAATACAGACTTGGTACATTAAGGTATTGTGCCATCCAATGGAATTTCAAGAACTCTTTAATCTACAATACTCTTCTGCAAAAGAACATACATGGACATTCTAGGCACCAGTAATTCATTCAGTCCTGTTTGATTTTTTTCTTCATGTGTGTGTTTATATGTGTGTAGAGGGGGGATTTAAAATTTTTGATCTGTTTACATGTTTCAAAGTTTACATCTGTAAAGATCTGGCATCAAGTCAATAACAGACTCCGAAAGCAAACCTGAATTGTTTTGGACTCATTCAGGAAGGCAGAGTAAACACTGCTGACCTTCCAGACGAGTGAGTGGTATGTGTGTGTAGCCAAGGTCTGGGGAAAGCCCAGCCCAGACCAAAGTGCTTTAGAGGTCTTTCAGAGACCTATTAGTTGGCAAACACTGTCCTAGTTGGTAGGCACTTAATCAGTAGCACATTGAGCTAACTGCTGAAACTGGTACACCAGAAGTAACTAGGGAGTGATCAAAATTAATTTTTGGGTCACACCAAAATAGCACTTGAATAACATCTTGGCACAGATTTTAGTACCTAGAGAGAATAAGAATTTAAAAAATATATCCAGTAAGATACCACAGGAAAAAATACTGAAGTATCTAGTATTGTGGAGACCCCAGTAGATGTCTCATAACACTTGACTCATGACAAGGGAATCGTAATGTGCTTTGTTCTTTAAAAAAAAAAAATCTTTAATATTTTATTTATTTTTAGAGAGAGGGGAAGGGAGGTAGAAAACGAGGGAGAGAAACATCTACCAGTTGGTTGCCTCTTGCACGTCCCTAGTCAGGGTGCATCCCAGGTATGTGCCCTGACTGGGAATCAAACCAGGCCCTTTCAGTTTGCGGGATGACGCCCCACCCACTGAGCCATACCAGTCAAAGCAAAGTGCCTGTTCTTACAGGCTATATCATCATCTCGCTTCAGGTTAATTGCTGAACAGGGACTACCAGCTTTCAGTATTTGACATTCATCAAATTTATGTCTCAAATTGGTCAGCTTTACCTGGTTCTTGGACTGTTCTTTCTGTTGCAAGACTCCTGACATTTCAGTTACTGATTTTATAGGACTCAACAATTCTACCTGCTATAGCAACGTGCTAGCCCAGGATTCAGCAAACTTTTCTGTAAAGGACCGTATAAGTAAATCTTTTAGGCTTTCTGAGCTTATGTTCTGTGTTGTGCCACTGCAGTGCAAAAGCGGCCATGGATAATACATAAATGAGTAAGCAGGGCTGTGTTCTAATAAAACTTTATGGATACCAAAATTTGAATTTCATAAAATTTTCACATCATAGAATATTACTGTGCTTTTGATTTCTTTTTCAATTGCTTAAAAAGTTTAAAACCATGCTTAGCTCATGGGCTGTTCAAAACAAGCAGCAGGCCATTGTTTGCTAAGCCCTTTGCTAGGCTAGTCTCGGTAGAAGCGGGCTATTCATATACATGTTAGAGACTTAAATAATGGCAATACTACATATAGTATAGGATTTTAATTCTAATACTATTATAAAGTTTTAGTCATGCATTCACGACTTACTTGAGACAATCACCACCACTATTTTTTGGATTAAAGCATAGATCATACATTTAAATATTGCTATTATGTTTTATTTTAACTTTTATTCTCACAGAGAATTGTGAAGCTAACAATAAGGTAAATTATTTAAATGCTGTCTCTGATTACATAGTCACAACATTCTCATGCAGAGAATAAAAACAGTACTCATGATTGACTGTAGTGAGAGATATCTCTTCTAATGTAGAAAGGGAACGTACCTTTTAAACAGGTAAATAAATGGGCAATTCCAAAACATGCTTTTCACTCCTAAAAAAGCCATTGGCTAAATCAAGCCTAGCAACATTTCTTTCACCTAAATGCACAGATGTGACAAATCAATAGTGTTTGGAAAATGGAAATAGAGCCCCATCTTTAAAACCAGAAAACAGCAGTATCCTGGTTTCTTTTCGCGCTAACACAACATTCAAAAATCATTCTTGTGTCTTAGATTTACACATCCCTACAGATACAATGCTAAGTAGCAGATCTGGTATTTAAAAAGAACACAAATAAATTGGCCATTTTTAGCTGAAGAACACTTTAAGAACACAACAGTTGGATCATAATTAAGCATGTGAGCATATTTCTAGGTTTCCAGTTTCAATAAGTGTATTTACTACAGAAAAATAGATTTCTTCATGTAATAATTTCAAAAAACTAAATCTCAGTGATTCAAAATGAAAAGTATCTGGTTAAACTCTGGTGGTTGCAGTGAAATAGTCACATGACACAGTTTTGTACGCTGCAAACATTTTAATGATTATTGAGCATACATTTTGGGAATTTTTTTACTTCAAACTGCAACAAGTTAAATAAATGTTTATAATATACAAAGAAAATACAATCAAAAGTAAAACTCGCTTTAAGTGTGCCTTGCATCTAGACCAGTGTTTTTTTTCCTTTTCCCCTTCATATATCTTTATTTTTGAACTGCACAAACACACCTAAGAATTTGATCTTTATAGTATGGCATTTAGGAAATAAAAATATACTCCCACCTCAAAGAAATAAAAGGTTGTGCATGATTATATGCCAAACAAAGAGAGAACACTAGAATATTCTGATAGTGCAGGCATCATTAACAAGGGGGAGGGGGGAGCTTGAGATGCTCATTAACTCTCTATGTTTTACAGAAGCAGGATTTTTGACCAAGTAGCTTAAAAGCCAGCAAAACAGGGATCGGTGATGGCAACTGTAGTGTACGAAGTATGAAATGACAAACTTTACACAAATACACTGTTAGAAATTTACCAGTGAACACTGAAGATCTGAGAAGCATTCTTTGGAACAGTCAAGTAGGACCACCTTATTCCAGTCACATAAGCCCTTGCAGCAACACAGTGTTCTGTGCTATATACTTGCTGGCTGGGTAGTTAAAGGATTTGTTTTGTCATTAGCAGCTAACAAACATTTTCCACATGTTCCGAAAGCCTTAATGGTGGAAAACAAGGCAAGTGTCACTTAGCGTGGAGGATCATATACTTCTCTTCACACAAACACAAGAGGCTTCACTAGTATGTTAAAAGTCTCTGATGTCTCCCATTGCACTTCAAAGCTCAATTGAGATGAAAGCCTTTTTCCATTGTAGCAGCTAGCAGGCGCTCTCTCATGATTTCCTCTGAAGAATATTCCGGCAACTTTAGATAATGGACACATGTATTCACTGATGGATAGCTTGCATCAGTAGCATCAACCTACAGGCAGAAAATTGAAAATAACAGAAGACCATGGCTTTACATTTTTATTTCTTTCAATCTTTAAGTAATTAAATTGGAACCCCCATTAGCTAGATTCTGTACCTTGCGTACTACTGTGAGTCTGGGATGTAGGTTAGCCAGTCCACCTGGGGGTAGAGTTGAACAACCAGTGGTAAACTGCAGGAATGCTTTCCTTTCATCTGAAGACATGCCACATAAAACCCTCACAAACCTCAGGAAACCAGGGCTAAAAGAAGAAAAATAATTATACTGATTTGACAGCCGATTTAAATGAAAAACACTATCACTAGTTTGTAAGCCAGCAATAACCACCAAAACAACAATATCCACATGTCAGAACAACAGTACTGCCTAGAGACTCAAGTAAACATGAAATGAGCTGACACAAACTACTTTAAAAATATCCTTCCAGCCCTGGCTGGGTGGCTCAGCTGACTGAAGCTTCATTCCCTACACCAAAATGTTGCAGGTTTGGTCCCCAGTCAGGGTACGGAGCAAGGTCCCCAGTGAGGGCATGTACAGAGGCAACTGATCAGTTTCTCATTTCTCTCTCGAATTGATGTTTCTCTCTCCCCCCATTCCTCTATCTTCAGGTGAGGATTAAAATTTAACATATATATATATGTGTGCATGTGTATATATATATCCGTGTTTCTCTGTGTGTGTGTGTGTGTGTGTGTGTGTGTGTGTGTGTGTGTGTATGTGTATGTGTATCCTTCAAGACTCTCTTAAGAACTGAAACACTGATAGAGAATTGGGATCAAACATGCAATAAAGGCCCTGGCTGGTGTGGCTCAGTGGTCTGAGCACTGGCCTACAAACCAAAGGGTCACGGGTTTGATTCCCCAGTCAGGGCACATGCCTGGTTTGCAGGCTGGGTCCCCAGTGGAGGCATGTGAAAGGCAACCACACATTGATGTTTCTCTTCCACTCTTTCTCCCTCCCTTCCCCTCGCTCTAGAAATAAATAAAATCTTTAAAAAAGAACAATGCAATAAAACCAGCAACTCAGAAAAGCTCAAAATACACTTGCATAATTTATTCAGATATGCCTAAGTTATTAAAGGGGATCTGAAATAACCCATTCCTGTCACAGTGAAATAAACTACCTCTGTATGCCAATACATGTATGAATTTCATGATCATTCTATTACACAAAAAGAAGCCACACCTTAAAGAATATATAACTGCAAGCAAAATTAATCAATGGGAATAGTGATTTTTAAAATTGATTTTAAAGAGAGGAAAAGAGAAACATCAATTTGTTGTTCACTCATTTATGCATTCATTGGTTGATTCTTGTATGCGTCCTGATCAGGGATCAAACATACAACCTTGGTGCATGGGTTCGACACTCTAACCAACAGAACTACCCGACCAGAGCCAGAAGAGTACTTTAATCACTAGAAAAGAATATGATGGGGAAGGGAGCTTTCTGGAGCTGTTTCTTATTCTGGGTACCAATTGTACAGTTGTGTTCATGTTGTGAAAATTCTTCAGGCTATACATGCAATTTGTGCCCTTCTCTGTTAAACTTCAATGAAAAGTTTACTTAAAAAAAATGCTATATAGCCCTGCCCAGTTGGCTCAGTTGGTTGGGTGTCATCCCACAAAGTGAAGTGTGGCCGGTTCAATTCTCAGGAGGGGCATGTGCCTGGGTTGTAGGTTTGTTCCCCTTGCTGGGCGAGTATGAGAGGCAACCGATCAATATTTTTCTCACATTGATATTTCTTTCCCTATTCCTCCCTTCCCCTCTCTAAAAATAAATAAATAAAATAAAAATAAAATGCTACATCAACAATAACATTTAAGTTTAAAATAATTCATAGTAGTCTCTCATTTACATTAGTTTAGGAACTTTTTTTAAGAAGTAATATAGTGTCTTAAAGTCTTAAAACGTCAGTGGTACGAAAAAGATTAGTTGAGGGACAGTTCCAGATTAAAAACGTATCACAAGAAAATGGAATTTCTTGATAAAGAAGGTACAGGGCTGAAGGTAGTGCTATTAAGGACATTATTAGAGTCTATGGATGATAGATTACTTAATAATATAGCTTTTTTTTTTTTGCTAGCTAATGTGCATACATGGGAGAATATCCATATTCTCAGAAATGTACACTAAAGTACTAAGGAGTGAAGAGACATAATAAATACAACATATTCTCAAATGGTTTAGAAAAATGGTATGCCTGTGTATCTATATATATACATGTTTGTTATGTGTAGGTGTGTGTGTGTGTACATGTATAAAAGGGTAATATAAAGAAATATAGCAAAATCTTAAGTACAGGTGAATCTGGGCAAACGATATATGGGGAATTCTTTTAACTATTCTTGAACTTTTCTATAAATCTGAGATTATTTGAAAATGTACATTTAAACAATGGAATACTACTCAGCCATTAAAAAGGAAAGGGAATCTTACCCTTTGCAATAGCATGGGTGAATCTGGACAGCATTGTGCTAAGTGAAATAAGCCAGTCAGAGAAAGACGAGTACCATAATATGATTTCACTTGTATGTGGAATCTAATAAACAAAATGAACTAACAAGTGAAATAGTGATAGACTCAGAGAGCAGGCAGACAGCCATGAGGAAGGGGAAGAAGAGGGATCTAGATAGGGGGTTCTTGAGGGATTGAGCAAAAAAGACAAAAAAGAGAAAACTTACAGAAATGGACAACAGTGTCAATTGCTGCGGGAAGGGTGGAGAGAGATGAAGGAAGGTATGAGGGGATAAATGGTGATGAATAGAAACTTGGGGTGGTGAACACACAACACAGTGTACAGATGATGTACTGTAGAACTGTACACCTTAAACCTATATAATTTTGTTAAGCAGTGTCACCCCAATAAATTCAATAAAAAGGAAAAAAAAGTTAATATAAAATTAGTAAAGCCTAAGGGTTTACCGTTTACCCAATTTTGAAATAATAAACAAACAGACTTCCAGCCAAGACGGAGGCGTAGGTAGATATACTTTATCTCCTCGCACAACCAAAAGGACAACAACAAATTTAAAAACAAAATTAAAAAAAAACAAAACCCGGGACTGCCAGAAAATCGAACTGTGTAGAAGTTGGACAACCAAGGAGTTAAAGAAGAAACATTCATCCAGACAAGTAGGAGGGGCAGAGGCGTGCAGCCAGGCGGAGAGGACACTGGCAAGACTGTGGCTGGTGGATAGGGGCGGGGCAAGGCAGCAGCTGGAGGACCGGGCAGTCACACATTTGCGTTCAGATAAATTGGGAGGAACAACTGGGGAATGAGACAGACCACGCAACCCACAGGTCCCACGCGGGAAAAGAAAGCCTCAAAACCTCTGGCTGTACAAACCTGTGGGGTTTGCCACAGCAGGAGAAACTGCCAGTCTCCTAGGAGAATTTGTTTGAGAGACCCACAGGGTCCTAAAATGTACACAAACCCACCCACCTGGGAATCAGCACCAGAAGGGCCCAATTGGCTTGTGGGTAGCAGGGGAAGCAACTGAGAGCCGGCCAAGAGCCAAGCAAGCGGCATTGTTCCCTCTTAGAGCCCCCTCCCCCACATACAGCGCCACAAGGCAGTGACGTGGCTGCCCTGCCCTGCTGAATACCTAAGGCTCCGCTCCTCACAACATAATAGGTGTGCGGAGACAAAAAAAATATGGCCCAAACAAAAGAGCAGATCAAAGCTCTAAAAATAGAGCTAAGCTGTGACGAGATAGCCAACCTGACAGATGTAGAGTTCAAAACACTGGTAAATCAAGATGCTCACAGATGGTTGAGTATGTTCGCAAAATGGAGGAAAAAGTGAAGGCTATGCAAAGTGAAATAAAGCAAAATATACAGGGAACCAAACGTGAAGGGAAGGAAACTCAAATCAATGATCTGGAGCAGAAAAAAGAAAGAAACATTCAACTAGAATAGAATGAAGAAACAAGATTTCAAAAAAATGAGGGGAGGCTGAGGAACCTCTGGTACAACTTTCAATGCTCCAACATCTGAATCATGGGGTGCCAGAGGGAGAAGAGGAAGAGCAAAACATTGAAACCTATTTGAACAAATAAGAAAGGAGACCTTCCCCAATCTGGCAAAGGAAATAAACTTCCAGGGAGTCCAGGAAGCTCAGAGAGTCCCAAAGAAGTTGGACCCAAGGAAGAACACACCAAGGCACATCATCATTATATTACTCAAGATTAAAGATAAAGAATCTTAAAAGCAGGAAGACAAAAGGAGACAGTTATCTACAAAGGAGTTCCCATAAGACTATCAGCTGATTTCAGAAAAGAAACCTTAGAGGCAAGAAGAGGCTGGAAAGAAGTATTCAAAGTCATGAAAGACAAGGGCCTACATCGAGGATTCTTCCATGCGACAAAGCTATCATTTAGAATGGAAGGGCAGATAAAGTGCGTCCCAGATAAAGTTAAAGGAGTTCATCATCACTAAGTCCTTACTGAATGAAATGTTAAAGGGACTAATCTAAGAAAAAGATGATTAAAAATATGGACAGTAAAATGACAACTATCAACAACTGAGCCTAGAAAAACAAAAAAAACAAGCTAAGAAAAGAGCTAGAATGGGAACAGAATCACAGAAATGGAGATCACACAGAGGTTCGTCATCTGGGAGGGGAAGGGTGGAGAATGAGGGAAAAGGTACAGGGAATAAGAAGCAGAAATGGTAGGTACAAAATAGACAGGGGGAGGTTAAGAATAGTATAGGAAATGGAGAAGCCTAAGAACTTAAATGTATGACCCATGGACATGAACTGAGGAGGGGGAATGCTGGTGGGGGGCGGTGCAGGGTGGAGGGGAATAAAGGGGGAAAAAGGGGACAACTGTAATAGCATAATCAATTAAATATATTTTTAAAAAATTAAAACAATGAGAAAAGGAATCTGAACTTTACACTAAGTCTTACTTTACTAATGGATGTGCTTCTTGTTAATAGTCGGTTTTACCTGCTTTCTCACTTAATAAATGTAATTCACTGTTCAAAGTTCTTTAGGGATCATCTACCATTTGATTTGGGGGCATAAACAATTTTATTTTAAAAATAACACATACCTGTCACGTGTATAGCCCAACTTAGGTTCAGTATAATTGATGATATCCTCTGCTGCCCAGGATGGTGACTGGTTTCCACAAAGGATCATTTGGACTTCCTCATGGCTGAAGGAACTTAACTTCTCCATTGGAAAAACTTTATTAAAACCATCTACATTATGTACAAGTCAAAAAAAAAAGAAAGAAAGAAAAAGAAAACAAGCACGACTCAGTTTCTAAATTACAATTTCAAAATACCAATTTCAAATCAAAATATTAATATATGTTTGAAAATATATATAAATTAAATAGCTTGATAAAACTGTGTTAGGGTTTAAAGTGAAATCTCTGCTTAATATCACAAATGCCAACAGAGAGAGTATTCAGTCACTAACTATGTTCAGCACCGAATTCTAATTTCCCGTTGTGTAATATAAGCCAACCAAAGCTGTTTTCATTTTCAAAATCAGTAAGTTTTGAAGGTCTGATATATTTTGCTTCAACCTTCACCAGAAGAACTTAGATCCTAGCATGGTTTAATTCATCTTGATCATGTAATGTGGGAGGAATGCAACCTAATGACCAGTAACAAATGGGGAAATGGAGCCCAAGGTGGGTTCCCCTGTAACTCAGAAGTAGCAAGCTGAGCACTGCGAATGTTCCAACCTGTTCCAGGTACTGTGCAGGACCTAACTATCTGGAAGACAAAAAAAACTAGAGGGCAAATCAGGAAATTACCAGCAATTCTTGACCGAAGTACCTTCATTTCAAATGCTTCAAAGTAAAAGTAGAGGGATTAAGCTAAAGAGACTTAAAAATTACCTCTAAAGGCTTCCATCTGTTTCTGAATACCCGTATGCATGCAAAAGTCAAACATCAAATCCACATATTCCTCTGCATTATCCATTGTTACCATCTACAAAGAAAAATTTGCCAACATTATCGTTTATACCTAGGAATATTTCAGTAGCGATACAACTGGCTTCAGTAAGAGGACGATTCTGAACTTAAAACTGTATCAAAAACAAAATTTTTACCTCATCTTCACCACTTGGCTTGAGATCCACAGCTGTAAAACCATATATTCTTGAGGAAGGGCAAAACTGGAAATTTAAACTGGAAGGACAAATAATGATTAGATTAACATTTGGCTCCATTGGTACTTAATTTTCATAACATCACCACCGAAACAACGAACCCCCACTTCTCCAGCAAAATACTCAGTATATATAGCACTAACTTAGATAATAAGCATGAGGCATTTTTAAACACAATTCCTGCCCTGATTGGTGTGGCTCGGTTGGGTGTTGTGCCACAAAGTGAAATGTCACGGGTTTGATTCCTGGTCAGGGTACATGCCTGGATTACAGGTTCCGTCCCAGACAGGGTGCACGTGAGGCGCAACCAATAGATGGTTCTCTCTCCCTCTTTTTCTCCCTCCCTTCCCCTCTCTCTAAAAGTAATATTTTTTAAAATTAAAAATAAAAAATCCTAGTCACAAAAACTATTAAGCCAACCAGTAACCAAACCTGGCTTTGCAAAGAATGCATGAAACCACCACCTTTCCATGTTTCATTTCCCCTTTATGGCACAAAATGAACGAACTAAAGATTTTTGCAATGAATTATGGCAACATGTTTACAAGATTTTTTTTTGCAGGAAGAAACTATTGCTTCACTGAAGTTATTCAGGCTGTGCACTGTCTCACCCTCCATCAAACTCTGAATATAAGGCATGGAGGGAGGAAAAGCAAACCTTGTAGTCACCGCAAAACATACCAAGGTTATAATAATTACATATATAAATTAACAGAATTTTATCAAAAGACTTGCAGCATAAGAGTTAGTTAATGCAGCCACTGGGAATAGGATTTACTTAAAGAGCAAGCTGCTTTGAGCTTTGCCATGTAGGCTATATATTAATTAGCTAATAAATTTGTCAAAATATTTTTGGCTTTGGACTTTTTCACACAAGACACATATATTTATCACATTTGACAAATCAGATCATCTTTCAGAGGTTCGTTGATTAATAAACTATATTCTGGTATTCTGAGTTATCTTGGTAACAGCAACAAATCAAAGATTCAAATCAATAATCAATATTTCCTGCCCTGGCCAGGTAGCTCAAATGGTTAAGAGTGTCACCCCAATATGCCAAAGTTGCAGGTTCAATCCCCAGTCAGGACACATACAAGAATTAACCAATGAATGCATAAGTCAAGTAGAACAACAAATTGATGTTTCTCTCTCTCTCTCCCTTCTTCTCTCTCTAAAATCAAATAAAAATTTTTAAAAATTAAAAAATAATATTTCCTGTAATGTATTATTGCTCTTAAAAGGCCTTTTACTGAAATATTGCAAATTTGTAGGGACAAAGAAACAAAAGCTTTAGAACTTATTCATCCATTAGGTTGAAGAATATTTATATAAAGCTTACCCTAAATCCTCTATGCTAAGTGGAGGCCCAGATCCTGATGGATTCTTCAGCACAAGTTCCTGTAATTTTGTGTTCTTCTCATCTTCAGAAAGACCTTTGTTGCTTAAAATCTGGCGCCTCTTGATAGCAAGGTCTTTAATTTCTTTTAAAAATCTGGCTCTGTGTGGGTTTACTAGTTCAAAGTCTTCCCAAGTTAATATTCCATTAAACCAAGCTGGGGGTTTTGGTTTGGGGGGATCCAGAATAAACTCTGATTTTGAATCTTCTTCGAAGCTTCCTACTGAGAGTGAATCATGACCTTCTTCTGTAGAAGCTTCAGACTGACTTTCAGTACAGTGTAAGTCTCTATCACCTCGTGACTCATAAATCAGTTTACTGATATTGCTTTTAATGTCACCCATACACATAAGTTTAAAGAAAGGTTTAGAAATAGGTAAGTCCACAAGTCTATTGTCTTGAATGCATTTGGCCAAGAAAATTCCAAGGAAATGAAAGAGTTTTGTGATCCTTTCAAGTTCATCACTATCTTGTGGAAATGGCGCCGTGAAGAGTCCACATGATCTCTGCACATAGTATCCAGGAGGTTTCAACCCACCTCCAAGATCAACCTAATTTTTTAGAGGGTGAAATGTAACTAAAATTAAAGCTCCATAAACATTAAACATCTTTAACTTAGCTATCTAAAAATATTTATATACGCATTTTATTAAATTACTTTTTGTGACTAAATATCCTTCAAAAGCATTTTAATAATATCAAGATTATTAAATAAGATTCAAAGAAACCTGGCTTATGTTCTAAAAGTATAACTTATTTTTAACACTTTCTAAAAGCAAAATCATAAATCAAATCATAAGATGGAAAATAAACCTTACCTGACGGGACTCATCATCTGGAAAGTTATCATCACAAAGCCAAGCTCCCAAGTCAGTTCTCTGGAATTCTGCCGCCACCAGAGCATAAAACTCTAATGTGGGTCCCAAGCCAGTCCCTTCTTCTCCTAAAAATTCAACCTAAAATATGAACAAATAAATTATAGGTAGAAGTAAGCTTAAATGAGCTCATTCTTGTCAAAATTAGTCATATCCAATCCAGCAACATACTTGTTTTATAGCAACAGTATAATATAAGCAACATGGAAGTCTTTTTCATTTTTGTTGTACACTACTACATGTCTTAACACTGTGGCGAGCATTATTCGTAAGTTTACTTCTCCCAACAACCCTACAAAATAGACAGCAGTAGTTCCTTTTCATCCATGGGGTGATGTTCTAAGACCCCCAGTGAATGCCTGAAACTGTGAGTAGAACCAAACCCTGTATCTACTATATTTTTTTCCTATGCATACATACCTATGAAAATTTTATAAGTAAGGCACAACATAAGATTAACAACAACAATAAAATATAACAATACACTGTAATAAAGTTTTGTGAATAGCTGATACCTGAGACAGCTACTAAGTGACTAACCAGCAGGCAGCACATACAGCGTGGACACGCCAGGCGAAGGGGTGACTCACAGACAGCACAATATTACATCACACTCAGAATGGGGGTAACCTGAAAGTTATTAATTCTTTAATTTTGAAATTTTTCATTTAATATTGTCAGACTACTGTCGACCAAGGGTAACTGAAACCGTAGAAACTGAAACATTAGAGGTGGGCAGGCTACAATATATGATCTCCTTTTCATACCAATGGAAACCAAATTTCAGATAAAGAGGTTAAATCACTTGATGAAATAATATAGATTTGTATGTATGTAACAACAAAACCTTAACTCTTCCATTTATTTCTGACGTTACGTAATTACTTCAAAGATTTTTATCCATAGTCTACCTGTTCAAAAAATGATTTGAGGCAGCTTTCAAAACACACAGTGCATAGTAAACCTCAATAAGTAAATAACTGAGGATCACTTATTTAGGTTAGAGGAATACATGGGTAGTAAGAATAAACCCTATATATTTTCTAGAGATAATATTCATTGGGATCATCTATGATCCAAAAGATAAACCAGCTGGTTCAAATCTGTTGGCAGGAGAGAGAATTCTTCCATTATCCTTCATATAAGAAATAATATGTATATACATATAATCAACAATGCCCACAATAACATCTCTATCATATATATTGAACCTCATACTGCCAATTGTTATATCTCTCAATATAGACCAATTACATAATACCAAGCACAATTTAGGTGAAACAGTATTATAAAACAGTGTGCTCCTAAAACGGAGATATCTAATAGCAGAGCTCACAGAAAGGTAACATTTAGAGTATGAAAAAGAATCCTTTATGAGTACTATTATTTGGTCCAGGCTTTGTTAAGAAATAGGTAAGTCCTACAAATAGACCAAGCATTTCCCCATCCCAAGAGTGAAGATATCCGTTGCTGCTCATTAAATCACAAGATTCTGACCCGGGAGGTGAGCTGACATCCTCTTATGAAAGATGCTCTGCAGGAGGCCTCTGCGGAGGGCAGAGAAACACCTCCTCACTTCTATCTAATGCAGTTTTTAGGCAGTGGAATATATAGACTGGCTGGTTCTCTGTTATTCCTGCCCACAAACAAATTTTGCATAAGGTACCTCAAGAACTGATTTCCGATCTGCGTGTATTTGCATGACATTCTCAGCCCATTCCATCAGTGATTCACCACGTGGAACTTTTACTCTTTCATGCTTGAGACGACCAACTCGAAACTCTCCAGGATCATCTCGCCTTACACTACTTGTGGTCCTTGTTCTTTCCACAGTGGCTTCACGTCGGTTTTGTAACCACACTATTGCTCTGAAATAGAAAAATATCTATGTAGCTGCAGCATACAGCAACAGTTGAGCGTACTACCAAACCAGTACATAAAAATACAAACACTTCCTAACATCAGAAAAACTAAAATATGGTTAAGCTATCTTTATTACTTTGATACAAACTAAATAAGTCACCATTAAAATGGTATTGTGATTTGAGAGTATTTTCTCAAGTCTGTTGAGATCTTGCTTCCAGGTGTGTCCAATGTTTAGCTCAAATAAACTCTAATAAACTCTTACTAAAAAAAATTTTTTTAATGGTTGTGTGATTTTAAAACGTTTTCTTTTTAGTAACACAGAGCTAACCCATCTAGGGTAGGAGGAAGGCTCTTAAACTAGAAATAAGATGAAAGATCTCTCATGTGTTATAATTTTTTGGTAATCTCAGGCAACTCTACTAAGTACACTGAGAATCAATTTCCTCATCTATAAACCAGAGATCATAATCAATGCTATTTAAACACCAGGCCTGAAATTCTGTGTGTACAAATGCTTTGTAAATGGTATAAAATGATACAACAGTGTAACATCAGGAAAACTAACAGCTCCATTTTAAATTATAACATTTTTACATCTATTAAATATTTTGAACAAAACAGCCAGAAATTCCTGCCCTCATGAAACTTTCATCTAGTGGAAGGAAAGAGAAAAACAAAAATAACTACACAAAATATGTAGTATATTAAATGGCCAGAAGGTAGATATATTTCAATGCTATGCAAGCTATTTGCAAGCATTTAATTTGGTATTCCTGGAAATTTCAGCAACTAATAATTTATGTATGCTACTTAAAAACTGTACGGTAAATTCTAGCTGTTAGAAAATAGTATAGAGGCTCTCTGTATCCACGAATGTGGAACTCACAGATACAGTGAGCTGGCTAAGGGACTTGAGCACCCGCGGATTTTGATATCCTCAGGGATCCTGGAACCAATTCCCCAGTGGACACTGAGGGGATGACTGTACTCCAGCCCACACCATTCCAAGAGAGAGATATCCAAATGGAAACAAAATTATATTTCAATGTTGACAACTCTTGAAAAAAATAGGATAATATATTCTCTTCATCAGTCTTGATATAAAGTATATTTGTACATTTTGAGCTTACCTAACATTAAAAAATATTCTAAAAATATAAAAGGATACACTTCCTACCTTGATGCACCAAATGCAGTACACGTGAAATAAAGTTGTCTGGTTTCAAATGGTATTAGAAAAGGACACTTGCTAGTTAGTTGTTCACACCAATCTGGCAGAGCCCCACTTGCCAATGCCAATGGTTCCTGCAAATTAACAAATAACAATGTCTCAAGGCAATTATTTTAAAAAGACAAAAGGGAGTCGATTCTTAAATGTAATAAAAGAAATGAATGCAATGAACCATAAGGCCCAAACCATTCAATCAAAAGGGAAGGGAGACATGGTGGGAGGTCATAAAGGAAGGAGGCAATACTTTGAAAATTCAAAGGTTACAGAGTTAAGAGTTTAACTATCTGATTTTATTACCTCAATCTGCTGCAAAATTTTTGTTGTAATTTTTTTGCTAGTGAATTCATCTGGTGGGAAAGTGAACTGAGGCTGCTCATCA
This sequence comes from Mormoops blainvillei, assembly GCA_004026545.1. Taxonomy (NCBI): domain Eukaryota; kingdom Metazoa; phylum Chordata; class Mammalia; order Chiroptera; family Mormoopidae; genus Mormoops; species Mormoops blainvillei. Next base: position 271,689 of record PVJD01000684.1, read on the forward strand.
CCTTCTGTAAAATTAATGAAATCAATAAAAATATAAACTGACTTGTTTTTTAAAATGCCACAGAAATTAAACAAGGCTTCTTACAAACCTTCTTGGGATATTCTTGAATAAGGGTCACTTGCAACTATATACAGAATACGGAGAAGCTGAAGGACATCTTCTACTCCACAAGAATTCTGTCCATTGCCTGCTTTGGCCTGAGGTTGTTCTTTTGTCAAATTAAGAATATCGCTGCTTTGAAGAGTAGAAATGGCCCCCTGGCTTAAGCCAGACTTTGTTCCATGCTCACAAAAATCCTGAGGAAACAATTAGCAAAACTAGCCATTAATCACATTTTCAAGAAAAGCAATATATCGTCCTTTAACTATTACTTTGAAAAGGCTGGAGTTTTTTCAAATAATTGCCCTCTTTTAAAATAAAAACAGCATCACCCAAGTAGAAAATTCATGTGTTCTAAACCATTAAAATTCACAAATAAAATAAAAGCACTATAAGCCACAGTTAAGACTATGCACTAGATTCAAATACCACAAATGATACTTAAAATTTTAGCATTGGCACATTAATGTTAATTCCATGTCATTTTTTAGTATATCACAATAAACTGGTTTTCCTTAAGAATCTTTAAAATCTGCCAAACCAAGCACAAAGCTATTCCCAATCAAAATAATGTTTTGATGCCAATATATACCTTATATGCAGCTATGAGCTGAGAACAGTTTCTGTTTTTCCTAATACTTTTATTAGTGCCAGTTAATTTCCAGTGGCGCAGGAAAGCGGCGTCTGCATTCTTCTGCAGGTAGGTTATCAAGTCATTCTTTGGTAATTCATCAGTGCCAAGGTACTGTTCCACATGCTCTACAGACCAACAACCCTACGGTAGGAAAAACCAAATGTTGGCCTTTCCTGATTACAAAGACTATGCTATTTTACATGCATTACAAAAGGTAGCTTTCAGATCATGCACTTAATTTAAAGAATTCCACATTAGTGATTTTTCCTTCAAATGTTCAACTGAAACGGTGTTAGTTTTTCTTTTTCTTTTTTTCCTAAATAGCCAAGAATAAGGCCCATTTTCTAAATATAACTTACCATTTTTTCATTTTCCTTTTCCTTGTCAGAATCCTTCATTTCTCTGTACATGATTCTAAACATGAAGATATTATTCAAGTTAATTCATAAATCAAATGATTTGTGGTTACTTCCAGTAAGACTTCAGTTTTTTAAAAAAATATATAAACATTTGTTAGACATATGTTTACATTAAACGTTGAACTCATGGAGAACTTATGAAAACAAAACATTAATATTTGTTAAACAGTGAAAAGTAGCAGAAATCATATTCCGGAAAAGGAGTTACGATTTATAAATTTAGCATTATTGCAAAGAAAATATACATGAAACCTGGAATTTTTAAAGATATGAAGTAACATGTAAGGCAGGTGAGATCAAATTTTAAACTCTAATAAAAACTGAAGAGAGGGTAAACTGGCATGATGACCTTTTGTTCTATCTCAAAAGGACCTAGATCACTTTATTGGGCATTATATAAGATTGTCAATGTTAAAAGAACATCAGAAAAATTTACTAACAATATTTAAAGTCACATAAGGATAATGATAAAATTATTTATTTATATAAATATAATATAAAAATATGTATAAATTAATATACAAGGTCTGTTTGGAAGAGGTCCAGCCATTGTTAATACGAGAATGGTTTGCACAACTTGGATGTAACCCGGAAGCCGAGGAGCATGGACAGGAATGTGCATGTGTGAGCAATGATGACTTCACTGTACTAGTCAGTGGGGACGGTAGACACCATTGAGTGAGCATGTGTACTGAGTGGCCGTGGTATTCAAAATGTCTGAGTGAGTACAGCAACGAATCTACATCAAATTTTGCATTAAGCTCGAACATTCCTCCATGGAAACTATCTGGATGATTCAGAAGACTGCGGCTGTGGGCAAAACTGGTGATTGGCAGCTCCATCATGTCTTGTGCAGTTTTTTGGTGAAACATCAAATCATCCAGGTGACTCATTCCCTCTACAGCCCAGATTTGGTGCCCTGAGACTTCTGGTTTTTCCTAAAACTAAAATCACCTTTGAAAGGGAAGAGATATCAGGAAATCTTGACAAGATTCAGGAAAATATGCTGGGGCAGCTGGTGGCAACTGGGAGAACTGTGTGAAGTCCCAAGGTGCCTACTTTGAAGGGGACTGAGACGTCATTGTTCTATGTACAAATTTTCTTGTATCTTCTTCAATAAATGTCTCTATTTTTCATATTACATGGCTGAATACCTTCTGGACAAACCTCATATTATATAGTATAAAATATAAGTATATTTTATATAAATAATTATATTATAGGTAATATTGAGCACTTTGTCCATCACAGAGTACTGAAACCCTTTTACATATATTAATTCATTGATTCCTCACAACCACTTTCATTTTACAGATTAGGAAAGTGAGGTACTAATACATTAAATAAATCTGCCCAATGTCAATGATAATTGCTGAATGAATGAATGAACAGAGAGGTAAGTTTAACTCAGACCCCAAAACAAATAACCAACAGAAAATATTCAGTATTTCATACACAATCCCAGTCAAACAGTTCAACAATTTTTACAGGAGGAATTAGTTTTGATTATTTCTGAAGTTCCTTTCAGTTGTAAACCTTAATCATTCTATGTCAGGAGTAAAAAATGATCTCATCTGTTCCTATAAACCAAGAGAATAAAAACCAAATCTTTTCTGTTCCTATAGTCCAAATACAGAAATATAATGCTTCCTGGCTCATATACTATGAAAATATCTACTTAAAAAATTAAATTAAAATCTCTTACGTGTATGTTGGCTCCCAAATACGCCTAAGTTTATCTGATTTCACATTGCCATTACAGGATAATTGAAGCAATTTTTGTACATAGTAAAAGATGGTTGATTTAAAATTAGTGAGTGGTAATTCAACCTCACGAGTTGTTCCAAGACCCGTTACTTTCAAAGTGAGGGCTAATCGAGGTGATGGAGTACATTCAACTTCTTCCAAGAGTTCTGAATGAGGTGTTCCTAAAAATATGAAAGACGTGAAAAACAATTACACTAAAACAAGCCATCCAGAAAGAACACCGCACTAGGAGACAAGGCTACAGGAAATCTAAACCTTTCTACCATATATTAGCAATCAATGTCAGCTATTGAAGACTCTACTGGCCTCAACATTTTCTCAAATGAGAATAATACACCTAGGTTACTTAAAGACAGAGTATAGGGTAGAACGTATGCATATGATATGGAGCTCTTATTTTTATTAGGAAACATGCTAACTATATGACTATTTTGGAAACATTATATTTTTATAAATAAAAAAACTAAAATTATTCATACTTCTACATCCAGAGAAAAACTACATACTTTGGTCAATGACCTGTCAACCTGCTGCTTATATTGAGCAAGTAGGTTGTGAGGTAAAAACACACACACACAAAATTAGGTTCATGGTATATTTGGTGATATGCTCTCCTCTTTTTTATTAGCACATGAATCTTTTCTCATATCATTAGATAAGAGTTTTCAAAAGTACTTTATTCACTGCATGACATCCATTGTACCTTTAGTCAGATCCCCCTTCTGACTCCAGCCCTCCCCTCGCCCTCTTATTAGGACACTGGTGATTACATTGGGCCCAACCAGATAATGCAGGGTAATCTCCCATCTCAAAATTCTTATTTAATCCTATCTACAAAATCTCTTTTGTCATGGTAAGGTAACATATTCACAGGTTCTGGAGGTTAGTATCTACATTATCTTAGGGAGCCATTAGTGTACCCACCGCATGCAAAATAGAGCTTATGACATGGAGTTGCCACTGAGGCTGACTGACTCCGGAGGCCCTAACTGAAACTTTTACACAGCTTTTCAGAGTAAAAGATGAATAGGAATAATCCTTAGCAATTTGATCCAGCAGAAAATAGAATACAAATTATCCATCTTTAAGTGAAGCCTTGCTTTTAAAATTGCACAAATATAAAACAGTGTTTTTAAAAGAGTGTATCTGTTCCTTTTAAAAATCTTTATTTTTTAAGAACTTGTCGCTGAGTTTTTTCCTAAAAACTTTTATTTATAACCTGCATATTACTTTTCTAATTGTATAAAATTATCTTATTTGGTATCTGTTAAAATTAACTCACAAAAACTAAAATATACTATACCTGGAGGTGGAATTTCTAGATCAGTTGTCTGTTGGACATTAGTACGACCTGGTCTAGGATCAAAAGCAGGAACCAAAGCAGAAAACTGACGCTTTAGCACATAATCATCATCCCATGTTCTCCGGCGTCCTCCTTTTGTCTCATACTCTTCTTCTTCCTATGAAAATAAAATTTCACATACAAACATTGTAAAACTTCGTTATTGTGAAAGTGATGTACGATCTATAAAATAAGGTACATGTTTAAGTTCTTCTTTATAGCTATTATACCTCCTTAGCCATATTTCTTAAGCACAAAATGAGCCAACATAAACATAAGTACCTACATTTCTTAACAATCTAAGTTTATCAAAAGTAAGTTGCATTAAGTGTTGGTTATACAAATCTACATGAGATAAAATGACAAAGAACCACATACATACATTGTACCAATGTCAATTTACTGGCTTTCCTGTAGTACTCTAACTGTGTAAGATGTAACCACTGGAAGAAATTTGGCCTACGACCTCTCTACACCATCTCTGCATCTTCCAGTGAACCTATAATTATTTTTAAATAGGTGCTTTTTTAAAAATGCAAATTGCATTATGTACTGAATTACATAACAAAAATACATACAATGCTTAGGAGTTTCTTTCAGTTACTATGGTACAAATAGATAAATAAGTTTGTTAAAGTGTTGCTAACTTAACTTCCTGCATGTTTGAAAATTTCCACAATAGAAGTTTTTTTAAGGAACATTTTCTCCTCTCCTTCACTTTTAGTATCAACCAAAAGAGATCAATGAATTATAAATGTTGTAAATGTCTAATGTAGTAATTTTAAATAATTATGTTTGTGCTTGCACACATAGATAGATAGCCCCTTCTATGTTGAACATATAACTGAAATTAACTTTTATAACAAATCGTATTGCTATATGACAGCTCTAGAGTCAGAATGTCTGGATATTCATCCTGGATCCAACCTCTATGTATGACCTTTAAAATCACCACCTGAAAATGGGGGCTAATAACAAATATCAAAGTGTTGTTGAAAGAACTAAATTAGTTAACACATACAAGGTATTGAAAAAAATGCCTAGCACTTAATCAATAATCAATAAATATTAGTTAATAGGCTAATGTTACTACCTCCACTAAGAAAACTATAAAGTCTTAGATAATAGCTATTAACCATTTTAGTATATATTACTGCTAACCAAAAGCCTTGGGGAAGAGGTTTCAAGAAACTCTTGTACGCATTATACTAGAGCAATCTGGAGTCTTATCTGGAATATAGAACCCGAGCAGTTAGGGAAGTTTCTTTTCATTAACTCTTATTTTTTAGCTCCCTGTCCTTTCCCCGTATATATTTTTGGCACTTGGTTGGTGCTTTACAGTGAAAGGGGAAAAACTACACTGTAGGGAAGATAAACATGAAGATAATACCTGTTCCCCAATAGGTCGGCTCCCTGCTCCAGCAGGAACCTGTGGTAGCTGTGAGGTGACAGCATGATGTGTCACATCAGGGCGGGAGCCGGCTCGCCGCTGCAGGGATGGACGTCTCAGAATCTGAATTTTTAAAATGTGTACAGACATGTCTAATTATTTGATCTATATATGTCCTCATTCAGTCTTGACCTAAAACTGTCAACCCATATTACCAAAACTGTCATAAAAACTTCACATTCATTAGCCATCATCATGTGTTAAAATCATGCATTATATATCAACCTTCACAAGAAATACATTAATGTACTATTTCCTAAGCAACATACTAAAAGCATTTGAGTTCTTTGCTCCATTAAAACTCAACTTATGAAGCTCTTTGAAATTTAATAACACTTTACAAAAGAAATAAAAATATACATTATAATAAATAGTATTTTCAGGCAAAAGTTCAATTCAAAGACAATTACAGTGGCTAACATTGATACTCTGGATCATACTGCCTAAGCATAGAGCCCCACTTTTCCACTAAACTCTTATAAATTACGACAAATTATTTTTTCTATGCCTGTTCCTCATAGCCTTGTGTAAGGACTGATGAGAACACAGACACTGCTTTTAAAACGGTAGGTGTTAAAAAATTCTATGTATAATTACTGCAGAAGAACCATGAAAATTCTTTAGGATTAGTGCAGTTCTTCATACTTTTAAATATGTTAAAAGATTAGCATGTGACATTGTGGTATTTCTCAAATATAACAACCAGCTTATTTTCTTTTAGAAAAGAATCATAAATGCTCACAGTAAAAGCATTTTTCTTAATTAACCACATTTTTTCATACTGGTACCATATTTCCTTGCTTTGAAGTTTAACTAGGACTTTGCTTTTTCTCTGTTCATTTCAATTATTAATATCCTATCTTAGTTAAGAGAATGGGGGACTCTCTCTCTACCATAACCTCCTCGTATTCTTGGTCCTCCTGATTGTCATCTTCATTTTCATCATCTTCTTCATCCGGCTCAGGCAAGTCCTCATCATCATCTAGTTCAGCTAACAAAGTACTGGCACGGCAGCTGTCAAGGAAATCTAGAAAATAAAACCAACAACCTTTCTCTCAACACGATTAACAAAGCATAACAAAATAACTTTGTATTGGTTCTTCAAAATAAAGGTAAAATTCAAAAGGGACTAGTATAAAGACCACACTTATTGATGCTATCCTTCTTCCACCATACATACAAGATGACTAACTTTGGTAAATCATTGCAAGCACGGCAGAGATCAGCATGGGATATAGGGAGGCCATAAACTAAATCGGAATCTACAAAATCATAATATAAAAGGTCAACAATATAGGCTATGTTAAAAAATACAAGAATCATATTATCAATCTGCTAAGTCACAGTTAGCATAACATGGTGGAAAAAGAACACTTTCGGGTCACTCGCTGTTAACAAATACCCACTGAGTACCTACTACAGGCCAAGAGTTCTATTAGGCACCAGGTATGTGTATAGTCATGAACCACATAATTAAATATTTTCTGATGACATGTTATTTTTAACAATAATAATGATATAAAGTAGATGTTCATATGGTATGTCAAAAATGTTTTTTGGTAGTTGGGATTCAGATTGTTTTTATGGCTTTGGCCACTGAAATGGTTGTAATGAGTTTTATTTGGAGCGACTTTTTAAAAAATACATAAAAATGTTCATGTCTTCATTTTCAGCTGTTATGTACTGGGCCATCGCAAAGATACTTCCACATGCTAAGCCTTGGAAGGAACACACCTTGCTCACTTTCATGTTCACGTTGTTGCGCGCTCTCTCTCTATAGCATATATACATAACTTTTATAGCTACACAATCATGCATCACATAACGTTTTGGTCAATGACAGGCCACATATCCAACAGACCGCATATACAATGGTCTCATTAAGATTATAATGGAGCTGAAAATCTCCTATCACCTAATGAAGTAGCTGTTATAATGTCATAGCACAACACAATGTGCATGTGTTTGTGGTGACGGTGGTATAAAGAAACCTACTGCACTGCAAGTATAACACATACAATTAGGTACAGTATATAATACTTGATAAGGATAATAAATTACTGTTATTGACTTATGTATTTACTTACCATATACTTTTTATCATTAGAGTGTACTCTTTCTACTTATAAAAACATTGACTGTGAAACAGTGTGCCGTGTTATGTCAGCAGCAGCCTCATACATGTTATGTTTACTATGCCTCTTAATCATTTTCTCTTGTACTTCATTTAATTTTATGTTTTATGAATTTAGTGTAGCTTAAGTCTACTCAATGACTTACCCAGAGCAACTTCCAGTTCTGCAAGTTCCACCAATGGTTTTAAAGATCTCTTGTAGTGTATCTGTGCTGTACCTTTTCTATGTTTACATATGTTTAGATACACAAATATTTGTTATTGTGCTACAGCTGCCTACAGTATTTAATACAGATTTATAGCCTGGAGCAATAGGATACACCATATAACCTAGGTGCATAGTAGGAGATATATATATATACACACTATATATAATATACTACTATATAAAATATACACAAACATGCACACAAACACACGCACCATCTAGGTTTGTATAAGTGAACTCTGTCATGATGGCACAAGGATGACACTGCCTAATGATGCATTTATCAGCATGTATCCCAAATGTTAAGCAGTGCATGACTATTGCTGTACATAGAACAGAAATGGTCTGAGTCCCCATGGAACTTACAGTGGAGAGAGGCATTTAAGAAGTAAACAAATGAATGTATTAATACGAACTACAGAAGATCTTATGATGGACAAGAACAAAGTAAGTCAAAGAGAACTGAGTTTAGCTATGTAACCTGACAAGTTACTTAATGATAATGACTACTTACGGATAATGTCTATTTATGGAATAATGTATGTACCATTTTCATATTATCCATATTATCTAGCACATAAGAAGCTCACAAAAAGCTGAATTCCTTTACCTCCCTCCTTCTCGGGATCTCTCTCCCTCACTCCCCAATGAAGACAGTGTCAAATTTACACTGTCCCACATAATAAAGATGCTGACAAGCTATTCTTCACAAGAACTGGAAACAAAATGAGGAATAATGGGACTATAACAGAAGGTGTTTTTTTTTACTGGATCTAGAAGGGAAAAAAAACTACGGATATAGGACCATATAGCCCTGGCCAGTGTGGCTCAACTGGTTGGAGCATCAGCCATAAACCAAAGGGTTGTGGGTTCAATTCCTGGTGAGGGCACATGCCTGGGTTGTGGTTCAGTACCAGTCAGGGTGCATGGGAGATGCAATCAATCAATATTTCTCTATCACATCAATGTTTCCTCCCTCTCTCTTCCCCCTTCTTTCCCCTCTGTAAAATCAATAAGCAAGCCCTTGGGTGAAGATTTAAAAAAAAAAGAAAAGAAAAAGAAGACAGTGTATATAGGCTATATTCTAAAAGAACATCCAGAAGACAATTTATAATTATTTAGTAGACACTTGCATCTGCAGACCACTGAACCAAATATATATATATATATACATAAAATGAATATATATATATATTTAAATCTAATAATTACACAGGACTAAAGCATTAATGCCTTTTAATGGAGGACCAGTAGGAGAAAGACGCCTGATACTATACTCAATGAGGCTCTAAACTGAACGATTTTTTAGCACTTCAATATTCTGAAATCAGAATGTATTTTACAAGTAATAACAAGTCACACCTAAACTGGCAATACTTTTTCCTTCTTTTTTCCTTAGTGACATAAAATAATGGTGTCTCTTATAATAATGATATCTTAAATCTGATGAAACATATTACCCCTAACACATGTAAGGTGCCAACCTGCAATTTAGGCAGTGGTCCTCATAAACACGATGTAGTAGTAAACAAAATACATTTATTGCACTTTTGGTCCATTTTTAAAGAAAATCATCCAACTTTATTTTTTTTGAGATTTTATTTATTTATTTTTAGACAGAGGGGAAGCGGAGGAGAAAGAGAGGGAGAGAAACATCAATGTGTGGTTGCCTCTTGCATGCCCCCCGAACTGTGGACATGGCCTGCAACCCAGGCATGTGCCCTGACTGGGAACTGAATAGGTAACCCTTCAGTTCACAGGCTGGGCGCTCAATCCACTGAACCACATCAGCCAGGGTGAAAATCATCTAACTTCATATATGTTACAATTCACTGAAGTTGATTTTTTTTTTTAACTCAACATCCTTTTTTTAATCAGAATATAAGAACATTTTTAAAAGCTCCTTAATTTCATAGATTTGATCATATCACAGAATCAAACCACGTCCCTCAAAATGTAACAGAGTAAAAGTTTGCATATATAGAAATTATTTTATAAAACAGAATCCTCCAGTTTTAGGAATGTAGGAAAGGAAATTTTAATCATCTAACAATTTTTAAAAGGCAATAAGTAGCCCTAACTCTTGAATATTCTCTCCCATGACCTTCTTAACCTTCAAATGATAAAGGACTGAAGCTTGACTTTAACATACTACTAACAAATGAGTAGGGAGAGGGCCTCTATGAGAAGCAGTGAAGTGGAAAATAGCTTTTCATTAAACTTACAATACTTTGATACAATAATAATCATCTTCATTTGCTACCCATACATTTAAAAAATAAAGTAGAAAAAAGAAATGTAATGATTTTCCTAAAATCAGAGAACATCAGATCCAAATCTTGGCTTGTAGGAGAGACCACATTCTCAGAAAAAAAAAAGAAAATATTAAAGTGAGATACATAAAATAGTACTTAAAATATATCTTCATATAAATTTTCCTGTATTTGAAATTAACAAAAGTAATTTTTAAAAAGAACAGGCAATGATATCAAGGATCTGTGGTAAAGGGTATTCCAAAACAATAATGATATGGGCGTGCTATTCAGCAATTAACTGTTAGGAATTCACCCTAAGGAAATACACAAAAATATAGTTCAAAGATGCTCATTCATACAATGATTATGGTAATAAAAAACTATAACTTCAATATCCAAAATGGAGAATCTATTAAGGAATGATCATATAGTCAAACAGCAGAATATTTGGTAGCTATTCAAATAGTAGAAACCCATCAACAATGTGAAAATATTTTTATAAATGAGTGAAGAGAGCTCTCTGGAGAGCTTATAATCCCTTTTCATTTAAAAAGAGAACATACCCCCCAAACTGTATGTAACAAACAACACTGATTACTGTGATTACTTGTAGAAGGTGGGGACTAGATGATTTTTATTTTAATTTATATTTATTTTCTATAAAATGTTTTACTTTTCTAATATGAGTGTGTGTGTGTGTGTGTGTGTGTGTGTGTGTGTGTGTGTGTCTATCCTTATTGATTTTGAGAGAGAGAAACTTTGAGGTGAGAGAGAAACATCAATTGGTTGCCTCCCCTACGTATGCACCCTGACTGGGGAATTGAACCCACAACCTAGCTATGTGCCCTGACTGGGAATAGAGCCTGAATCCTTTTGGCACATGGGATGATGCTCCAACCAACTGAGGTGCCCAGCCATGGCACCTCAGATTAGAATTATCTCTTAATTGAATCAAATAGTTTTATCCCTGACCATAACATGGAAGCCATGATAATATAATTATAGGGCTTTCTAAGTAAAAATTAATTTGAAAAATTCAAATGTTACCTAATTAAGGAATTATTTCCAAAAGATCTTGATAACAGTTATGATATTATAATTTATAATAAAAAATGTTTTATCTTCATCTCTAGTCTAAGCACTGAGTTCCTAAACCTCTGGAAATTTCCTAAAAGATAACAACAATAAATGTGCCCTTTGTTTTTTATAATCAGAGCTGCTTTAATGAGGAGCTCCTAGGTAATCTAAGGAAGGGGTCTGGTTGTTGACAGAACCAACCACGATTACAGGGTTAGAGTTTTCACCCCATCCTCCAGGCCTCTAGGAGGGAAGCGGGGATGAGTTCAATCACCAATGGTTAATAATTTAATCATGCCTAATCATGAAGCAAGCATCTAAACAACTCCAAAAGGATGGGGTGCAGAAAGCTTCCAGGATGGCGGGCAAAACACAACCAGGAGGGTCACCAAACTCCAAGGGGGCAGAAGTGCCTGTGCGTGGGGCCCTTGCAGGCCTCAACCTGTGGATCGCTTCTACCTGCTTCCCGAGTTAAATCCTTTTTATAATAAATTGGTAATGTAAATAAAATATTTCTTAAGTCTTATGAGCCACTCTTGCAAATGAATCTAACCTGAGGAGCTGGTGCTAGAAACTTCCAATTTATAGCCAGTCAAACACAGATGATAACCTGGACTTGCAATTAGCTTCTGAAGGAAGGGGGGTGGGGGCGGCGGGGCGGAGAGTGTTGTAGAACTGAGCCTTTAACCTGTGGGATGTGACACTATCTCAGGGAAGAAGCTAGTGTCAGAACTGAGTTGACCAGTAGGATACTCCAGCTGGCAGTGTCTGAGAACAGCTTGGTGTGGGAAATTTCACACACATTTGGTAGCCAAAGGTGTCAGAAGTGAAGCACTGTGTACTCAGTAGAGGAGACATACAGGAAGAGTGTTTTTCCTCTTACATTACAGTGCCCAAGGAATATCACTTTACAAAGTGATATTATTAATCTATTACACTTCTATTCTTCCCTGATAAAGGTGTCAAATATCTGTTATGATTCTTTCAAAAAGAGTTCATTAATGACAAAAGGCAAAATAAGATGATACACAAAATTTCCTAGATGTCTCTTTATAATCTGATAATTTAATAGTCCCTCATATTATGTAACTTTTTTCATCTTACATGAAGGTGCTATATTTGTTAAGAGAATAATTCTTTCCAAATCAAAAGTTAAAATCTCAGCAGAAAAACATCACAAAAGCATCACTATATTAAATATCTAAATATTTTAAACTATAACTTACCATATAAGGAATACTCTGCTTCCTGACCTGTGTCACTCTCACTGGAGGTTGATGTGAGGCTGGTGGTTAAGGTATTACTCAATGACTGACCAACTGATAAAACTGTTGTTGCTGTAGCTACATTGCTGCTGCTAGTAACACTGGATGTTGACATAGTCACTGTTGATGTAGTACCAGGTGTGGTCAAATTAGGAAAACTCTGAGCACCCATAAGAGGAGAAGCTAAAGATAAAAATGAAGCAAATCAGTACAAATAGGTAAGATTGTATAAATCTTAGAAAAACTAGATTGTATCTTTAGAAAAAAGAATGAGATTATGAAACACTAAATTATTAAAGGCTGAAAAGCAACAACTTTGGGAACCCAACTGAAATCCAACTAAAAATTCTTATTTTTATAGCACTATTATTTTTCAAAAAAATTAAACCAAGCTTTAAAAAAAAAGTGAAATAAGCAATGCAATAATTCCCAATATTTTCCAAGGAAACTACTTTGACCCATTAGTAGTTTAAATTAGAATCATATAACTTTCATCAGTTAATAACAATTTAGAACCTAAGTTATACCAGATGATGCTCTGATTTTAATTGACTATTTAATAGTCATTTATTTCCTCATGCAACTGTACTTAATGATTTATCATAGAGGAGTAAAAATCAGAAGTGCGTTATCATTTTATCCTTTCAGAATAAGAGATTCTTTACCACACCTGAATTCTCTAGATACGATTCTACAGAACTTAACTTCATATTCGTGAAGTGCTAAATTTGATGGAGCTGTATCTGACATGGTTAATGATCTAGTTAAAGACTGAAGCCAGAACACACTGAACAAGAAACTCTACTTTGCATCCCTCAGAGTGGAAAAGGCATTGGGTTCCATAAGGAAAAGCTCACTTACTTGCTGTGCTCATCACATTCCTCCCCAAAGTATTAGTGTTGTTATCACTGCTGCTTCGGCTTAGATTCATGTTGTTCGTGGCATTAGTCCGTGCTATGTTTGCCACTCTCCTTACAAAACTCTCCAAGCTAGATGTTTCTCTTGAGGATAAGTTAGGTACACTTGCACTAGAGCTCATAGGGGCCCCAGCAGCCAACAAAGAACTTACTGACAGTCTGTTACTTGCTGAGGAGCTAAGGGGTCGTTGTGAAGCTGCTTCTTTATTAGTTAACTCAGATACTGAACTAACATCAGGAGAACTAACACTAACAATTCCCATGGATATTGCACTAGACTCCCCAGGAGTACGAACAGAGCTATCGGGGCCTAACTTTCTTTCAGCATTTTCACTTCCCGTTTCCGCTGTTAAGGTACTGGTGCTTGCACTGGAAGACGACCCTACGTCTGTTTGAGGGACGTTTTCAGCAGATGAAAGAACAACAATTGGTTCATGGACATCAGCTCCTGAAACTATACTGTGTTCCATTACAATTTCTGATCTCCGTTCCGTTTTGGTCGAACCCAAGCTGATGTCGCTGCTACTGGCCACGCTACACACAGAACTGCTGCTTCCTTTTCTACTTGAGGAGCCTGCAGCAGCAGATGTCTTGTCTGGACAGTTGTTTTTCACCAAGCTGCTCCATGCTTGCGTTGTGCCTGAAACAGTGGATGAAACAGGTTTGGGTGATGCCACTGTATCAGGGTCGTACCCTGGTGCAAGCTTGAGGTCAAATTTTCCTTCTGCGCCCATACGGTAAGAGTTTGAGCCACCAGCATCCCAGGTGACATCAATCCAGCCTGGAAAGGGACAGGAGTTTGTGAGACCCAGCAGAAAGCAGATAGGAGCGTGTCAGACAGTAGCTCCACAATACGGGATCAGCTTTTCATCAGTGTTGTACTTCTCTGACTTTCTATAGTCTCATTTTAGGTCTGCCAATTAAAATTAAATTCTTCCTTTCATTTCTATTATTTCTCAACTGTTCGTTTTGGTGATATTTAAAAACAATGTAAGGGGCATGTTTACATCTATTGGGGTATCTTTTAAGGGGAAGAACTGTTAAAAATTGTGAAGAAAAACTGATACAAATGGTAAAATACCGCAACTTCATCAGTATAGATGAAATCTAAGTAAAAGTTTTTTCTCGTTGCTAAATATGACCATGTGGTTAAATTGTTCTTTACAGAAAAAAAGTGCTGGCTTGACATTAATTTTTGAGTTTTGGCTAAATCCTATGATTGACAAAATGTTCATGTATCACTGGAGAAATGTTAGGTCTCTAGCTCAAATTACACTAAGTTAGCATTTCGGTTGTGTTCTCAAAGTTCGGTGGTTACTTGGTTCTCTTATGATTAAGTTTAATAAATTTCAATAAGCACATAAAATTCTAAAAGCAAAATTTTAAAGTACGCTAAGCTTTTCCACTAGAACCTATATACTAAAGCTAATAACATGTAAAGAACTAATGAGCAAAATAATATTCAATCTATATTTACTTGCACTTGGGAAGTGATGTTTTTTAAAGCAATTAACTTCCAAAAGCAATAAAATAAAGTGCCTATTAGAAAGGAAACTAATAGAAATTTTCAGTCTTATTTTAGTGTTATAAACTAACTCATTTCATGGAAAAACACATAAAAATGTTTATTTTTAGAGTATAACAAGTCTTTATAAAGTTTAAAAGACCTTTGGCCATACACACACATACCCCCATGCATGTGCACATAACAATGTGCACACACACGTACACACACGCCAAGTTCATCTATGTGGATGATGAGATTCATAGGGTTATAAGCAATATTGAGTTACCTGTGGGGATTCTCTTTGAGTTCTTTGAGAGGAAAACTGCCCCAAATCTACATAATCTAGTTTACATGAGATTTCAATTGCCTCAATTTATTCTTTAGGCTGAAATAACCTCTGAAGAAATAACAATTAACTATCTCTTCTGCAACATGGAAAAGTATGAGAAAAGTAAAGGGTCAAAAACATACCCCAACCCCAAATAAAAATAACATTTGCATTGTATTAATTGGCCCAAAAATACACCAATAATTTTTTTCACAGTACTTATCAAAATTTTTAATTGTATGGTTATCTGTTTCACCCAGAAGAAGGCAGACGACCATACTTTGGTACTGACCATTGTATACCTGAAGTCTAACAAAGTACCTTTACATAAGTAGACATTCATATTTGTAGAATAAATGAAAAATATTATCTATGTGTTGATTGGATATCCCTACCATCACATATTCTTTTTCTTTAAAGATTTTATTTATTTATTTTTAGAGAGACAGGGGAAGGGAGGGAGAAAGAGAGGGAGAGAAACATAGACTGGTTGCCTCTCACATGCCCCCAGCTGGGGAACTGGCCCATAACCCAGGCATGTGTCCTGACCAGGAGTCAAACCAGTGACCTTTCGGTTCACTGGCCAGCACTCAATCCCCTGAGCCACGCCAGCCAGAGCAGATACTTTAGGGAAAAAAGAAGATTTAACTGATGCTTGCCAATGTATCTGAAATGATATCTAAGGGAAACTAAGAAAGGGTACATATATACTATCCATAAGCATACAGGAATGAAACTCTAAACTTCTCCTATGCCCCCAAAATAGATAAAAAGTAGAATTAGTAATAACTAGCCATTTTTAGAAATGGTGGGCTTAAGGATTTCAAAGCTAAGAACCCTCTCTGACATAAAGGGTTTAAGGCACAACTAACAGAAGTGGCCTAGTAAGTTGAGCCAGAACTCTGAATCTCTACACTTGTCAGATCAGCAAAAATAAGCCTTTCTTATATGCTAAAATTCTGAAATTATAAGATTCCAATTTTCCTATGCAGTTGCTTCATTTGATTTCAGGCCCAGAAAAAATGAACTGCATTCACATTTCCCTAACTAGCCCACATACTTAAAAGCCAAAACAAACAATTTAGGAGAACTAGAATATTAACTAAGAATCACTAAGATACCTGAAAACAAGAACATTTGAAATCTCTGAGTTGAATGGTACTACTGTCATCTCAACTATTTACTAGTTTTTATGAATCTTGGCAGTTAGAGACACATGCTTAACACACTATTAACATGTTACGATAACAATGCTTTTCAATTACTGTATGACTACAGAGAAATGCATTTGGAAGTAATATAATTCAAGAAACAATCTTAAAAGCAATAAAAATCAAAGTTTATCTAAGTAAATTAATGCCTTTATCACAAACAACATGAATATATTAAGACAGTAAATGTCAGTCATTCTCCTAAGCACTGTCACTTTTCCTAAGAACCCACAACTGGTTAGGGTATTATGCACTAATAAATCAGTCTTTCAAGTTATTAAAAAAATTAGTCATAACAGTTGCTTCTGGGAGTTAATAGCAATTTATCGAATAGGTATGACTTCCCTAAAATCTACTACATCAAAAGTTAAAAATGAACTTGATTTAAACAACAATAACCACTACAAAACAAAAGTTTAAAATTCCAAAGAAAAAAGCTGGCAGTCTCAGAAACACTGAAATATCTTATAATCTACTAATAAATGAAAAGGCTACAATGCTTATTCTATGCTTTATTGAAAAACAGTAACTAAAAATCTTAATTCTTTTTCTTCTATGTGGCTTATAATAGAGTAAAAAATCATTGCCTGATTCCTGTCAAGGGACAAGATAGAGAAAGGCATAAGAAATGAACATAAAGATCAATGAAAACTTATGAAAAATAAACTTCTAAAAAAAGGAGAAAATGTACCTTGAGTGGATTCAATTTATACTAGCTTATTAATCACTTTAAAATATTAGCAATAAGTTGAGTCAAAACCTAAGAATTTAAAATTTTCCCTTATTTCTAAATAAATGATTTTTTTCCCATTTTTTATGTAAAATCAGTAAATTAGCACTTCCACATAATGCTGGGACATTTATACAATCTATAAATTATCACAAAATAGCAAAATAAAAATTTTTTTTTTTTGTTATTTAAGTACTTAATTTCTACACTACGAACGCTGAGCACCTACTCACCATTATGAAGCTCTCCCGTGACAGTGCCTTCTCCCTGTGGGCTGCCATCCTGATCTCGCCATTTCCAATCAAGACCTCTGATCACACGAGCCCCTGGAACCATGTATTTCAGAACCTGGGAGCGTACTAGACGTCTCTGTCTTCTAAGATTAGCTTCTGCTTCCTTAGCTGCTTTTCCTGTATGGTAAAAATTAGAGAAATATAAACAAAATCACTTTAGATAAATATTACAGCTTTAGTAACTTAGAAAAACCTACTATTATCTCTTTACCTAGCTGGTCTTCACATACTCCATTTACAGTGCCATAAAGTTCAAATCCAGACAGTGAGAGGTAGTGAGTTTGACCACTAGCATTCTTTCCCATCTGTTTAATTCTCACATGTCGCCACCCTTGTTTCTCATCCTTTGGTGGATCGAGAGGCCAGGTTGCTGTAGACCTGTGGATGTGTTAAGGAAAAAATTGTGTTAATATTTTAAAACAGATAAAAAGATGTTTAAGGCGCAGAATATTTTTTACATAATAGAGAATTATAGGAAAAATAAATTAACTTTCATACTCAGTCAACAGTTTCTTGCGCAAGAATAAAAAAACCGAAGTGAGAAATACAGTATCAGGAAAGTAAGTTACATATGAAACGTTTAAATGTAAATTATTAATTTGACTCTTTATATATAATTATTTATGATTAATAAAATCCAAAGAAATAAGAAGTTTTATGAGTAATGTGCTTTTATGATAAAAAAGATTTTTTAAATTCTTACTAAGTTTTAAATATATTTATGTACTAAAGTTAAAGTTTGAGAATATCTATCATCCTATAAGAAGCTCCTTCCATATTACATCAAATGCAGAAAGTAATTGAACTTCACACTCTATCTACCCCTCCAAAAATGCCACACTGTACAATTAAAACTCATTAGAACTAAAATTTTAGAAATGTAACACTAAACTTCTTCACTAAACTTGTCTTTAAAAAAATTATATATAAACATAAAATTTAGGAAAAGAGGTACATAAAAATAATATAAACATAAAAGTCAGCTACAATTCAGAAACCAGCAATAAGACATTGTTAATTTGTTGAACATTCACAAGTATTATGTGAGTATATGAAGAGTTTAGTAAAAAGCCACGTCCAGCCCTAACCAGTGTGGCTCAGTTGGTTGGGAATCGTCCCAAGAAATGAAAGGTCACTGGTTCAATTCCTGGTCAGGACACATGCCTTGGCTGCTGGTTCATCCTCGGCTGGCAACTGATCAATGTTTCTCTCCCTCTCTTTCTCCCTCCCCCCAACTCTAAAAAATAAATAAATAATTTTTTAAGTTTTTTTGTTTGTATTAGTATGCTACATATACATACATATTGCTATGTATCATTTTCTTTTTAAATAAACATGCTCAGCTTTCTACTAATGTTTAGTATAAAGCTTTTGACAAAGTTTTGGAAAGTCAGTTTTTTAAGTTTTATAATACCTGAATTGTACTACCAAGTGTACCAAGTTTCTTTTTAGAAAGAAAATCTTGCTTCAGTATCTCACAAAGAAGAGAGCTCTAAGCATATACAATTATAAAAATAAACATAGCTCTTTACTGAGTTTTCCAGTTCACAAAGACTCCTCAACTAACCCTGGTTCATTGAGACTGCAGTCATCAACATGGGTATAAAAAGAAGTCCAGTTCTGTCCATCTTTGGATACCTGGAAAACCCAATTTCTCAGGGCAGACCTTCCATAACCACGAGCATGACGAAGCGTATATGCTGATGGTATCACCCACAGACCCAGATCTATTGCAAACCAGGCATTTTTATCATCATTGCTATGACAATTTAAAGCTGAATTATCACGACTTAATATGTCTTCTAAGCGGCCATAAGGTAGATTTCTTCCTTCTGATGACGTTACTACTACAAGTCCATAAGCAGCTGGATTTACCCATTCATATGCAGTTCTACACAAAAATAAAAAAATATTAGCAGTTAACACTATTAAAATAATTGCATTTATTAATATTAGCTTTTTTCCACATAAAATTATATCAACTTTAAAAATTCTACAATTAATAATATAAGATCTTTCTTCATAAAAATTAGTCTTAAATTTAACCTATGAGACAAAATTCCTTAAACTACAGGATACTCAAATTTTGTTCTAGTACCTAGAATTATTTTCCAGGTGAATGTTTTTACTCTACATTAAATGGAATGACTTACTTGGCATTCGTTCCAATCCAGTAAATGATTCCATTTTCATCAAAATCATGCTGGTGCCGAAATATAAAATTTTGGCCTTCTCTTAATTTTCGAACAAAAACAAATGAAGATCGGTCAAAATCATACCACTGCTTTGCTACCTAAACCAAAGAAAATACAAAAGACACTTTAATAATGCTACTGTAAAACATACTGAAAGAAACAAAATGTGTGTTTAGAATATAAAAAATACTAATTAAATAATATTTGAAAAAAAAACCAGAAAAACAGAAATTTCCACAACCAAAGTACCCCACTAATAATATCATGGAGCATTTCTTTAGTCTATTATTTCAACAGCTACAACAAAAGGAAGTCTTGATTATACGATACGATACAAAAACATTTTTCTCTTCTCAGGTTTTATACATATTAATAGCTACATAAAATTATTCAATTAATGAAAATAATTATCAGTGATATTCCTTTATTAATTGGCATTAAAGTTTTGTTCACTATTTTATCACTACATATAATTTTAATAAACATCTTTATGAAGAAACCATTTATAATACATAGAGATTATTTTCTTAAAATAAATTCCTAAATCGAATTACTAGATCAAACTATATTACTCTAACTCTGGATGAATACTTCCCAAATTACTTTTTAAAGGGTTAAACCACAACAGAAAATGGTTATTTCACCATGCCTGTGCATAGCTCACCATTTTTAAGAGGTACTGTTCCAAAGATTCAACCGTAGCTAAGGGCTCCATCTTCAACATCCTGCCAGTCCTGTCTATCAATGCAGTCTCACCGGGGGCACGCTCCAACCGAAACCTTAATCTTCTTGTAAGTATCTACGCAGAAATGATCAAAATGCTTCAGAAAATACCTTGCATTTTCTTACAATTTTAAAAAAGGGACTGTTAACATGAACACAGTAATTCAAATTTATAAAGTATAACTATAAATAAAGGATCAATGTCTGTTTTCTACTAAATGTTTGGTTTTTATAGGTCCTTTGAATAAGTGATATTGGTTTGCAAGAAAGAAAGAAAATTAACTACTTAAAATTTCTAAACAGCCCTGCTCAGGGGGTCAGGCATTATCTTACAAAGCAAAAGGTACTGGTTTGATTCCTAGTCAGGGCACAGGCCCAGGTTGTGGGCGGTGAGTGACAACTGATCTTGATGTCTCTTCTCATATCTCTAGCACATTGATATTTCTCTCCCTCTTTCCCTTCCCTTCTAACAACAAATTTTTAAAAATCTTTTAAAAACTTAAAAAATTAAAAATAAAATTTCGTAACAACTTCAAATATATTGGGTAGGCCAAAAAGTCTGGTTAGTTTTTTCCATTAAAAAATAAGATAAATTCTTCATTTTCACCAATAGCTTTATTGATATGGATATTTTTTGCATGTCAGCTCTCTCCTGCGCAGTATAACATTGATTGTTCTCAATAATGTCGCAGTTTGATCGCTATCAACTTCAGCTGGTCTACCCAACCATGGAGCATCGTCCAGAGAGAAATCTCTAGTATGAAACTTCGCAAACCAGTTTTGACATATCAGTCATAGCACCTTCTCAAAACACTGCACAAATCTTTTTTTGCGTTTCAGTTGCATTTTTACCTTTCTTGAAATAATAAAGCATAATATGCCGAAAATATTGCATATTTTCTTCCATCTTCAATATTAGAGTGGCTATACAAAAATTCACCAATATTGATTTTTTTAAATGCACATTGATATGACAGCTGTCATAATACAATCTAACAAAACTGTATTAAAGTTAATGAAGTTAAAGACAACAAAGCTCTACTAAAGCCATCTTATGGAAAAAAACCAAATGATCTTTTGGGTCAATTCAATACTTACATGGTATAAAGCTCTTTAAGAGAAGTATTACATCTCTAATTTAAAACTTGTAATTTTTCCAGTTAAGTTATGAAAAGTACTAATTAGCTTATTCCTCTAAAACTAAAATATATTAAATAATCTATGGCTTATAAACTTTAAAAAAATTTTACACGGAGGAAAGGGCTGAGGGGGAACCACGGAGGGAAAGGGGAAAGAGGAAAGAGAGACAGAGAAAAGAAACATCAAATTGCTGTTTCATACATTGCCTTACTGATTTTTTCATGTGCTGGGACAAGGATCAAACCCACGACCTTGATGTAGTGAAACAACACTCTAACCCATGGGTCCCCAAATGGTACCAATCCCTGAAGAAAGCTCACCTGAGCTCTGTCTCCTGTCATCCCCACACTACCATCCTTGGGAAAACTCATCCTTGGTACCACAAAGGTTGGGGACGTTTGCTCTAACCAACTGAGCAACATGATCAGGGTCCTCAACTTTTAAAAATACAAGATAGCTTCCAATCCAGTAAGTTTTAGAAAGCAACAAGTAGGAAACTAGGGACGTGAAGTAACTTCATTTCTGTATAAATCTTAACTAATTCCGATAGACACATAGTTGAATATTTTTACGCGCATTTGGATAGCTTTTTAGACTGCAAAATTACCAGAGAACACATTCCTAGCCTTCCTGTCTTTGTAGCCTGCGGTCTCCTAAAATGCAAAGTACATAATCAAAGGTGTTGGTGCTCCTAGAACTGTATAGCACAGGAAGTTCCAGTCTTTGAGACTAATCTCTACTTCACTCACTTATCAAAAATAAAGTCATAAAAAGGATGGACCACAAAATCCTCTTGCTCCTTTCTATCATTCTGTCTGAAACGAAATAGAGTAGACCTCAACAACTTTTTTAATATATACACAATGTGAAGTGCACTAACTACACTGTAACTTTCTGGACAAACTCTAGTGTGGGAGTCTAGCGGCTTCCACAGCATTGTTGGGTTCTTGGGGGTATGGCAAGTTTTTACCTTAAGTAAGCATTGTTTTGTCAAATATAGATTCTTGGTCACTTATTAAAGGCAATATTTAAAAGAAACTATTCCATGTGGTGGAACGGTGGAACGCAGAATAGGCTGGAGAAATGCAACATTCAAGGCCAAAGAACCTGCTAGGAAACACTTCAAGTAACCCATAGAAGATAACACGACGGTATTAACAGTAAGAATATTTGTTTTGTCTGTTCATAACTGGATCACAGTTCCTAACAAAACAGTAATTAAATCAATGAATGAGACTGTCAACTAAATAACATTTAGGAAGAAACAGGATTTTTATAAACACCTATGATAATGAGATTTCTGAAAGGATCAATAGGAATAGCTAAGGAAGGCCATCAAACTCTAACCAATAACATATAGATGCAAGAAAAAAGAATGATGCTTATGTATTGATACACAGAGATGAAGGAATATAACTCATAATTCAAGAACAAAAGGACCCTTTTTCTACTTTTCAAAAGATAAGTGTTTTTTTCTACTTATGACCTACCAAATATGACATTATTTACAATAAACATTTTATTGAAAATCCATAGCAATTTGATTAAACAAAATAAAATTGAAATGCCAATACATTCAACAGTAAAAAGAACAATCCAATGATATCAGGGTTAAAGTCTTTAATAATTAAGCAGAATCATTATTTAACACAACATGAAAGTTTTCGTTTTTGTTTTTTAGAAAACTATATGACCACTCCTAACAGCATTCAGTAATAATAGCGACTGCATTTTTCATGGTTACCTGGAGGTTGTATGTAGATCCTGGTGTATCATACAAATGGAGAGGTAGACGTTCAATAGATTCTAGCACAGCTATTAACTTCCGAATTAATGCAACTGCTGGTCGACTGTGGGGAAAAAAAAAATTAAGAGTTCTTACATAATTTTATGCAAAAGTTCATACAGAAATGGCAATAACCAACCTCATGTAAATCTCTCTTTTGAATGCAAAGAGTTTAATTTTGCATTATACTACATCTGAGGAAGTTAAGATACTCTTGTAACTCAGTTTCCTTAAGAATATTGCATTTTTCTTCTAAAACATTTCTCCATTGCAAAATAGATGTATAATCAATCTTTTAGAGTTTAAAAAAATTATTGTATTTGACATATGTAGAAAATATAAAACAGAAAAGTTTTGGAAATGACAGTATTTGTTGGCAAGGCAACACTGATACAATGTTTCTGGAAAATGATGTGACAATTTGTAACAAAAAACTTTAAAAATCATCTATCACCTTTAACTCAGTAAAATCACTTAAAGGACTTTATATAATAAGATGTTTCCACTGAGACAAGCATTTGTTAATATTAAAATACTTTGCAAAGAGCTAAAAGTTTTAATATACTAATGTTTAAATTATTATACATCCATTAAGTGAAATATGCACTCATTTAAAATGGTATTTAAAATTAATAAATTTGAATTTCAATTATTTTAAAAATTCACATTCAATAGTAAGTAAAATAGTGAAATTAAACTTCATCAACCCATCATCATGCTTCGACTATTATCAACTAATAACCAATAAATTTCTATCCACATCCCCACCCATTCCTCTCCTTTCCATATATTCTGAAGAAAATGCCAGAGAACATACCATTTTGTCTAGAAATCTTTTGAGTATATACTTCTACAAAAGAAGAATTCTTAAAATACAAAAATCATATCATTATCACACTTAAAAAGTAATGAATACTTAATATCATCAAATATTTAATCAGTGTTCAGATTTCTGATAGTAACTTAAATCTGCTTTAAAAATCTTTTGTCTTTATTGAATAAAAATTTCCTATTTTGTGTACAGACACTATTAGATTCTATTTTTAAGTAAGTATATTGCAAATAGTGCAAATAAATTAAATGAAATGTGGCCATTTACCTTTCATCATCTTCATTTTCACTAAAGGCAGTCTTAAAAACATTTATTCTTTCTACCAGTTGACTACAATCTTGTTTCACATCTAAATCCATGCTCTAAAGAAAACAAAAAGGAGAAAGTACAAAAAAAAAGTTTTAAGGCTGTTACTAAAATTATCAAAAACACATGCTATAAATATGAATATTAATATTTATAAAATATCATTATAATCTAATTGAAACCATTATTTTCTTTCCATAAAAATTCTTTTCACCCTGGCTGGTGTGGCTCAGTGGACTGAGTGCCAGCCTGAGAACCAAAAGGTCACCAGTTCAATTCCCAGTCAGGGTACATGCCTAGGTTGCAGGCCAGGTCCCCAGTTGGGGGTATGCAAGAGGCAACCAACCAAAGTATCTCTCGCACATCAATGTTTTTCTCCCTTTCTTCCTCCCTCCCTTCCCCCTCTCTAAAAATAAGTGAATAAAAATTTTTTGAAAAATAAATAAAATTCTTTTTATTATATGACTAGCAGACCATAACTAATAGACACATAGATTTCTTTCTTTCTTCTTCAATGTCATAATGGAGGAGCAATTACACTGTTAAATCAGTTTGTCTCAAAGTGTTTCCGGATTATTTATGATGAATATTTTGTATTTTAACAGTACTATTTATTTTAATTACTATTAGAAAAAAATAACTGCTTTTATAAAAACAATAACTTCATGCCCTGGCTGGTGTGGTTTAGTGGATTGAGGGCTGGCCTGCAAACTAAAGGGTCGCCAGTTCGATTCCCAGTTGGAGCACATGCCTGGGTTGCAGGCCAGGTCCCCGGTGGGTGACACGTGAGAGGCAACCACACATTGATGTTCCTCTCCCTCTCTTTTTCCTTCCCTGCCCCTCTCTCTAAAGATAAATAATAAAATCTTTAAAAAAAAAAAAAAGACTTCACAGACATTACTAAGTGACATAATGTGATATATCAATATAATTTTAATAAGTGGATATAAGTGCAAATGATAAAATTAATAAAGAAGATATGAGACTGACTGAAGTTAAAGTAAATATTTAGAGTGTGTCACCACATACAATGATTAAGACAGAGTAATTTAAATGGTCAAGAAAACTAAAATAGTTAAAACTTTCACTTTCCACAGTTCTGTTACAATTTGTTACAACAAGTATACACAATGTTCCATTAAAATAAAGGAAAACTGTTATCACAATAATAAAATTTAGGTATTTAAGAAGGTTTTAAGACTAACTCTTTTTTTACAAGGAAATTAGAGCATAATGTTAAATCTTAGGCTAAAGTATTTTATTCAACAAAATCTTGAACAAATAATGGGATAACACAAACATCTAAATAAACTCAATTATTTAATTCGATTGGCTCAAATTAATAATGCAACTTAAAGTAGAGGCTGGAAAAATTATAAATATTAGTATTTATTACTCAGCTTTTAATATTTCTTGACAAAACAAAGTAAATATTACTCTGCCAGAAGAGTAGCTACAAATGATTTTTAAAACTATACACTTAATCTTGTACTTCTTCATAAACTTACGTTGTTTAAGACAGTAAGAAGTGCTTGCACCAAGCCACTACTGCACATTTCATATGGTGAAATTGTGTTTTCATCCTTCAAAAGTACAATTAGATTTTCTAAAGCTGTCTTCATTAAATCTCTCCAAGTGTTTTCACTCTCAATACACTAAAAGAAAAAAAAATGTTAATAAAGACAATCCAAAAATAAAAGGTCTTTATATATTTATCAGAACATCAATTACCATGAAAATAAATTAGATATTAAATAAGATTAAGACTTCCAAATTTTTAATGCAAATTATCTCTAACCAGAGTCAGCAAACTTTTTTATAAAGGGCTGATAGCAACTACTTTAGCCTTTACAGGCCATGTGCTCGCTCCATCAACTCAGGCATTGTGGCCACCAAAGCAGTCAGACAATACAGGTGTGGGCAAAAGTAGGTTTATGGTTGTTGAGCACATGAAACACAATATTCTTGTATTATTGTTTATTAATTACTGTAGCATTTATTTGTATTACAGTTGTAAACCTACCTTTCCCCACCCTGTATATAAATGAATAAGCATAGTGTGAGCAGTAAAACTACTTATGGACACTGATATTACATTCTTATAGAATTTTCATGTATCATGGATTATTATGCTTACTTTTGTTTTCACCCATTTAAAAATATAAAAATCATTTTTATCTCACAAAATCAAACAAAAACAGGTGATAGAACAAATTTAGTTATTGGGTATAACTTGCTGACCCCTAATCAATACCCATAATGCAAAGAATAAAGGGGAAAAACTAAACCAAGATCACTGCATGTCATAAAATCCAGGGGCTAACATACTTGTCTGTTTGTATGAAGTTCCCAAGATGACTCTAACTGAGTTGCTATGTTTCTGAGTGTTACCACCACTCCACGAGGCATGCTTTCAACAGCTTTAAAGTGGTCGTCATATAAATCACGAGCCATAGTTCGTACCTATCAAAATTAAAATAACAAATGTAAATTTTCACAATTAATAATTTTACCAAATCTTCCCGTACACACACTTGCAACTTTTATATTAAGATGTTTGTGACATTATCAACTTACAAAAAATGGTATAACTTTATTCATATATGTCAAAAGGTTCCCAAAGTTGAAAAGCTACTCTAAGAGATTTTAGCAGTGTCAAAAAAAAGAACTCATAATTTAATTTTTGGTTATTCAAACTTTGCATTCATATACCAAAACAGAACTTATTTCATTTAAACCAAATTTAACAACCTGTAAAAAATTTTGCTTTTTTTTTCTTAGAGAGAGGGGACAGGAGGGAGAGAAACATCAATCAGTAGCCTCTCACACACCCCCAACTAGGGACCTGGCCTGCAACCCAGGAATGTGCCCTGACCAGGAACTGGACAGGCAACCTTCCGGTTCACAGGCTGGCACTCAATTCACTGAGTCACACCAGCCAGGGCACCCCAGGTTTATTACCTATAGATCCAACCAAGTGCAGATGGAAAACAGTATTTTCAATGCACAGTTGGGAATCCACTGATGCCAAGGTCTAACTATATGAACTGTTCTATTTCATATCATATAAGTGATGTGAGCATCCTGGGTCCTGAAACCAATCCCCTATGGATACAAAGGTGTCCCTTTGACTCAGTTGGGGTGTCCCCAACTGAGTTTTGAGGGAGTCAAAAGTTACATGTGGACTGCCCTGACTGATGCAGCTCAGTAGGCTGGACCTGTAAACCAAAAGGTTGCTGGTTCGACTGCAAGTCAGGGCACATGTCTGTGTTGTGGGCCAGGTCATGGGCCCAATCATGGCACATGTCTGCATTGCCCCGGTTGGCAACTGATCACATATCAATGTTTCTCTCCCTCTTTTTTCTCCCTCCCTCCACCTTTCTCTAAAAATAAATTAAATGTTTTATAAAAGGAGTTGTATATGAATTTTTGACTATGCAAGGGGCCAGTGTCCAGTCCTCTGTGTTGTTCAACAGTCTACTGTAGAAAAATTTTAAGTACAGTAAATGTATATACATTGTGGTAAATGTATATATATTGTGGAAAATAATAAAAATGAGCACAGAAAAAAGGAAAACTAAAGCCATGTTGGATTAGAACAGCTTTGTTATATGGTTCAATTTTTTTAATGCTTAGAATCTACTGTCTAAACCTTAACATGTCAGTATGAATTGAAAAAAAAAAAAAAAGCAAAACCTAAAACTTTACCTTTTGCTTTGTTTTTTCTAATTTAGATTTCAGTTTTCTGCCTCTTTTGCCAGTCCAGCCAGTCACAAATTCTGAACCTTATTGAAAAAAAAAGACATTTCACAAGACATTTATTTGCGATTTAACATACTCATTTATTATTATCTGCTAAACTTATATACCTACATACTTACCCAGAGACGTTTCTGCAGTAAATGAATGTTTGGTTCCTCTATTAGATTCAAACACAAAGCCAGGTAAATCTTCTTTCAATATTGTTGCTTGCTGACCATCTGAGTTGTGAATTGCAATTTCTCCTTCTTTCAAACATGTTAGTGACCAATTCCCTACTGTGAGTTTAGTGGGTCCTGGTGCTGAGAGAATAGGTTGACTTGAAGTAGATGGCTTTACTTGGCCTCGAGCTCTTTGTAACTTCTCTAAGAATTCACTTCTGCTTTCTATGAAGACAAAAATGATTGATTTAAAACTTCACTCCTTTCAAGTATTCCTTTTTTTTTTTCTTAAAACAAAAACTACCCATTGGAATGTCAATCTTATTTTTAAAAACTTAATTAGCAGAGTTTGTTTCTTTGGTATACCCGGACTGGTTTGATAAATTTAGGTTCAGGTATAAAAGCAGTCCTACAGCCACAATTTTTTAAGATATAAGGCTTCTGGGAAGAGTTATAACTTGAAACAGCATCACATAAGTGCAATTCATCATTATAAGACAAAAAGCTTTACCTAAAGGCCTGTAGAGATAAAAGTAGATATAGTACTATTTCTTCTCATACTACAAAAAGGCATTTATGAAATGCTTTCACAATATAATTTTTCTCTGTTGATATTTAAGAAGCTGGCTCTATTATCACAGGGATATGCTATTTCTATGACAATGACAACAAAAATATGAGCAGAAAAACAAATCATCAAAATTACAGAAGCTAATAAAACACTTTAATAGAAACAAAGTATTACCTGAACTATCTGATCCACCTTCAGGACTACCACTTGAATACATGGTGGCAAGTTTTCCATCCAGGATAAATCTGAACCATCCATTGCTGCCATTAGATAATTCCAAGGCTGCTGCATCACTCCATATATACAAGCAATCCCTTCCCCTAATGATTGACCAGTCTCTCCAATGATATGGTTTACCTTGCTGCAATTCTTTAGCATCTTCCTGTGGTTCATCTTCCTAAATGTGTAAAATTTTCAATGAAATGTGAAAAATAATTTCTATTCCAAATATAAATATTTTTAAAACCCAAATGTGAATCAAATTCAGAATTAAAAACATCCTGAAAATAATATTCAGTTGCCTATAGTATAATACGTATTCTAATCAACTAATTACCTATTACTAAATCTTAAAAATAAGTCCTAAAAAAGTTAAGGAATTTATTATATAAATAATGACCTATGTTTAATATTTCCCACTATAGTGGTAAAGAAGACAAATGGATTAGGTCTACCCACCTCTCTGGGTCTAACTGATTATTTGTAAAAAATAGATGTTTAGACTAGGCAAATGGTATCTAAACCCAGCAGAATCGCCAGAGAAGTTTCTAAGAAAAAATTGTAGGGCCCACACTTAGCCAAGTGAATCAAATATACTGGATTATTCCTATGATCATAAAAATCTTTTAATTAGAGCACTCTAAAAGAAATTTATATTGTTTTCTAACCTGGTATCCTAAAACATTTTTGTTTCGCTGACAACATTTAAATATTGAGAATATCCATCAAAAACATATATAAATTTGACATGTGTGCATGCATGTATATATGGGTAAAGTACTTCTAAACTTTATAAAGATTTATCCTTCTAAAAAATAATTATTTCATGTGATTTTTTTCCTGAAGTAGCTTATAAAACTAAATAATATTATAAAATATGGATAATTTCTCTAAATGTCTAAATATCTACTTATGCCCCAGGCCATGACAGATTCACAAGGATCAAGACTTGCCCACCCATTGCAAACGATAAAAACTAGACAAAATATATGAAAGTGTTCTCAAACACTGAGTAACACAGGACTGTGATTCCCCCAAAAATGGAAACAAACATGGTAAGCTCCTTAGGTCCAGACACAATTTTCTGGCTAAGGCCTTAAGAAGAGAGAACACAAGGTTCAACAGTATGAGCTGAGGAAATGGAGATGTGTGCTTGAAGAGACTAAGGCAAATGGAACATGTAAAGACTAAGTTTAGGATGAGGGAGTCAAGCAATAAAGGTCTCTAGAAATCTGCAAAGTGTCACCATAAGTATCTACTGAGTAACAGACCACTCATGTACAGGGTTGGGCAAAGTACAACTGAAAAAGTGTAAGCTGAACAATTCCCAGACAGCACACAAGTTGATTGGATACTTGCATTCCTAACAGCCAGAGTGGAAAATCCTTGTACAATAGTTGAAAAGTTTCCAAATTTGACAAATATCATAAGCCCACAGATAAAGAAAATCAAACAATCCTGAGAAGGGAAGGGTCCCCACACATGTATGTGAACACATACACATCAAACACAGCAAAGCATATGAAACTCAAACTACTAAAATGACAGTGCTGAAATCCTTAAAAAGCCAGACAATACAAAAATAAGTTATATACAAAGGAACTAAGATGGGAATTATAGCAAACTTCTCCGTAGGGACTATGCATATCAGGTGACAATGGAGTATCTCTTAATGTTCTGGAAAATGATAACCCAGGAGTCCTTTGGCAAAGAAAACACTCATCAAAATAAAAGCCAAATTAAAATATTTTCATACAAAAAAGATCTGAGAGAACTTTATGGTATGCCTTTTTCTTTTCTAAACAATATATTTTGAAGAGCAAAAGTTTAATTTTATTTAAGTATAATTCATGGACTCTTTTGTTCTTTATAGTATAACCTTTTAATGTCCTATTTAAGAAATTTTTGTCAAGCTCAAGGTAAGATTTTCTTCTTTTTCTTCTATTAAGTTCCACAATGTTAGCCCATACATTTCAGTCTATGGTTTATTTTCTGTTAATTTTTATACAGGGTATATATGAAAACGGTCAAGATTTCTTTTTCTTTTTTTGCATTTGCTATCCACTTCTGCAAGTATTCTTAAATTTTTTATTGAATTTATTGGGGTGCCATTGTTTAATAAAATTATAAAGACTTCAATGTACTATTCTATAACACATCACCTGTACATTGTATTGTATGTTCACCACCCTAAGTCAAGTCATCTTCTATCACATTTATCCCTCCTTTACCCTCTTCTACCTTACCCACCCACTTTCCCTCTGGTAATCACCATATGGCTGTCTGTGTCTATTAATTTTTTGTTTTGTAGGTTTTTTTTTCCTTAATCCTTATTTCACCCAGCCCCCATTCAAGCATTTTCTACAAAAATAAATCATCCTTTCCTGATCGAATTGCCTTAGTACTTTGGCTGAAAATCAATTGACCATATATACACAGGGGTTGGCAAAAGTAGGTTTACAGCTGTATGTGAAAGTTTATTCTTCTAGTATTATCTATTAATTATTGAATTATTTTCCATATGAACACCTGTAAACCTACTTTTTCCTACTTCTGAATATGTGTCATTAATCTACCTGATACTACTGCCACACTTTCTTGATTACAATAGCTTTATAATAGGATTTGAAATCTGTTAATACATGTCCTTCAACTTGGATACTTTTCAAGGTAGGTTTGGCTATTCTAAGTCCTTTGCATTTCCATGTAAGTGTTAGAATCTGCTTAATTTCTACAAAAAGACTGCTGGGATACGTAACCTACTTCCTGAGTGCAAAAATTCCGGGGGCATGAACCCAGACATCACCTTGCTTATTTAGGAAACAGAAACACACACATATATCCTCTCTCTCTCTTTCCCTCTGCTCGCTTCCTCCCCACCCACCCCATGTCTCTCTCTCTCTCTGTCTTATCCTCCCAGGA
Organism: Mormoops blainvillei; assembly: GCA_004026545.1. NCBI lineage: Eukaryota > Metazoa > Chordata > Mammalia > Chiroptera > Mormoopidae > Mormoops > Mormoops blainvillei. Next base: position 303,939 of record PVJD01000684.1, read on the forward strand.
TTCTACAATTACAACCTATAACACAATGTCCTCTCAAAAATATCACTATTTGCCCTGACGGGGTGTAGCTCAGTGAGCTGGGCATCATCCCACAAACCAATCACTGGTTCAATTCCCAGTCAGGGCATACCCTGGGTTGTGGGCCATGTCCCCAGTTGAGGGCGTGCAGAATGCAACTGACTGATGTTTCCCTCGCGCATCAATATTTCTTTCCCTCTCTTTCTCCCCCGCTCCCCTCTAAAAATAAATCAATAAAATCCTTAAAAAATATTATCACTACTCTGTCACTAATATATAGTAAGCATTCATAAAATGTTAAGACTAAATGATTGTTGGCAATCAGTAAAGACAGATTAAGGTGCATTTTAAATTTGCAATCGAAAGCAAGAATTATCAATGAATACTGAAACTAGACAGTAAAGGTTTAATGAGGAACAGCATATTTACACAGTGTCAAATTATCTCCCCACAAATTACTTATTAATTACAAAAGAAAAAAAGAGTGACTTTATAATAGAGAAACCTGGCAGAGGCCAAGATAACCAAGTGATCCAAATTAACATCATCAGCAAGACAACAAAACATCATGGGCTGCTGAGAAGGCACATCAAGCACTGAGAAGGACACAACATCACCTCTTACAGTGTGCCTGCAAAAAACACATAACCTGAATCTAATCAAGAAGAAGCATGGCACATAATGCAAAGTGAGGCTATTATCCAAACTAAGTGGTCCGTCCTCTTCAAAAATGCCAAGGCTATGAAAGAAAAAGAAAAGCTGAGAATCTGTTGCAGGTTTTCAGGAACATGATAACTAAATGTAATTACGTTCTCCTGTATTGGATTCTAGACCAGACAGAAAAAAATGCTATTAAGGACAATAGCAAATTTGCATATCTCTGGATTAGATACAGTTTTATAAATATTAATATTAACATTAATATTATAAATATTAAATTTCCTGATTTTGATAATACTGTAATTGAATAAGAGAATGTCTTGGTTTTTTGGTGAAGTTTTGAGGCGTAAAAGGGCACTAAGTATCAATCTTCTGTGAAATATATTTTAAATGTACACACACACACACACACACATACACGAATGTCTGCGAATAATAAAGTAAATGAACAAAAGGTCAATAATTAGTGAATTTGAATAGAGGATATTATTCTTTGCAACTTTTCTCTAAGGTTTAAATATTATCAATAATATTTTTTAAATTAACCAAAATTTTAAAAATATAGTACTAGTTCATATTGCCATTATTCTGTCAAAACCCACTGTAAACTGGAACTAGAATTCCTCAGACAAACCTTATTCCTGATACCACTGCAATTAAGACCACTCACTTTTTCTGGTTTTGATTCCTCTTCATTCTCATCATCTGAGGAAGGACCAGCCAAAGTTGACACTTTACTAATTACACCAAGTCTGGCTAGCTGATCCAAGAAAATATCACCACCTTTATCTACTAAATCCCTTATGATCTGCAAAGCCAACAAGTGGCCGTCATCATCATCCTGAGGGGGAGGGAAAAGGAAATTAGAAAAAAATTATAAAAATAAGTTTAGTTGCCTGGAGTAGACAAATGCAATAATTTGCACAGAAAAAAATGACTTACTGAAATTGAGACAAAAGTTAAATTATTTTACTGACATTATAAAGGGAATCTACAGGAACTTTAAAAAAGATAGAAACTGACCTCTTGATCAAGGACTGTTGCAGTGATTTCCACAAGTATTGTAGGCAAATTGTGACCAACATCGGAATCGCAAACTTCTTTTAACAATGCTTCAGAGCAAAAATGAATCATTTTTCGAATCAGAGCAAGACTTGCTTTCCTTGAAAAGTAAAAGAATTTAAGGTAGTCATAAGAAGCTAAAATAAAACAAAATGCAACTACACATTAATGAAAACTAAAATAGCCAATATTAGGTTTTATAAGCTCTGTTAAAACATACTCTTAATAAAATACAAAAAATTAAGACAATACTAGCACTAGTTTATGCTCATTTTTTAGGTAATTTCATTTATTTCTCAATATTAATATGTTAAGCTCATCAAAACTGAAATTTTTATAGTTTTCTTAAATGTACTATTCCATTTTGTATTTAAACAGCATGGACTGTTAACACGCCGTGATAATTTCAAAAACTCAACTAGAGAACAATGCAATTATTGCTAAAAAAATAAATGGTATAAATTGTAACTAACCTATAACCCAAAACACAAAGCTCTAACAATTTATAACACCTGGTAATTTATATGAAAATCAGATTCTGAATTAAGCATTTTTGTCCTTTGTCAGATTTTAAATCCATGCTCATTACAACTATATTCTCATAAAAATAAGAGAGCCTAGTAATCCCATACCCCCAAATATCCCCACTACTGACAACATGGTATGCCTCCTTCTATTTATCCACTGTTTTGCTTAAAACATAGAGATACTAAGTCACACAAACTAATCTCAATTTTATAACAAGCAATCTGTTCTTTTAACATAAACACATGCCCACACATTTAAGTTATCGACTAAGAGGGGACTGGTCTGTTACATAAAAGTCAATAATCCATTTATTATATATTTTATACTATGCTAGGCACCAAAATGTAGATTATTATTACACTTGAGGTAACTTCCACAGAATAATGCAGAAGCAAAAATCACTACTGATGTCCAAGAGAGGCATGTGACACAACTGTATTTCTACAGCATGCAGTCTCTATTTTATGTACTTTATAACTCTCTCTAGGGAGAGGTTGGTAAAGGGTTAGGGTGAGGATGAGGGTTAGTCCTCAACTAGCTACTTGAATAGGTTCTGCAACTTCAAGCAAAATGATGTGTAATAGGTTAAATGACATAGACGAGAGTTAAGATCCTACAGCATCTCATCAACAATATAGCCAAACAATGTTGAATAATTTTCTTCAAGGACCTGCTGCACAAACATTCAGCTATAAGATAATTAAGATCTGAGAATCTAACGTAAAACATGGTGACTATAGTTAATAACACTGTATTATTGTGTAATTAAAATTTGCTGAGAACTTAAAATGTTCTCACCCTCCCCCCAAAAAAGATAAATGTGAGGTGATGCATGTATAAATTAACTAGATGAGGGGATCCTTTCACAATGTATATGTATGTATATCAAGCCTCCAAAATGTATGCTTTAAATATCTCACAATTTTGTATGTCAATTATACCTCAATATAGCTGGAGAGACAAAAAGCTGTTAACAGCTTAAATTATCACTAGATACAGATACTACAATATTGTTACTTTTTAAGAAGTTTCTTAACTGCGTAATGTGTGAAAATGACATTAAATTTTATTTTTTTAATATTTTGTTTTTTTGCTAGTAAGGTAATAGATTTTTCCATCCATGTTAGTTTTTGCTTCATTTCCTCTTGAGCACTGTGCCATGCTGTCATTGGCTGATTTATTTAAACTGGCTCCTACATTTTTATAAAAAATTTGTATGTGCTCTTTGTATAATAAAGATAGTATCCATTGGTCACACTTTCATGCTTTCTAACAAATGCCAATCTTTATTTGGATTAAGAGTTTATATTTATGGTACTTTTATGGATGTGATTAATATTGTTTCTGATATATTTTTTACATAAAATAATTTTACAATGACAAGACTAACATGAACAAATGTTAAAAGTCATTCTATCAAGTTATGATAAAGATTTAAGATTATTTTCTTTTTGTTTTCCTAAGGTTTTATTTTTTCACATTTTAATCCTACTTGAATTTGTTCAGATATATAATGTACAGGACTAAGCTGACTTTTTAAGATCAAACCACAATGCAGATGTTCTACTGTAGTACCAGTTACTAAATAATCCTTCCTCTCTCAAATGACCTATGATACTTCCATTATAATACATTCACTTCCTATCTATAATTGGCTCTTTGGGCTAAGATATTCTATTCCACTTATTTTATAAATTCTTGTTCCAGTTATTATAAAGATTTAATTACTGAAAGTTTACGCTTGCTATTCAGACTTTTTTTTAATAATCTCACCTATTTATTCTTTCAGATGACCTTTAAGATATGTCAAGTTCTAAACCAAATTCTGTAGTTCTTTTCTTTAGAACTGCATAATCAATGTGTGGTCACTGCATAATCAATGTGTGGTCAAAAAGAATTTATATCTTAGATTTAAATATTCTCATCTAAGAACAATCTCCCTTTTATCCAAACAAGTCTAATTTTCTCTCAAATTGTGATTTTTTTAAAGAAAATGAATGGATCCTCAGATTTCCATTGCTAAAAAAATGAACTCAATCTTTGTCTTGTTACTGACACTAATTCCAAAGGTGTTTATTTACCAGCATACTCTGGTTTCTCTTCAGATCGTATAAATCTTTTGCCTTTTACAAAGGTTTTTTTTTTTACCAGACCTCTTCGAAATTCAATATAGTCTTTCAAAAACAAAGTGGGAAGCCCTCAGTGTGTCTTACAAAAGATGCATATTATTAAATCATGTTGTAGACTTTAATACAAAGTTATATGTCGATTATATCTCAATAAAACCGAAGGGGTAAGGGGAGTCTTACAGAGAATAATCAGGTTTTTACACATTACTCCGCCATTAAAACTGCTATTCCCTGTTCAGAAGCCCTCAGTGATCTGCTGTCTGCCTTTCATTTCCTGAACAGACACTGTGCATAGGCCAGTATTGATACATAATAGCTGAAGTTTATACAGACACACATATCCTCATTTAACATCTGATCAGAGTACGTTTACTCTTCTGATCAAATTTCAAACTGAAATGGTAAAAAATCAGGTTAAAGGTATTTCCTTTTGTTTTTAATACTGCTGAAAGACTGCTTGCACTTTTAATGTCATCTCATAAAACTAGTATTTAAGGCACTTGAATCCTACTAAATTACATGTTCTAATGACCCCCTAAACTTAAAATGACCAAAAATGAAATTCTCAATCACTCAGCTAAAAATCTGGCAGTTAGTCTTCACTGCTTCCTTTCCTTCATTCCTCACATCCCCCACACATCATCAATCCCTTGAATTTGTTTCTACAAAGCCAGTCCCCTGGCAAATGTCTGAAGTTCATATTACAATGAACCCTTCAATTGTCTGTTTTCATACTTATGTCCTCCAGTCCTTTTCTCCACCAGGCTGCCAAAATGATCTTTATAAATCACTAGTCTGACTTTAAGTGAATCCTTCTGTAATTGTCGTATAAAGTCCACACTCATTACCATGGTCCACAAAGGCCTTCATAGGTCATAAAGATTCCTGTCTATTTTTTTAATGTTATTAACTGAGCTATCCAAACATACCCCATACTCTATTAATATCAAGCTATATGCAACTGCTAACAAAACACACTCATTCAGTCATTCACTAAATACCTATATGAGGTCCAGAAGGTATCCAATGATGTCATATGAAAAAGAGAGACATTTATTGAAGAAGATACAAGAAACATTGTACATAGGACAATGATGCCTCAGTCCCCTTCAAAGTAGGCACCTTGGGACCTCACACAGTTCTCCTAATCGCCATCAGCTGCCCCATTGTATTTTCCTGAATCTCAGTGATGGTCTGAAATCTCTTCCCTTTCAAAAGTGAAAAAGCCAGAAGTCACAGGGTGCCCAATCTGGGGTGTAAGGGGGCTGAGTCACCTGGGTGATTTGATGTTTCACCAAAAGACTCTGCACTAGATCTGATGCATGAGCAGGTCTGCTGTCAAGATAAGCTGCCTATCACCAGTTGCCTATAGCTGCGGCTTTCTGCATCATCCCAACAGCTTCCACAGAGGAATGTTCATGCTTAATGCAAAACTGGATGCAGGATTTGTTGCTCTACTCTCTTAGTCATTTTGAATGCCACAGCCACACAGTACACATGCTCACTCAATCGTGTCCACCACCCCCCACTGACCAGTAAAGGCATTACTGTTCACACATGAGCATTCCAGTTCATTCTCATGGTTGTCAGGTTACGTGGATGTCATGCAAACCATTCTTGTTATATTAACAATGGCTGGACTTTTTCCAGACAGACCTCGTATGTCAACCCTATTCTAAGTCTCCTTGTCTTTGTATGAATACAGTGGTACACAAGGCCGGCTCTCAAGGAGTTTACTTTAGAGGACAATGAAACAAACAAAAATATTCAAAGAGCAAGATTTCAGAGTAAATCAGACAGTAAACAACCCTAATTGGTGTGGCTCAGCATCATCCCACAAACTGAAAGGTTGCCTGTTTAATTTCTGGTCAGGGCACATGCCTGGGTTGCAGACCAGGTCTTCCCAGTTGGGGATGTGAAAGTGGCAACTGATTGATGTTTCTCTTGAACACTGATGTTTCTTTCCCTTCTCCTCCCTCCCTCCCCTCTCTGTATAAATAAATAAATTTTTTAAAAGGCAGTAAAACATTATGATTGATGTCAAAGGTGTCCTAGAGGTAAATTTAAAATAGTTGGATATATGTCAGTGGGTGTAACATTTGAACTGAGAACTGTGTGACATGAAGCAACCAACCATTCAAAAGACTGGGGAACAAAAAGTCTTCAGCTAAGAGAAATAAATGCAAAAGCCCTAAGGAAAAATACAGTTGGAGTGTTCCAAAAATAGAAAGAATGCTAAAATAGCGTAAGTGTAATGGTCTAGGGGTTATATAGTATGTCAAATAAGGTCAGAGAGCTGGATGAGACTCATGTAAGACCTTGTAAGCCTAAGAGCTAAGGAGTTAGGTTTTAGTCAAAGCCATTTGGAAGCTACCAAAAGGTTAAAACCAAAAAGTAGTATGACATAATTGGGATTTTAAAAATAACTCAGCCTTATATGTAGGAACAGACTATAAAGGGGCAAAAGGGAAAAGGGGGAGAAAAGACCAGAGTAGTCAAACTACAGACTATGATACTCTGGACCACGGAATTAAACAGGTGGACAGAAATGGCAGATTATAAACAGACACACTGTAGACAGAGAGCCTCCAGGAATTGCACCCAATGGATGGACTCATACCTCCATCACTTTGCACATATTGGGTCCCAATGATTCTTCTAAATCCGTCTGCCTAGAAAACTTGCAAGTATCCCTTAAAACCCAATTTAAATCTAATTTCTGCATAACATCTCCAATTTGCCCAGCCTAATTAGTTGCTGAATAACTTATATTTCCAGGGAACTCTGACTGTATGTCTAATTTATCAATTACCATTCTGTATTATTACTCATCTTTCTTACTAGCCTGTAAGGGTACAGTAAGCAAGAGCCAAGCCTCATTTCTTTGGACAGCTCCTCCAAAAACCATCTCACGCTGACACTACCAAAATGCCTCCATAGGGGTGGGGGTAGGGGGGTAATGGGGGGAAAGAAAGGAAAAGGTCTAGTCAAGAAACATGTATAAAGGACCCATGGACATGGGCAACAGGGTGGGGACTGACCATGGGAGCAGGGGGTTGGGCGGTGTAGGGGAGAGCAACGGGGGAAAAATTGGGACAACTGTAACAGAACAACAATAAAAAAAATGGGTGGGGATAACAAGCCTCCATAAAGCTCAATAAATGCTTACTTATCAAAATTTCCCCAGAGTTGATATTTGGAGAGCTACAAAAACTGCATTAGAACCCTAGTCCTCTTGATTTTCTAAACGACTTCTCTTAAGTCAGGTTAGACAAAAAGGTTTAACTCTCCAATCTAATTTTTATTCTTACTATACCTTTGCAATATTAAAATAAGCTTCAAATCCTTGTGGGAAAAGGGAGATATATAAAACTATATATCTGGCATAATTTAATAAGTAAATACAAAGAGTATAACTACCTTATTGAAGGCAGCATAGTTTGTTGAAATGTTTGTGCAAACACTGGCAATAATCTTTTCAAGTATATGGGTGCCATTTCTGGATCTCCTTTTGGCTCATTACATTCTTCTTCATCTTTGTTTGTATCTTTCTTTTTCTTATCATCTCCTTTATTAACTGGACACATCCAATCTCCTGCAGACAAATAAAATTCAGTAAAATAAATTTTGGGAAAAAATTCCTTTCAATGAAAAAAAAGTTAAAATACACCAAACACCAAACTATTAACTGTCCCCAATTAACAATAATTAAATTGAAATTAGGACGTTGTATCTATCAAAGGTGCTTGTAAGAATACTAAAAAAGTAGTACCTCCCATGAATTTAAGGAGATAATTTTGAAAATTCCACCTGAGTCTAAAAACTATTTCAAAGGGGCTCTGCAATTACCTACTCCGTGAAAACCTAAAAATTTGGTCTAAGTACGTCATCTACACAATACCCAACTACTCTTTATGACTTCCCACAGCCCTGAAACTTTTGATTTGGTCTAAAATCATGCAGCCATAGTCTCAAAGAACACAGAACAGCACAGTTAAAGTTTTATCAAATGTAAGGGTATATTACATAATTAACTTTATAGAAATACTTTATTTGCACAATGTTAGTATGTCTACGAAAAGCTACTTCTATGGTAGTAAAGCTGAAAAGTAATAGCAAGTGGCTTAAAAGGAAAAATTTTTACTCCTCACCTGGAGACTGAAGAATAACTACTACTTCACTATGGCCCCTTTCCCGAGCTTTATCTAATGGAGTTTTCCCATCTTCATCTCTCAGATCTGGGTTTGCACCATGCCGTAATAGAGTCTAAAAAAAAAAGGCATTTAATTTGAAGATAACAATTAACATTTTACTTCTCTAATATCCAACTCTGCAATCTTTAGGTTGTACCCATATACTTTAAATTACATAATTACATATATACTTAATCAAGCAGATACCAATTCAAATCTGCCTTTGTATACATCATAAAAGTCATCTATTTATAATATGAAAAAAATAGAATAATTTCACTTGGTTATTAACAACTCAAATTAAGTATATTCACATGAAACTGTCATCTTCTCTATCAAAATATTCCTCCCAATTTCTGAGCTACTAGGATTCAGTTTGTGACGTGGTAATCATCAGTTCCTACATTCTGCCAATTGAATCAATTTAAATCAGTTCAACAAAACCAAGTTAAACCAATTCTTTTAGGATGCACTACAAAATTTAGCTCTTAAATACTAATCACACTCTTCACCAATTTTTAATGGACTTTGGATTCTCTCCCAGCAGACTATAAGCCCTTTTGAACAGGGAACATGCCTCACATTTGTCCTATCCACCTCCAAGGTAGTTTTTTAAACTCTGTTATGATGTAATAAATGTAACAGATAGATATATCTGACAAATAAGTGCATACATACCGACATCAAGAAAGTATGCAGCGCTGCCCTGGCTCATGTGGCTCAGTGGATTGAGTGCTGGACTGCAAACCAGAGTCACATATTTGATTCCCAGTCAGGGCACATGCCTGGGTTGCAGGCCAGGTCCCCGGTAGTGGAGCACTCAAGAGGCAACCACACATTGATGTTTCTCTCCCTCTCTTCCTCCCTCCCTTCCCCTCTCTAAAAATAAATAAAATCCCAAAAAGAAAAAAAGAAAGTATGCAGCACTGGCTAAAAATAATTTCAAACTGCTGGGATTTGAGTCACAATAATTCAGTATTTCATTAAATCTAAGTACCACTAAGAAAGAAAAAACAATGCCAATTAAACTTTGCAACAATGCTTTTTTTGCTTGGAACTTTTTTTATTAACTTAACGAAAACCTTTCTTAAACTTAGATTTTTTTCCACATATTTACTTGAACAAAATATAAATTATAAAATAAAGCATTTCTGTAACTTCACATTCTGAGCCCAATAATTATAATTAATTATTCTTTGATTTAGAGCCACCAATATTTGTGTTTCTACAGAAAATGCTATTATCTGTGCCATAAAAAAGCATTTAATGATTCAGCATTTTGAACGTGCTCTTCTATCAGACAGGGTTTTTCACTGAAATTACTAAAATTGATTTGACAAATTTTGTTGCATGGACAGGTAATGATAACCATGCTGCAATTTCTATCTGTTCAACAGCAATTACAACACATTTTCCTATTTAAGAGATATAAAAATACGTGTGGGGTGGGGGAAGAATGTGGAGGTGTATCTTACAATCAATTAAAAGCAGAAGGACCTGTGAAGATTAAACAAGAAATGTTCAATGCTTAAGACACTGGCTGTCACAGTTAAAGTGCCTAGTGAGTACTACCTATTATATCATTCTTAGCAACAGCACCTATAGCTCATTGTGGGCTGATGTATAATCAATATAGTTTAGGATTAGATACAATTCATTTGGTTCTTTCTCTCCCCCTCACCCATAACTACAGAATAGTATAGGTAAAAAGAAGATGGCTTATTAAAATTTTTATCACCCTTAGAAGCCTCATTCTCTCTAAAAATTAATTCAAATTGACAGAATTCAAGCTTGAAGACACCACCTTTCCCAGGTTAGAAGGCTAAGTTATCATAAAAAATGTCCTTATACTGTAAAAATGACAATAAAAGCAGCTACTGTTTCAGCATCTACAATGTGCCAATTACTATACTAGTTGTTTTTTCATTGAATTTTTCCTTCTTTTTGTAAATGGGACTTTTTTCTAATTATTACAATCATGCAAAGAATATATATACATTTTATTGATAAAACTGCAAGTCAAACATAAGAAACTTGCCCAAGGCCACGCAGCCTTTATTGTTAATGAGCTAAGACATGATTCCAGGTGTGCCTTACTTTTCAGCAAACTAACATTGCGCTATGCCAAATTACTTCACAGTAAGAAGATTCTAGGGACCTAATTGATACAACTTGGTTCAGCCTTACCATTTGACCTCTGAACCTCAATTTCTTCTAACTATAGAAAGAACTCTCCAAATTCTTTTGGTAAACCAAGAGTCAAAGACATTATGATTCTTTTGCAAATAGAACATAAGATTATTATTGACAAACAATAAAAAATGTATAAGAATACTTCATTTTATTGTACTTTGTTTTATTGTGCTACACACATATAGCTTTTTTTTTTTAAACAAATGGAAAGCAAGAACCTCCAATCAGCAAAAGGATTAGGACTTGCTTTACTGCAATACTTGCACTTTATCAAAATCTCTGAGGAATGCCTGTACAAAGTTATTCACTGCCAAGAATTAAGAAACTGGAAAACAACCAAGTGTTTACCAGTAAGCGACTGGTTGAATAAACCTGCAGAACATCCACACAGGATAAGTATACAGATGTTGAAAAGCTCTCCAACTATATAAAAGGCTTTTAATCTTTATTATTAAAGGAAAAAGGCAAAGTATAGATCAGTGTATATATGTTACATTTTGTATAAAAGGAGGTGAAAAGCATACATATTTACTTTTGATTGTATCTGTATTAAAAACATCAAAAAGATAAACACGAAATAAAAATTAAAAATGCTTACCTATAGTGGGCAAGGGGAAATGGAGTGAAAAAAGACGGAATGAAAGTATGACTTAGAAAAAAGGTTTTTATATCACTCTAATTTTGGAACCATGTAAATGTCAAATATTAAATTAGTAATTTAAAAACCTGGACTTGATACCTTTGCTACTTGAGGTCTTCCAAAACATGCAGCATAATGTAATGATGATGATCTTTGACCTCTATTAACATCAGCACCTCTTTCACAAAGAAATTCTACCTGTAAAATGAAGAATCATAAAGTTACCTTATTAATATTTCTACCTTTGAATTAAAATATTAGTATTTATTTATTAGCTTACCATTTCCTGAGTTCCAAAAGCAGAAGCCCAGTTTAATAGAGTCTGACCCACATCATCCATAAAATTTACTTCAAAGGCTAGAAGTTTGAAGGAAAAAAATAAGTTTTTTAAAAGTCAACAAAGTAATACTCAACTTTTCTGAAGTGGGACATTTAAAGATTGTTATTAATAATCACTAAATACAGAGCATATTTCAAACATTTAGGTCAACTATAGCGCAGTAAATAATCAACAAATGTAATTCTGCTAAGAAGAAGTATGCAAAATTTTTTTTCCAAAGTATTTAATGACAGGAAAGTATTCTAAAATGTTTAAATCCACTGAAGATTGACAAGGATTGAAGCCTTAAAAATAAACAAAACAAGAAAGAAAAAAATACTAAATATATAATGCAACTCAGCAAGGTACTAATTGCTTCATGCTGTAACTATGGAAAAGAAACTAGTCCCCGTCTATAATCAAAAGAACACAGAAGACAAGTCTAATGACCCAGAAGCATCTTTCACCAATTTTTATTTTGTTCATCACCTCACAAAGCAGTCTAAAAAAAGTACTATGTATTACAATAACTAACTTGTGTATGTTTCATTACTCTTGAGAATCCAACAGCACTAAATTCTATCTGCAATTCACCTTAGAATTGGCATGATCTCGTTCTGACGATAACACAGGTAAATTTCACTTATTCATTCAACAACCATTTACTCAGGTCTTACCATACACCAGGCTGATAATTATATACATGGCAGAAGGGAGGTTATAGAAGGGGTTGGTCATTTTGCTACCTGGAACAATTGCTAAAAATACTGTCCAAAATCTAGAGACTAGAAAATGCCTATATAATTCCTTATCTTTATTTTCTTTTTATATTAAAAGAAAATATTTTCCAACCTCCTGTGTCAATTGCATCAATAAGGGCATCAGTATCTTTACTTCGAATACAGTCTATAAGCTGACGATGTGAGCGCTCCCCAGAACTATCCAATCTCCGGAGTCCTGGGATTCTGCCTGTAGAACCAGCACTAGACTTTGGCAAAGCCTTTCGTCCTTCAAATAATAGCACCAAGAGAAGGTCAACCAAACGCATAGTATCAAGCACACATCTTTCATCACCCTGCAATGCACTTTCAATTGAATCTGGAAGCTCTGACCTCAAGAGATCCTAGAAAGAGAATGGGAAAAAAATAGAGTTTAATATATTTGCATCATACAAAAAACACTTTTTCTGAAAGATTAATAATCAAAGATTCAAAAACATTCTTACATGTGTTACTACTGGAGAGCCTCTGCAAAGTGTTGAGAGCAGACTTACAATTGTTGACACCTGGTTACTCAATTTGGAATCTGCAGCTGTGGAAGGCGCACCTGTGGTGCTGCGACCTGGTTTGCAAGCTGATGATGGCCCTGATATGGTACCACCAGCAGCAGCCATTCGAGATAATAGCTCCTCAGTTAATCCATGCTTGGCTAATGGGGCTGGGTCAACACCACGACGGGTAAATCGATCAGCTAGTGATGCAAAACATCGCAGAGCTCCATCTGAAACCTAATGATGTAAAGAATATGTATATTGATAAAATTCACTTAAATAAAAGGACTAGTACTGCTTATTTCAATACTGACACTACAAGAAAGGCAGCTGTAGCAAAGAGAGTAAGGTTTTACAATCTGTCTAAATTTTAATCATGGCTCCACATTCTAATTACAGTGGAGCCATTTAATCCTGGCTCCACTGTATGACCTGAGGATGTTACTTAGCTGCTCAAGGCCACAGTTCCCTGATCTGTAAAACGGAAAAACATAGTACCTATAATTCACTGTCTGAACTTAATGATATGACACATGTAAAGGACTTAGTTAGACAGTTAAAATCTCCACATTAACTATTTTTATATAAAACTTTGCCATGGTAACCTATGAATATCAACTAAAAATGAATATCTGAATGTTTACAAAGCATTAAAAGTAGCCCTGGGTGGTATGGCAAGTTTGGGGCATCGGTCAGTGCACCAAAAGGTCACAGGTTCAACTCCCAGTCTGGGAACATGTCTGGGTTACCAGTTCAGTTCCCCAGTAAGGGCGTGTAGGAGAGGCAACCTAATCAGTGTTTCTCTCTCGCCTCAATGTTTCTTTCCCTCTCTCTCTCCCTCCATTCCCCTCTCTCTAAAATCAATGAGCATGTCCTCAGGTGAAGAGTAAATAAATAAGTAAATAGCATTAAAAGTCAAGTTTTATTTTTTCAAATGTGCTAATTCAACAAAAGTTTACACATATAAGATTTTCAATACTGTACTATTTTACTTCAGTGAGAACTATCTTTTTATGTCAACAAATTACAAAAAGTGTAGTTTTAAAAATTATATTTCTAAAACATTTAAATTTTAAAAATAAATGCATGTCACTTTTATTTTAAAATGATTCACTGCCAAAACAAAAATGATTAGCATATAAAGATATAAAGTAAGAGAAGGAAAGATGGAATTACCTCTATAGTACATCAGTTATAAATAGAGAACACTATAAAATCACTTTTGAAATCAAATTACGCAACAGTGTTTTATTTACCTGATGATCTTCATGTTTTAATAAACTAGACAGAGATTCCACACAAATTTCTAAAGAAGAATCCTGAGGTTCCATTTTGCCACAAAGTCTCGATACGACAGCCATGGCAGAGTGCAAGGTATCTTTATGAACCAGGTGTCCACTGTCACGAATGAAGGTAAGCACACAATTCAAACCACCAGCCTCGAAGACTGCTCCTGACTCACGAGTGCATATCAGTTCTAGCACCTACAACAATAAAACAAAGTTAACGAAAGAATGCAGTAAGTTCGATTTTAATTTTCCACAATCACAGAAAACATAGAGCCCTCCACATTTATTAGTAGCCACATTTTAAAAAGAAAAACAAAAGAAATTAATTTTAATGTCTTTTATTTAGCCTAATATATCCAAAGCATCATCATTTCAACATATATAAAACTATTTTTTGTTAAAGATTTTATTTATTTATTTTTAGGCAGAGGGGAAGGAAGGGAGGGAGAGAAACATCGTGTGGTTGTTCTTTGAGTGCCCCCTACTAGGGACCTCGCGGCAACCCAGGCATGTACCCTACCCGCCAACTAGGAATGGAACCAGTGGCCCTTGATTCACAGGTCAGCACTCAATCTCCTCAGCCACACAAGCCAGGGCGCAACACATATAAAACTATTAATACATTTTACATTCTCTTATCTATTAAATCTTCAAAAACTATGTGTATAGTTTAAACTTACAACACATCTTAATTTGGGGTGGCTATATCTGAAGTGTTCAATACGCAAATGACTACCATATTGGATAGTGTAGGGTTGGATGGTGAAACCTACATGGCATGCCAAGAAAAAACAAGTAATTTAGCAAGAGTTTGTGAAGATTCTAAACATTAAAAAAAATTTTTTTCAATGAATGAAAGCTTATCACATCATTCACCATCCTCACTCTTACTCTGAATATCAATACATTAAAAATCAACTTTATTTTCTAAATTATGTTAATGTTTAACGTGTTGTAGCAGAATTAAAGAGTTAATGGTGTCCACAGATTTTACAGGCATCACCAGAAATTTACACTTTATTCTGAAAGGAAGAAAAATGTTTTAAAAGCAGGGAGATAATATGTCAGCTTTTTAATTAATAACTATGGGGAATGGAGTATGAGGAGAATGTAGAGGTAAATGTAAAAATTCAAGCATTATTATTTAAAACAGGATGAGGGTTTAACTAAGGCAGTAACAACAGGGACAAACAGAAAGAAATAAACTAGAAAAGGACTTGATCATTAACCACATGTGTGGAGTGGAAAAAAGGATAAAACACAGATTTCTATCTCAAGCGACTGGGTGAAAGTTAATGACAATTATCAGAATAAGGGTTTATTATCCATAGTAAAAGACAATGAATTCAAGCATACAGCTGGAGCTGTCCCACAGGACTTTGAATATGAAGGCTAGAACTCAAGAGAGAGGTCAGGTGTAAAGATAAAGACATGAGGGGCCTATACATATGAAGGTACTGAAACTGACAGATGAGACTGTCTAGACAAAGTTTATATACTTTTAAGAAGACAGCCCTGACAGGTGTGGCTAAGTGGGTTGGGCGTCATCCCTCAAACCAATATGTCGCCAGTTTGATTCCTGGCTGGGGTACATCCTTGGGTTGCAGGTCAGGTTCCCCATTGGGGGCATGCAAGAGACAACCTATCGATGTTTCTTTTCCTGTATTTCTTCCTCCCTTCCTCTCTTTCTAAAAAAATAAATAAATGAAAATCTTTAAAAATTGAAAAAATAAATTTTAACTAATACTGGGGAAAAAAATTTTTTTAAAATATTGTAAAAACAGAACCTCAGGAAATACTATCATTAAATAACCATGGATTAAGTAAAAATAATCTGCAAAGGACACAGAGAAAAGGAAAACAGAGTGTAACAGGCTAGAAAAATTTTGAGAATAAATACCAGTCAATGAGCAGCAGAGTAAAACCCCAGCCCTGGAAGAAACATGAAGTGATGTGATCAAGAGAATAAGAGGGGAAAAACATCCCTGGGTCAGAAAATAGAAACCTCCTCCTCTGAGACTAGACAGAAAGAAATCTACAGAAACAGAGGCAGAAAGTCAAAACATTAACAACTATAAACAGCAGCTCTCAAAGTTTGAGGAAGACATTCTCAAGGACCGTTTAAGTCAAAACTTTTTTTCATAATAATACTATAATGATAATTTTCTTTTTCATTCTCATTCTCTTAGGAGTATACAGTGGAGTTTTCCAGAAGCTATGTGAAAGGTGAAACAGCAACCAACTAAATGTAGAAGCAGATAATAAAGATTCGGCTATCTTCTATTAGCCAAACATTTTTTTAAAGAGACTTGAAAAAAATGCTTAACAATGCTATTCTTCTCACTAATTTTCTATTTGTTTTGGAAATAGTTATTTTCATTAAACATATGATGCATGTTGGAGCTGATCTTAGGACTTCCAGCCAAGATGGAGGAGTGGGAGATATACTTTGCTTCCTCACATGACCAAAAGAAGGACGACAAAAACAAAAAACAACCAGAACTGCCAGAAAATTAAACTGTATGGAACTCCAACCACCAATGAATTAAAGAAGAAACATTCATCCTGACAGGTAGGAGGGGTAGAGATGAAGCTGGGAAGCTAGGGTGGAGGGGACACAGCAAGGCTAGGGCTGGAGGATCGGGTGGGTGAGACAGTAGCTGGCAGTCCTGTATTTGCATGCAGATAAACCGGGAGGAACAACAGGGGAGCAAGACAAATCATGCAAACCAGGGTTCCAGCACAGGAAAAGAAAGCCTCAAAACCTCTGGCTGTAAAAATCTGTAGGGGGTGTGGCAGCAGGAGAAACTCCCAGCCTCACAGGAGAGTTTGTGGAGGAGCTCTGAGGGTCCTAGAACATACACAAACCCACCTACCCAGGAACCAGCATCAAAAGAGCCAAATTTGCTTGTAGGTAATGGGGGAAGTGGCCTAAAGCCACAGAGACCGGAACCAATTGGTACTGTTCCCTCAGACTCCTCCCCCACATACAATGAAACAAAGTAGCAAGTGGGTTGCCCCACACTCGGCAAAAAAAAAAAAAAAAAAAATATATATATATATATATATATATAGCTCTGTCCCTTATAAAGTAACAGGCGTGCCAGAGACAAAAAAAATATGGCCCAAACGAAAGAACATATCAAGCTCCAAAAATAAAACTAAGCGATGAAAAGACAGCCAACCTAACAGATGCAGAATTCAAAACACTGGTAATCCAGATACTCACAGAATTGGTGGAGTATGGTTGCAAAAAAGAAGAAAAAGTAAAGGCTAAGCAAAGTGAAATAAACAAAAATACAAGGGAACCAAAAGTGAAGGGGAGGAAACCGGGACTCAAATCAACGACTTGGAGCAGAAGGAAGAAATAAACATTCCACCTCAACAGAACGAAGAAACAAGAATTCAAAAAAATGAGGAGAGGCTTAGGAACCTCCGGGACAACTTTAAACGTTCCAACATCCAAATCATAGGGGTGCCAGGAGGAGAAGAGGAAGAGCAAAACACTGAAAACCTATTTGAACAAATAATGAAAGAGAAGTTCCCCAGTCAGGCAAAGGAAATAGACTTCTAGGAAATCCAGGAAACTCAGAGTCCCCCAAAGAAGTTGGACCTGAGGAAGAACACACCAAGGCCCATCATCATTACATTACCCAAGATTAAAGATAAGGGGAGAATCTTAAAAGCAGCAAGACAAAAGGAGACAGTTACCTACAAAGGAGTGCCCATAAGACTAGCAGCTGATTTCTCCAAAGAAACCTTACAGGCAAGAAGGGGCTGGAAAGGAGCATTCAAAGTCATGAAAGGCAAGGACATACATCGAAGATTACTCTGTCCAGCAAAGCTATTATTTAAATTGGAAGGGCAGACATAGTGCTTCCCAGACAAGGTAAAGTTAAAGGAGTTCATCATCACCAAGCCCTTATTATATGAAATGTTAAAAGGACTTATCTAAGAAAAAGAAGATGAACAAAACAAGGAACAATGCAATGACAACAAACACAGCTATCAACAACTGAACGTAAAAAAATAAAAACAAAAACAAACTAAGCAAATAACTAGAACAGGAACAGAATGAGAGAAATGGAGATCACATAGAGGGTTACCAGCGGGGAGCAGTGCGGGGAGAAAGGGAGAAGAGGTACCGGGAATAGGAAGCATAAATGGTAGGTATAAAATAGACAGGGGGAGGTTAAGAATAGCATAGGAAATGAAGAACCCAAATGGAGAAGTCACGACCCATGAACATGAAACAAAGTCTGAAAACTGCTGATCTAGAGTAGCAAGAATCATAAAAAAATGAGAACCATGTAAAATCTAAATGAGTTCACAACTAGTTCTAGTAAACTAGTGACCCAGTACTGATGCTTTTAGAGTCACAAAGATTATAATTAGCCCCATGAGTAATAAAACAAAACAACTAACTCTAAGAATATAGCAAAATATTAAACCCATGGGCTCAAGAACCAGATTTCCTAGTCTTCAAATTCATAATCTTCTAATATTGGCTCTGCCACTACCTAGTATCACCCCCAGTTAGTCACTTGATATCAGTATGCTTGACATTTTTTCACCTCTAAAATAGAAATGATGTGATATTAGTGGCACCTACAACATATAAAATTGTCATTAAGATTAAATAAAAGTTGTACACCTGAAATTTATGTGATGCTATTAACCAATATTCCCCCCAAATTTTTTTTAAAAGCCAATTAAATGAGTTAATATATATAAAGTGTTTAGTACAATACCTGGCACTGATGGTCAGTATTAGTTGCTGTGAGGTGCTTTTTACTACCTTCATACAAAATCATTTTGGCTGAGAACAGCGACAACCTCTCTCAAAAGTGTTAGTGGCTACCAGAACTAAAGAGCACTGATGCAACAAAGAATAGCATTATTGGAGACCTACAACTTTCCTTCAAAGATTTCTTTTCCCAAGCCATATGAAATCTCCTTTGGTGCCACAGGACTGTGACTTCCACCGTTCTCAACCACTCTCGATAAAATAAGACTGGTAATGGAAAGAATTTGGGGTTTTTTTTAGCAAAATATATTTTTTATTCTTTCAGTGATCTTCAAATGGGCCAATAAATAAGACTTACCTTTACACATTGTTCAGCTAAGTCTCTGCTAGTCCTGTTGTTGAGTTCAACCACAACCAAACGATTACAAAGTGCTTTTATAGCTCCATCTACCCCAACAATCCTTCGGGTGCATTCTGCAGATACATCCAGGTAGTATGTTATGGCACGAGCTGTTACCTCTAACACATTGTCTGGAGCACTTTCGTCAAGAAAAATTTTGCAGAGTGCTGGTAAGAAAGTGCGAGGAGGACATCTGTGGGAAAAGAAATCATATTACACCTAGAGTTGCTAAATGCCTAACATCAAAATAGTAACAAAATAAAACTATAACTTATTATGTTCAATAATGAGTCACATGTATATTAGGTAATATTTGTCACATTGCTTTCAATTCCTTAACAATACTCATATGCTAATTTCACCACTGTTGAAAATATCAAGTTATACACAGGTTAAAGTATCAGTATTAACTTAAAACCATGTTAAAAATATTCATATTCAGCTGAAACATCCACTCCTCTGTAAAACCTCTCTAACCTCCCCAAATAGTTAATTGGTACTTTCATGTTCCTAAAACCTCATAAAAACAGTGCCCACACTGCTTAATGTACTTAATTTACATTAAGAGTTCCTGAAAGCCACAGACATTCTTCAATTCATATTTTATGGGAACAAATGTTGATTTGGGGTTTAACAGACCAGGGTAAAACACAGAACAGCTATGTAACCATTCCGGTCCTGTTTCATTTGTAAAACAAAGATAGTATCTAAACAATACCTACTTTTATATGGATGTTATATATGGATGTTTTATATGGATGAAATTACATACATAAAACACTTAGCTCAGTACCTTGTCACCATATTAAACTAAGTAAATTTAGCTCCCCTTCCCTCCTATCAATAGTCTAACACATGCTATATAAACCTGCGTAAGACAGTTTATCGCCCTTGCCAGTGTGGCCCAGTTGGTTGGAGCATCATCCCATGACAGAAAGGTTGTGAGTTCAACTCCTGGTCTGGGCACATGCCTGGGTTGCAGGTTAGTTCCCTGGTCCAGGTACCCACAATCCCCTGGTCCAGGCACATTCAAGGAGCAACCAATCAATGTTTCTCTCTCACAGTGATGTTTCTCTTTCCCTCTCTCTCTCTCCCTCTCTCACCCTCTCTCTCTCTCCCTCTCTCTCTCTCTCTCTCTCTCTCTCTCTCTCTCTCTCTCTCTCAAAGCAATGAAAAAATGTCCTCGGGTGAGGATTAAAAATAAAAGACAGTTTTATCAAAGCAGAATCTTTGATTATTAATAATATCCCTATATTTTAATCAACATTTAAAATATAAAAGATAATAATTTACATGCAGTAGAAATCTCAGTTATCCGACATCAAATACATTATTCTAACTTCTCTGCATATGGGCTACAAGTAACACAAAACAGTAAGCTCCACATTTGAGTAAAATTATTTTTCCTCCAATTTTTAGTGTGTGCATATCTTTAGCAGCTTTTTAAAAATATGTGTATGAACTTTAAAGTACTTTACTCTTTAATATCTGCTTAGATAATCGTAACTTCAGGAGTCCAGCAGCAGGAATTTATCACAAAGATCTTAGAAGCTTTCTTGCATTCAACCATTAACAAACCACTGATTAAACACGGGTGCATTTATTAACCAGCAACACTTTTTTTTAATTCTCATCTTTTAGTGAAGGAAATAAAATTTGTGCTGCAGAGGCAGTGGTAACCTCAGCATAACAAGGTAGCCAATGGAGCTGACATGACAAGCCACGATGTTGGCCATGAGTCCTACAATAGTGAGAGGACCAAAACCACAAAGAGCAGGAAGTAGCAACCCCAACACCCAGTGCAAGTACATCCAATTGCAGAGAGCTTGGCCATGCACTGTAAAAACAGGGACCCATTACAGCTGGCAGAGTACCATCTCAGGTCACCAGATCCATCCAAAACTAACATGGAGTCTCAGTTTGGAGATCCTTCCCTTTGACCTGAAAATTCAGGCCATCAGAAGTCATCTGTAATTATCCTGAGGAAGAAATGCACTGTGGCCAGGAGATAGTCCCCTTGTTCTCAGGTAAGATCAGAAGACTGACTAGCAGAATCTTAAAGCATTTCTGCTGCTCTCTACATATATGCATACATGGTAAACAGAAGAGATAAGGAGAGATTGTACAAGTGTTAATACTACTGAAGAACAACATAGTCTAAAACAGTATTTTTTCCCCTTAGAAAACAGTAGCTTTTGAATAAAGAATAAAATGTTGAAGTTGACATTCCTTTGAATCAAATGACAAGAATGAATCTACCACACACTTTATGTTAAAAATAAAATTATTCATCTAGATTTCTTATCTAGGACTAAAACTACGTGTCAAAAAAAATTTTAAGAGAAACATGTAGTATAACTTTCCATATTTCATGGGACTATGTAATCTGTATTTGCAAATTTGGGGAAAAACTGTTCATTGCTGTGCTGAATCTCCTGAACGAGTATGGTTAATGGGCAAATTATAAGAAGGAAGGAAGGAAGGAAGGAGGGTGAGAGAAAGGGAGATATAGTTCTAAACACAAGTTCTTAGATGTTGACTGTGATTAAGTGTATTTCTAAGAGAAAAATAAAGATAGTCTACATACATAAGAGCTTATTTCATGTCAGCCATGATGAAAACCTGCTTCATGAACTTTTTAAATGTATGGTACAAAACATCTGTTGTATGTCTGGCTATTAAACAGAGAAAAAAATATTTTTCTAGCTCCCTGGTTACCTTTTCAACAATGAGGAGGTATTTATGGATATTCATATATACACAACATACACACCCATATATAAAAAAAATAACAAATTTTTTACCTTAGAACCAAAGCAAGTGACAAAATCTCAACAATACATATAACTATAAATTGAGCAAAAAGGTAAGAAAAACCATGCCAATGTTAATGAATTCTAAAAAATAAAGAATTTTGAAAAAACTATAGTTATATTACTTGAAAATTCACTCTGAAACTAAAACTAATTACTAAGAAGTGCTGTTTCCTAACATACTCTGGTGAATATCCTGTTTAATAAAGCCATTAAAACATAAACATATTAAGACTTTAAAACTGTCTTTCCAGTTGATGAATTTCTTAGTGTCATTTCCAAAGAAACCCTAGGGTCAAAATTAATACAATTCAGTCTCTGAATTCCATTTGAGCTTTATGGTTATTTACACAGCACTTGACTACCTTCCATGAGCAAGACCCTGAAGCCCCTAGCCTTGTCCCTGGGCTACAATCATAACCTTCCATGGGTCAGAATCCATGTCAATAGGGATTAACTAAAAAACAATATTTACATAATTCAAAAATCTAATTTCACTATAAATTTGGGATTACCAACCTTAAATGAGCACAATGTCCAATAATTCTGCTACATTTCTTCCACTGTCTGCAATAAGTATTTCATAACTTTTATTTTTTCCATTTTCTCAAATGTGTAACTGTCTTGGCCTTCCACTATAGCCTCCTCAGTCCTCAACTCCCTTCTTTTTTTCTCTCTAGTTGGTATCATCTATTCCTTTAGTTCATACACCAGGGATATAAGTATCATAACATACTATAAAAACTCCCAAAATGTTATCTCTACCCCAGATAAACTAACTCATATCACTACCTCCATTAAAAATGATCAAAGGCATCTTAAATGAGCACATGCAAAAAATAAAACAGCTAACATGTACCTCCAGCCCCAAATCACCATCTCTGTAAACGTCACAATCATCCAGAAGCCAGAAACCTGAGAATAATCTTCAGTTTTTTCCATTTCTTCACATTATATATCTAATCCATCAGTTAAATCTCACCAAACTTCCTCTAAAATATATTCTAAATTTGTTCACTTCTCTCCACGTACTTTCACAACCCTAATCTAGGCTGAAATAGCCACTTAGACATCCACATAAGAGATGTGTCTAGCACTACTGTTGAGGAGGGTACTTCTGTAAGGAGGAGAGAGTCAGTTTGGCATAGGGTATCAGAACATAAGCAAGATGAAGAGGGCATCTGTGCAGGGGAAAGCCCCAGTAATGGCAACCGATGCATATAGGGGAAATGATCAAATAAATATATTAACAATAATAGGAGCCAGGTTTCTCACTGTAGAATAGAGCTGCAAATAAAGAGAAAACTAGAATGAATGCTCTGCTATTAGATTGGAACTGGAGGTATAGGTATAAACTTATGGTTTTCAATACATAGAGACAGATAGAAAAATAAAGATGTTAATGTGTGTGTTGATCCCTCTGCCTAAATTGCTTTTCCCAACTTTTCCAACAGCTGCCTCCTTGTCATCCTTCCCGTCTCAGTCTAAATGTCACCTCCTCAGCTTTCAGACATACCTTTGCTAACTACTCAAAAAGGGAATCGTGTTTTTTGTCTTAATTTACTTTGCAATTTATATTTTATTTTGTTATCCATTGTAACACTCTCCTAAAAACTTATGAGATCCTCAAGAGTAGGGATTTATTTCATACAGCATCCAGCAGGGTCCTCCACACATAGGAGACACTCAGATTTTCCTGAATGTCCCCCTCACAAGTCCCCTCAGCCCCACACCATCCCACAACACAGAAAAGTAAATCCACTTCCATCTTTTCATAGGAAAGCAAAATGCCAAGTCTAGACTCTAGCCCAAACTGCTCTCCTAAATCCCAGAACTGCAGAACCAACTGCTTCCTGAGGTGTTTCAGGAACCATCAAACACAACACGCCCAAAACTAAACAAAGTTACCCTACCAAAAACCATACTATTTGTTTTCTAACCTACCATTTACTCGGTCACTCAAATAAAAAAAAAATTATGGAATCTTCCAAACTCTAGTTTCTAAAATATAAAATCCAACACCTAATCATTATGGTCTTATCTACTAAATCTGTTTAATATCTGTTCCTTCCCTTGAATTTCAACCCTCATTATTTCATATCTGGATTACTGCAATAACTTCCTAATTAGAATCTCTCACTAGACTCTCCATGCTATTCACCAGTCTATCACCAGAGTTATTTATCTTTGCTTTTTTCTTTTTAGGTAAAAAAAAGTTTATTCTTAGAATACAAATTTGACTCAGTATTAAGAAACCCATTAATAGACTTCTGGACAAGATGGCGGCATATGTAAACATGGCTTGTTTCCTTGCACAACCACATCAAAATTACAACTACATTATTGAACAACTAACACTTAGGTTTGAGATGGGAATCTCATTAGCTAGTGAAGTTGAACATCTTTTCATTTATCTGCTGGCTGTTTGTATGTCTTCTTCGGAGAGGTATCTGTTCAGATCCTCTGCTCATTTTTTAATTGGATTATTTGTTTGGTGTTTTCTAAGTTCTTAATATACTTTAGGATATTAACCCTTAGTCAGAGCTGTTGTTTGCAAATATCATCTCCCATTCGGTTGGTTGCTTTTTTGTTTCGTTGTTGGTTTCTTTTGCTGTGCAAAAGCTTTTTAGTTTAATATAGTCCCATTCATTTGTTTTTGCCTTTTATTCTCTTGCCTTTGGGGCCAAATTCATAAAATGTTCTCTATAATCAAAGTCCGTAAGTGTAGCACCTATGTTTTCTTCTTTTTAATTTATTGTTTCAGATCTTATACTTTGGTCTTTGATCCATTTTGAATTAATTTTTGTACATGGGTACAAGCAGTAATCATTTCATTCTTTTGCATGTGGCTTTCCAATTCTCTCATCAACATTACTGAAGTTGTGTGAAAACACAATTTTTCTCCATTGTGTGTTTTGGGATCATTTTCCAAAAATTATCTGCCCCATATAGGTGGTTTTATTTCTGGGCTCTCAATTCTGTTCCATTGATTTGTGTGTCTTCTGGCAACGCCATGCTGTTTTGATTATCATAGCTCTGTAGAAAAATTTGAAGTCAGGTAGTATGATACCCCTGGCTTTGTTCTTTTTTCTCAGGATATTTTGTTCTATTTGTTTAAAAAATGGTATTGAGATTCTGATGGCAATTGCATTAAATCTGTATATTGTTTTGAGTAATAGGGCCATTTTTACTATGTTGAATCTTCCCATCCATGAACACAGAGTATCTTTCCATTTCTTTTTGTTCCCCCGACCCAAACACTTTATTTTACAACTTCAACACACTATATGAATTGGAGTCCATAATTTCTTGAACTTCTCACCTGGTTCTTCTGAAAAGCTGAGTCTACATTTTCAGTCTTCATTATCAGGAGGGATAAGTAAGTCTTCATCCATCCACTGGGAAGGATCTGAATACGGAAAGTGATCCAGCACAGCATCTGAGTCATGCCAAAAGCTCCAGAGAATCCAGAACCACATGGCTGCACTGAAGAACTCAGCCTGGATCACCTGGGATCGGGTAAGCTGGGAAAGCTGTCTGGACCAGGGGGCTCGATGTGCACACTGCCATCAGCATGTCAGACTGTTTCCAGACTCCCACACCGGGAGGCCTCTGAAGAAGCTGCCTCCAATGCAAATGAAAGGCACCAGCCGCAGTCCGGACAGCCACCCCCATCTTTCCATTTCTTTGTGCCTTGTTCAATCTTTTTTAATAGTGCTTTGTAGTTCTCAGCATCTAAGTCTTTTGAATCTTTTGTTAAGTTTATTCCTAGGTATTTTATGCTTTTAGAATCTCTCGCCAGACCAGTCCATTCACCAGTCTATCACCAAAGCTATTTTTCTAAAACACAAATCTGATACTGTCATTTCCAGTTTAATTCCTCATTAGTTCCTTACTACCAAAATTCATCAGGATTACAGTTCTGGGCTGTGATCAACCTCATTCATGGTCCCTCTCCACCCTTTCAAATACAAACACTCCACTCCTGCTTTACCAAACGTTAGAACTACTCATAATTCCCTTTACTCTTAAGTTTAAAGATCCTCATGCCCTTGCACATGCCCCCTCTGTAAGGAACACTCTTACCACCTTTAATCCTCTTTTTCACTTACATTCCTTTTCAAGGCAACTTTATAAATTAAATTTTTAAAATTTTAAGAAGACCCAGGTCAGAGAGTACCTCCTCTAGGAAGCCTGTTTTACACCAGCCTCAAAGCATTCAGTAAATTCCATCTATCAAAAGCATCCATCTAACAATGTTTCCCCAATTGCCTGTCTCCTCCATGAAAACATGACCTACTTGACAGGAGGGTCTGTACCTTATCTATCTTTGTTTCCCTACAACCAAGCCCAGTAATCATTACCTAGTGGACACTCAAATATTTGATAAATGAATACAGGAAAATAATCCTTGTATCAAGAAATTCAGTTTAATAGGGCAAAAAACAGTGTAATTAAGTAAAAATAAATATAAGCGCTATAATGAAAACCTAAAAGAAGTAGGTTCACAAAAAGTTGTTAGAAGGAAAGCTCAACTCGGGATTTGCAGAAAGAAAAACCTCACAAAAAAAAGAAGTTTGAGTTAAATTAAGGTATTCTCTGACTTGAGGAGTTACTGCAAGAATTTAAGATAATGTATATAAAATATGTAGTACAGTGCTCAGGACATAAAAGATGCTCAATAAACCATATGGCAGAAGTTAGCCAAGCAGACAAGTTCTTGTATTCTAAGAATGGCATGTGCAAAGGGTGGAAGCTTGAAGAACTATCTCCCATCCCACATATCTATATATTCTTTTTTATAGTATTACTTTAATACTCTTCCCATTGAGAGTGCCTATGCTCCCATCCCTTGACTCTGGGCAGGTTTATGATTACAATGAAAGGGACCACTTTGTGAGTTCTAAAACTAAACCAATACAAGCTTCTATTGGCTTTTCTAGGGACTCTTGCTCTTGGAACACAACCATCATGCTATGAAGAAGCCCAAGGAGCCAGATCATGAAGCCAGCAGGTGTTGCAACTAACAAACCCAGGAGAGATCCCAATTAGAAAAAGCCAGTATTCAGGGCATGTGATAGAACAAATCACCAGATAATTCCCAGGCCTAGTCATTAAGTTTTTGTTATTTATTTGTAAGTAGGAATGTACTATAAATACTATCCTATAATTTGCTCATTTCCTCAATAGATATGCTGTGACCATCTTTCCACATAAATATAAACAGATCTAGCTCAGTCTTTCTAATGTTTACATAATATCCAATATAATGAATAGCCATACGTTATTAACTATTTAAGTGGTTTCCAGTTTTTTACTATTTGAAACAGTGCTGCAATGAACAATCTTTTTTTTTAGCAGTGATTGAATGTGGATTCTTATTTCCTTGCAAAAGCAAAGATCCTTTAAAATCCTTCAGCCACCAGAGAAATGCAGAGGAAGAAAATTTTAGATGGGAGTCTCATCATCAAAACTAAATGCAGTTGCATGGAACTGCTCAACATCTGAACCAGCCCCAACTTGTGTGGCTCAGTTGGTTGAGTGTCATCCCACGAACCAAATGGTTGCCTGTTTGACTGCCAGTCGGGGTACATGCCTGGATTGCGGGTTCAGTCACCCGAGGCACATATGGAAGGCAACCAACTGGTGTTTCTCTGTCACGTTGATGTTTCTCGCCCTCTCTTTCTCCCTCTCTTCCCCTTTCTCTAAAATCAAAATAAAGAAAATAAATACTGCAAAAAAAATGAATAAAACTAAAAATGGGAAGGCAAGGAGCTGAAACATTTTAACAACCCTCTAATCATGGGTCACTCTGGGGACTGAGGGAGGGGAGGGCAGGAGTCCTGGCAACACCATCTTAGTGCAAGAAACCATGGCTGAATAGGATCAGACCTGGTTCTGATGACATTCAGAATTGTACGTGGGAACACCAAAACTGAGTCTGCAGAGCAGGGGAGCAGTGGTGGCAGAGCAGGGCCTTATTCCTGCAGCTCCTTCATCCTGCTGAGCACTGCCTGTGCAGAACCACTCGATCTGGGTCTGGCTGACGGTGTGGTTCAGGAGAACGGTCTCCTGGGTCCCACTGGAGGACCTGATGATGCATTTCAGGGGCTTGCCAGGGGCAAAGTCCTTCAGGCCCTGGATGGTCAGCTTGTCCATGGGATGAATCTATTATAGTTGGCTGGATCAGTGTAGGCCCTGCTTCTTCAGGTTGGTTGCATAGATCCTAGTGGAATTCTTGGTGATGATGGCCCGACACTGGGGGAGGAGGGGGGCAGGCCTCCAAGACCGCATGCTCACAGCTCAAGCCTTCACCATAGATCGCATCCCCAATCACCACCCACTGGATGCCATGTTTCTTGTAGTAGCAGGCTGTGTCAGGAAAAGGGCCAATCTCCTGGGTGACAGCATTATGCACAAAATCGGCCTTGACATCTGTGATGTTGATGGCACCAATGAGCAGGCTGCTGATGTTGTCCAGGTGCCCACAGAACTTGATCCAGGGGATGGCAGCTGAGATGTGGTCAGCTTGTACACTTCCCTTTAACCTTAATAAGGACTTGCTGGTCCTTCAGGTCTTTGCTATCCCATTAGTCAAAAGGTTCAAGAAGCTGTAGGCACTGGCTGGTGGGACTCAGATCCACCCACTGCCTACTGCTGTCCCTGGGAGGGTGCTAGTAGCTGTCCTGCCCAGGGTCAAACTCCACACGGGGAAGTTCATCTCCATCTAGAGCCTCCACCTAAACTTCTTCCCATCTTTGCCTGTCAGGAGTCAGTCTCTGGGTTGAACTTGAGGGTGTCAGCAATGGCCAGGGCTTTGACAATCTCTGGGGATGTAGCAAAGGGATAGGTCTTAGGGTTCACGTCATTGTGAACCATGTGGTTCCTGTTGTAGAAGGTGACAACTGTGTTCTTCTCCCCCTTCTTAATGTCCTTGGCCTGTCCCACTGGCCAACGCAGGAGCCACAGGCATTGGCCAGGGCAAAACCGCGCACACCCCTCATGACCTGTGCATAGCTGTCTGGCTCAATGGTGGCACAGATATACTCAGAGCCTGGTGTGATGGTTAACTGGGACTTGTACTTGAGTCTATGAGCCAAAACCTGCTTGGTCACAGCTGCTGAACACCCCATGTCCTCAATAGCAAGAGCTGGTGCAGCTGCCAATCAGACACACTCTGATGTCCAATGACCATCCCTCCTTATCTGCCAGTGCCCACATCTCCTACAGTGTGGGGCAGGTCAGAGGTGAAGGGCCCACTGATGTGCAGCTTCAGTCCGTCAAGGTTAATTTCTTTTCTTTTCTTTTTTAAAAGATTTTATTTATTTATTTTTAGAGAGGGGAAGAGAGGGAGAAGGAGAGGGAAAGGAACATCAATGTGTGGTTGCCTCTTGAGTACCCCTACTGGGGACCTGGCCTGCAACCCAGGCATGTGCCCTGACTGGGAATTGAACCAGCGGCCCTTTGGTTTGCAGGTCAGAGCTCAGTCCACTGAGCCACACCAGCCAGGGCGATCGAGGTTAATTTCAATCAGTTGGTCATAATGCCAGTCAGGGCCAGGTACCAAGTGATCCTTGATTTCATCAGCTAGGCTGCCAATGTCCGCCAGCCTGTCTTGCTCAGGTATTTTATCCTGTGGTTGTAAGGAAACACTGAAATCGTGGCCCTGATTTCTGCATCCATGTTGCAGACTGTTGAGATGCCAGTGCAGGATTATGGAGTCTACGCCCGGCGCATGGTACTCCATAATAGCACCATTCCAGCTTTCTCTGTGAGGATACCCACCACCTTTAAGATCATATCTTTGGGTGAGGTCCCACTGGAGAGTGAGCCCATCAGCTTCACATAAATCACCCTGAGAAACTTCAGTTCCCAGGGGATCCCAGCCATGATGCCCACTGCTTCAGCACCCCGACTCCAATGCAAATGCCCCCAGCCACTGCCATTGAGGGTATCAAATCAGTGCCAGCAGAAAAAACCTCAGGATATGCAGTTTTCCAGAATAACCTGGTAAATGATTCCAGAACCAGGGCACCAGAAGCCCACACCACAGTTGGCACCTGCAGTCTTCAGGAAATTATATACTTCTTGGTTCATGTCCTTGGCCCAACACAGGTCTTTCTCACCCCAAGCTGGGCTTCAATCAGATGGTCACAGTGGATGGTAGACAGCACAGCCACCTTAGGCAGCCTGCAGCATGGTCATCTGGGCCGTGGTGGTCAGGCTGCAGTCACAGGTACAAATTGCCCTGCTCGATCTCCTAATTGGCTGGGTCATCCAGATGTCCAAACACAATCTTCTCAGAGAGGATCAGATGCCGGTTCAATCTGCAGCCAGGTCACCAGGAGGTTGTAAGGTGCCATTTTGTACACTGACGAAGATGAGGCTGTGTGCAATGAGCAATCTTGAAGTATATCTTGGCACAATCGTACCAGTATTTATGAAGGAAAGATTCTCGAAGTATTTCTGTGTGTACATTTTTAGTTTGACAGATTATCAAACTGACTTCTGAAGAAGCTATACCAATGTATAATTCCACCGGAAGCATTTAGAGTACTTATTTCCCCACTCCTATACCATATAGAATAATAATACAGTACCTTTAAATTTTTGCTAAATTGATATTTTTTAATTTCATAAAATTTCGTTGGCTATGACAGAATTAACAAACTTTTACAATTAAACACAGAATAGTCAAACCTCCACCAAGAAAACAAAAAAAGAATCTAAAGTTGTATACATATATACACAAACACACATACAAACACTTCAAGATACAAAAAATCTCTAATTAAAATACCTAGTCATAAATAAATTCCAAAGTAAATTCAATCATTCAAATTTTATTTCTATATGTTTGATACAGGCTTTATTTCTATGTGAACATGGACTTGAGTAGATAGAAAACATAAAACTATCACACTGGGCATATAGTAACATTTTAAAATTTTCATTCTGATTTCTCTTAAAAGATAAAAATCAAAATTTACTAAACACCTCATCCATTCCTTCAGGGAATGAAAACTTGTAACACTACCTTCAACTAGATTTTCCCACAACCAACTCTAAAGTTCAAAACAATAAAAAAAAACACCCACATGGTTCTCTACCAAAAACAGCATTTCAAAGTTAGTTATGAAATAGTAATTTTATACAAAAATATTTAGTCAGAATTTTAAACATAATTAAATATTATTTCAAACAGAAAAAAAAATTTTGATTTCCCCTCATATGTAATTATGAAGTCAGCAAATCATAAAATATGTTATCAGGCAATAATGTACGTAACAAAGATACTCACTGTGACATAACATATAAATTTAATACAAAGGCATGATTACAGGACATATACATGATAGATAACACAGGTTTTTAAGAAATACTTACTACAGACTTGCTATGATACAAATATAGTTTGATAGAAACATTAGGTAAAAGAAAAGGAGTGCTGCTGGTATGGCTCAGCTGGTTGGAGCATCATCCCACAGACCAAAAGGTTGTGGGTTTGATTCTAAGATAAAGCATATGCCTGGGATGCAAGTTCGGAGCCCAGTTAGTCAGGGAATGTATGAGAGGGAACCGATTGATATTTCTCTCTCACACTGATGTTTCTCTCCCCTTTCTCTCCCTCTCCCTCCTCTTCTCTCTAAAATCAATAAGCATGTCCTCAAGTGAAGATAAAAAAAGGAAAGGGGAAAAAAATCATATTCATTACGATGTTTATCATGAGAGAAGAAACTAGAGCAAAAAGTTAAAATGGTATACTTCTAGATTGTGCAATTACAGATAATTTTCATTCTCTAAACTTTGATTTTCCCAAATTTTGAAACATATATCATAAGTCCTAAAAATACAAATGTAAAATTTATAGCTGTCAACTTGGGCACTCTTATTACAACCTGTCCCTCCCAATGATTACAACCAAAAACCTTGGACAGAACACAAAAAGGCAACTATCTGAGGACTCTGAAAAGTAGACAACAGCAGATAGATTGGGGAAGGAAGTCAAAACAAGTAACAATCCTTGATGGAAGTGAGTTTCAAAGGTTTTTTTCCTCTCCTCTTTTCCAGACTGGGAGAAGACAAGTCCCAACACCATACAGCAGGAGCACATAACAAAAACTGAGAGGACCAAGAAAAGGCACCTCTGTAAGTAAGAGTGTGGGTTTTTTTCCTCCCAGTCTGGCCCCAAGTCCAGCCCACAGTGTATGCTCCAGGAAAAACCCTGAGTGGCCCAAACCCTGAGCACAGTGCAAGGGAGGTGCCACAAGCATGTAAGGCCCACAAAAACTGAGAACTAAGAAAAGGAACCACTGTGGTCAAAACAATAGGAGAGGAAGCCTATTATTTTCTTCTCTTTTCTCTCATTAGTTTCACCTCCAGGGCCGTCCCAGTCCCAGAAAGTATATGACAATACAAGAGGGAAGAAGGGAGAGGGTGAAGTATGCCTAAACTCCAAGACAACCCCAGCTTTCTAGCTGAAACACTAGGTAAAAATGTCTCCTGTAAGCTAAAAGATGTAAGGGAAGTCTCGGAGAGGAAAGAGCTAGAAAAAGGATCCCTAACACAAGTCCCGAGTTTACCTCCAAACTGCACATGTGGATGACAGAGCTAATAACTTTGGCAACTTAATTATGACATAACCTGTCACCCAAGTCCCAGACAAAACTCTGAGTTACATGCACAGTAGACCTAAACATTACAACAAGGACTTTGAAACCACGGACATTCAAACCAGCAGCCACAGTGGGCAAGACAAAACTTGCAGTTTAATCTTCCCAGGTTGACTGCATGCCAAAACAAACAACAAAATCAACCTACTCTAGAGGATTTTTATAAAACCCAGAGTCTCACAATATAATATTCCAAATGTCTAGGATAAAATCCAAAATCTCCTCAAACACAAAGAAATCAGTGCAATCTGATCTCTCCAATCCAAAAAGAAAGTCAACAGACGTAAGCTTGAGACAACCAGGATGGTAAAATTATCACAGAGGACTCTAAATCAGATATTTTAACTATATTCTATGAGGTAAATGTTATCATTTTTTAAATGACTGGAAACATATATTTTCCAAGAGAGAAATAGAAAGTGTGAAAAAAATCAAATAAAAATTTTAGAAATGACAAATACAATTTGCCAGTGGCACGGGGAACTTACTGAGTGGGCTCAAGAGCAGAATGAAAATGACAGTCAGTGACCTTGAAGACAGATGATAAAAATTATCCAATTTGAAGAACAGAGGAAAAAGATTGGGGGGGGAAAAAACACAGTCTTAGGGGCCTGAGAGAACATATCAAAAAGTGCAACATTTGTGCCATTGGAGTACCAGAAAGAAAGGAGAAAAAAGTTGGTCCAGAAAATAGATTTGAAGAAGAAACTTCCAAAATTTGACGAAAGACACACAGATTCAAGAAGCTCAGTAAACCTCAAATACAACAAATGGAAAGACAACCATGCAGACGCAAATCATAATCATATTATAAAAATTCTGACGTCAGCAAGAGGAAGAACAACACAAAGAAACAAACTGAATGCAGATTTTTTATCAGGAACTATAAAGGCCAGAAGACAGTGGAACATCTTAAAATGCTGAAAAGAAACTGCCACCCCACAATTCTATGTCCAGCAAAAATATCTTCACAGCATGAAGGCAAAATAAAGACATTCTCAGGTAAAGAAAAACTAAGAATTCATCACCAGCAGACTTCCCCTAAAAGTGCTAAAGAAAGTTCTTCAGGCGCTGGCTGGTGTGGCTCAGTGGATTGAGTGCTGGTCTGTGAACGGGAATGTCGATGGTTCAATTCCCAGTCAGTGCACATGCCTGGGTTGTGGGACAGTTACCCAGCTGGAGGGATAGGAGAGGCAACCAATGATGTATCTCTTACACAACAATGTTTCTCTCCCTCTCTCTAAAAACAAATAAATGGAATCTTTAAAAAAAATTTTAAAAAAGAAAGTTCTTCAGGATGAAAGAAAATAATACCAGAGAGATGCAAGGAACTTCAAGAATGAAGGAAGAGCAACAGAAATGACAAATACCTGGGTTAATGTAATAGGTTATTTTTCTCCTATTAAACTGACTACTGAAAGCAAAAATTACAATACTGTATCTTGAGATTTTCAATGTATGTAGGTATAATAAATATGACAACTATAAATAAAGGGAAAATCCTGGCTGGTGTGACTCAGAAGACCAAGTGCTGGTCTGCAACCCAAAAGGTTACTAGCTCGATTCCCAGTCAGGGCACATGCCTGGGTTGTAAGCCAGGTTCCCAGTTAGGGGCATGTGAGAGGCAACTGATTTATATATCTCTTGTACATCAATGTTTCTCTCCCTTTCTTCCTCCTGCCCATTCTCTCTAAAGATAAATAAATAAAATTTTTAAAAATCAAAACAGAGAAAAAGGTAAAGAGATCTACATGGTTGTAAGCCTTCTTCATTTTACTTTAAACAATAAAATATTAACTCTAAGTTAACTGTAATTCCTAGAGCAATCTCTACTAAAAATCTGTACTAAAAAATACAAAGACAAACACACAGTAAATTAAATAAAATGTTAAATAAGCAAATAATTCAAAAGGCAAGAAACAGAAACAAAACAAAAAAACAAAACAAGCAAAGACAAAAAAATAATAAAATGTTAAACATATATCCAAACACACTAAAAATTGTATTTGATATAAATGGTCTTAACTCGCCAATTCAAAACAGGTTGTCAGGCTGAATTAAAAAACACAAGCAACACACACACACACACACACACACACACACACACACCAGCAGTTACTGTCTACAAGAAACCCACATGATATATAATCATATAAATGGGTCAAAACAAAAAGGATGGAAAAAGATATACCAAATAAACACTAAAAAGGAAAGCTTAAGTTGCTATACTTGTATTTATACAAGTACAAATATAAAGTAAACTTCAGAACAAGGAAAATTACCAGAGAAAAAGAAGAACATTACATAATGATAAAAGGGTCAATTCATCAAAACTTAACAATCCTAAAATCACCTAACAGGGCTTCAAAATGATGCAAGAACTGAGAGACCTGAAGAGAAATAGATAAGTCTACAATTATACCTGGAGACTTCAACACCTCTCTCTCAATAATCTATAAAACAAAATAGAAAACCAAGAAGGATACACACTGAACGACACTATCAGTAAACTTGACCTAATTTGACACTTGGAGAACATTTCACCTGACAACAGCAGAATATATATTCTTCTTAACTGCATGTGATTCACCGACCTAAAACAGACCATATCATGGACCATAAAACAAACCTTAATAAGTTTAAAATAATAAAAAAAATAGGTATGTTCCCTGACCACAACAGTAACACAAAAATATCTGAAAATCTCCAAATATTTGGAAATTAAGCAACACACTTCTTAATAACCCAAGGGTAAAAAGAAAGTTTCAAAAAATTTTTTTAATATTTTGAACCAAATGAAAATATACATAAACTAAAGCAGAACAGAGAAATTTATAGTATTAAATTCTTATATTAGAAAAGGTCTCAAATCATTGACCTCAGCTTCCACCTAGGAAATCAGAAAAGAAGAGCAAATTAAACCCCAAACCAATGCAAAAGTAAATAACAAAGAGCAGAAATCAAGAGCAGTACTTTGTATTTCCCTATGAATTTTGAAATCGGCTTGTCAATTCTACATCTTGTCAGATTTATCTCTAGAATTCTAGAAGAAATGAAAACTCATATTTACACAGAAATCTGTATGCCGTTTATAGCAACGTCGGTTGCTATAATCACCAAAACTAGAAAAACCCAAATATCCTTCAAGAGGTAAATGGATAAACACCATCTGTGACACACAAATAAAATGGAATACTACTCAGCTATGAAAGGAAAGGAACAATTGTTCCTTTAGCAACACAAATGACTCTCAAATGCAATAAACTACATTAAAGAAGCCAGACTCAAAAGGCTGTATGTATGATTCCATTTATATGACATTCTGAAAAAGTTAAGACTACAGCAACAGAGAACAGACCAATGGATGCCAGGCACTGAGGTTGGGGGAGGGTTTAACTTCAAAGAGGTAGCTCTAGGGAATATTTTGGAGTGATGGAACTGTTTTGAATTTCAACTGTGGTAGTGGTTACACAACACAAAGTGTTTGTCAAATTCAAATTTCAGCATACATAATTTAAATAAATTTAAGAAAAAATTAAATATCACGCATATGATAATCAGAGCACTCCCTAAATAGTGCTATACAACTATGGCCCTGACTGGCATCAGGGCGTCAGTGGGTTGGGCCTCATCCCACAAACCGAGGGGTCACTGGTTGATTCCTATTCAGGGTATGTGCCTGGGTGGGAGCATGTGAGAGGCAACTGATGGATTTTTCTCTGGCATACTGAGGTTTCTCTCCTTTTCTTTCTCCCTCCCTCTAAAAATAAATAAATAAAATCTTTAAAAATATATATACATTTATGGCACAAAATTTTATATACATTATAATTAGTTATTCAAAATTTTAAACTTGCTAAATATTTACCTCTTACATTAGAGGTAGAAATTATTTTTAAATACTAAACCCAGTACTATACTATAATACCAATTCATAGAACCAACGGTAGCCTAATTAGGAAACTTTAAGATCACTCAGTCTATACGGAACTACTGTCAGACCAGGACCAGTTAACCACACAATGATATTATGAAGAATCTTCAGATAAATCCAATTTGAAGCAATGTTGTGGGTTTGATCCCCCACTCAGGGCACATACAAGAAACAACCAATGAATGCAGAGGTAAGTGGAAACACAAATCGATGTTTCTCTCTCTCTCTAAAATCAGTAAATAAAAATTTACAATAAAAAAAAAGATTTTATGAAAGAGAATGGCACACCAAATCAATACTTTAAGACTATAACTCTGGGTATACAGTTAGCTTAGAGGCAGGGGTATCTGTTTTGAAGGTACTAGCACTATCTGAGCATAATCATTTCCCCATACTAATCTCAGACATTATTCTTTTTAATCTCCTACTTCAGGGGAAAAATAGATGTCATCAGACAGAAATCCCAACTTTTTTGTTGTTGTTATTGACACTATTACAAATGTCCCACACTTGCACCCCCTTTCCTTCAATTTTTTACCATCAAACCTAAAATATCTGCATCTAACCTCTCCTCCTTCCCGGTTTAACAACAAACATACTACCAAAACCACCACTGGAACAGAGCTTTGCTACACAATGTGGATTTTCTAACCAACGGCTTCGGCCTTATCAGGGAGCACGTTAGGAATGCAGAATATCAAGCACCACACCAAACCAACTGAATCACAATTTGCAGCTTAACAAAATCCCCAGGTGATGCACATTATGCACATTATTAAAGTTTTAAAAGCACTGCTCCTGACGAGAGCTAATTCTCTCCGGTTTCTCAAAATCTTTACACTATGGATGATCCATTCTCTCTCCTACCCCATAACCTGACTCCAACCCAACTTCTTTTCTAAGTTTTCCACACTCTATCTCCATGTCTTCACTTCCTACTTACTCCTCAACCCATTCAAATCTGCCCCTCATTACCACTCCTCTGAAGCCCTCATTAAGATCAATGGCCTTGAGAATGCTGCTAAATCCAAAAGACACCTTTTTGTCTTCACCCTACTTGACCTCTCTACCCATACTGAACACAATTGCCCTTTCTCTTCTTGAATTACTTTCTTTTCTGTGTTGACATGTAAACTAATGACACAAAAGCAATGTTGGATAAAAGTGTTGGTGCTTTAGCATGAATCAAAGCAGCAGCACTAAATTGTACTACTTAACAGTCTACTAGCAAGCTCTGGCATGTAAATTAA
The DNA here is from genome assembly GCA_004026545.1 of Mormoops blainvillei. NCBI lineage: Eukaryota > Metazoa > Chordata > Mammalia > Chiroptera > Mormoopidae > Mormoops > Mormoops blainvillei. The sequence continues at coordinate 342,057 of PVJD01000684.1, forward strand.
AAAAAAAAGTTTCACTACAGAATAAACTTGATGAAGAAAAAAAAATCATTAATTTTACTAATCTCAAACCTTGGGTGCATCTTTTTAATATTACACTTAAGGAAATGGGAAGTAAGCATAAAGCACTTCTGCATATCAAAGGTTGATGGTTATGTCAAGGAAAAGTACTTGTACAACTTTTAGAGGGCCCAACTAGCCACTTTTTTCATACAACACCATTATTACTTGAAAGAGCTTCAGACAAACTGTGATTCAGAAATGGATATCTGACAAATATTTTCTCAAAAATTAACGAAGTAAGCCTTCCACTTCAAGAAAAATAATTTGACAGTATTAGCTGCCACTGATAACATTCAAGGGTTCAAGCAAAAAATCACAACTTTGGAAAACTTGTATCTGCCGTCATGGGAGTGACAGCTTCCCAATATTTAAAGATTCTGATGAAATTGGTGGTCAGTAAATGTGTTTTTGATACTGTACAATGACATGTCAATTTAAAATAGCCATATAACTCAGTAAACCAGTATTTTTCACCTGACCATTATGATTTTGCTAACTTAAACATGGATTTAAAATCCACTCAATGTAGAAGACATACCAATACATTTTAATGTAACGACATGAAAAGTTCATTGATATGATTTCAGAATCCACATTCTAACCCTTAGGAAACTATCATTTGCCCAGTTTTGGTATGGTACTGTATCAAAGGAGAATATCCTTTGATGTTAATGTAAAAAAATCATTCCAGCATTCTTCCCTTTTCCTACTATGGAGGATTTTATTTTTCATATATTTCAATCAAGGTAGCATGATGCAACAGACTAAATGCAGAAGCAGATATGAGAATCCAGCCAAATCCAAACTCATGATCTCAGCCCCTCAAAACATGGTCCTCTTCCAGTATTCTCTCCCCTGAATGGCATCATCATCCACTGTAACCTGAGTCATCCATGATGCCTCCTCCTTTCCCACTCTCATATCCAATCATTCAACAAGTCCTATTTTACTTCCCTAAACGTGTCTCAAATCTATCCACTTCTTTCCACTTCTGTCACAACAATTCTCACTGGAGCAAAACCTTCCAAGTCTACAAGTATTTGTTCTCAACTATTCTCCATAAAGCAAGTAATGTTTTCAAAAGAAAAATGTAATCACATCACTCTTTCATTTCACTTCAATGCTTTCCCATTGCTCTTAAGATAAAACCAAAACTTTTCCTTACCATACACAAGACTCCATCTGATCTTGACCGACATCACCTTGGCTCTCCAGCAACTGTTCCTTGCCCCAGTCACATTAGCTTTCTCCAAGTTCCTGAATCGTGCCATGCTTAATCTCACCTCAAGCTCTTCACACATTGCCTTCCCTTTGAACACCCTTCCACTCCACCTCCTCATACTTCATCTCATAAACTCTTATCCTTTATATCTCTAGGAAAAACCACTTACTAAAAAAAGCTACTCTAACCATCCTCACCCCTCCAGGTCATGCCCCTGTTAAATGCTGTCACAGAATCCCGAACTCTCCTTCATGGCACTTATCACAATTTATAATCACAATTTTATAATTAATATCTGTCTTCCCTATTAGGCTACTATGTACCATAAGGGCAAAGACTTTATCTGTTTTGGTCATAACCATATCTCTAATCTGACATAAAATAAGAAGAGAAAAAGGGTTTAAAAAAAGCCTTGTCCTGTTGTATTATTTATCCCGTACTATAAATATACAACAGGAGGTTTTTATCACTGGATTCAACAACTTAGGAATCCAAATTCAAGGCAGTCTTCCTTGGGATATCTCTCAAAGGTTATACATGAGGAAAATGATTAAATAATGGTGGCTGCTTCTAGAAATAACTAATTAGCCAGCAGACAGGAAAGGGAGAGACTTACTTTTTTACTGTATATCTTTTTGTGCCTCCGTAGTTAAGTAAACTATTACTTTTTAAATACAGCAAGCTTTCTGGTACCTAAAAGCACTATACCTAATACTCCATTTTCTAGATTTTCTGGGGAGATCTTATACTCTTCCCAGAAGAAATAACTTAATTAAACTATATGAAGATTTAGTAGCAGGATCCACAACTGCCCAGGATTTATCTATTTAAGACAATATATATATATGATAATCATCTATCTTAATGTGAATGCAAAAGTACCCATTTTTGCCCTGGCCAGGTGCCTCGGTTCCTTGGAGTGTCGTCCCGTATGCCAAAAGGCAGGTTCAATTCCCGGTCAGGACACATACCTGGGTTGCAGGTTTGATCCCAATTTGGGGTAGAAGTGAGAGGCAATCAATTGATCAATGTTTCTCTCTCACATGGATGTTTCTCTATCTCGTCAATGAACATATCCTCAGGTGAGAATTTTTTTTTTAAGTACTCATTTTTAACATTAAATTTAACTCAATGACGTATTAGAAATGAAAGCAAAACACTGAACCTGAATTTTACTTTCTAGAGCACTACCTTAAGTACAGGCATCAACGAGACGCATCTCAATTTCACAGAAAATGTACATATTAACTTCAAAAAGATTAGCAAGCCCTGGCCAGGTCTGTTGTTTAGAGCATTGTCCCAACACACCAAGGTTGCAGGTTACATCACCAGTCAGGGCATATAGGAGAGCCAATGAATGCATACATAAGTGGAACAACAAACTGATGTTTCTTTCTTTCTCTCTGTCTCTGTGTCTCTCTCTAATTCTCACTCTCACTCTCAAAACTCAATTTAAAAGAAAAGACTAGGAAAACTGGTACCAAAAAAAAAAAAAAGGAGAGCCATGAACAATACTAAGTTAAAGGAAAAAAAACACAATTAACTATTATGTGGAAAGCCCTGTGCTAGGGATTTCACAAGCATTATCCTTCTGAATCTTCACAAAACCAGTACCCAAGTCTATCCCATTACGAAATTTCTACCATACCATTGGCCTTTCCTGAGTAAACAGATATAAAACTATTAATACAAACTAATCAGGTAAAAATCATAGCTGAATATACAGACTGATAACTTTTGCTTTACTTGACATAACTAAGGACTATTTGCTATTCTTAAGAAATCAAGTTGGTATGGGAGATTTTCACCATTATTCAAAACATACACATTATCTTGCTTTTCCCCTAACTTATTTGTTGGGTGTTTCAAAGAATTTAAAAAGACTCCACAAAATCAATCACAGTTTCATGAAATAAAGCCCAAAAACATAGTTCAAAATTAGGCATGTAATAATGACATTTAATAACCCACTTTTCGCAAAATGCTTTTCACATATATTCTTTCCTTTACTTCTCACAGGGAGCCTACCAGAAATAAGATTACTGCCATTTCAGAGGAAGAAAGTAAGGTTCTCAGAAGCTAAATTACATGTAGTGTCCAAAACTCTGAACCCAGGTCTGATGCCATAGCCCATTCTTTCCATCACACCAAGCTACCTCTCTGGTTTAAAGGAACCTGAGACAATTTTCCTTGTGACGACAAGAATATATGGGTGTAGAACAAAGAGAGCAAACTAAAGCTTTAAAAAAAAGTCACAAATTTAATCAAATATCTATTTTTTGATAGACAAATTATTGATATGCTACACGAAACAGGGTTGAACATTCCAATTTGAAATACTCTTGTATCTTCACTTAGTAAATAAAAAATATAAATCTCATCTGCCTTTAATATCCCCTTTCTTAAAATTATATCACATCAAATATGAATAAAGTATAGAAGGGAAAATGCAAAGAATAATGATATTAGGATGGTAGGTAAAGATGAGTTTTACATTTTAAAAATTATCTTTAAAAATTTTAATATAGTAACATTTTTATTTAACGCCATTACAAATACCTCTACTATATGTTAGTGCTTAAAAGAAGATATCAAATGACAATTGATTTGACTAGCAAATATTACTTACTTTTTAAAATACCAAAAGTAATTCTCAGGTTAATGAAGACCCTCTAATGAAATTTATGACTACTCAAAAATCTACTTTACTTCTCTGCGAGTCCTGCTGAAACAAGTGTCAACGGTAGGGCTAAATCATGATATACTCAAATTTTGTCACTACAAAAACTAGTTGAAATAAATGGGCCACTAACAGATTGCGATTCAGTAATTTTGTATATAATTATTTTTACTATAATACTTTACTCTTTCAATGAGACTTATGACTAAGAATTATTAATTATTCACTTATTAATACATCTTCAATAATTACTCATTCAAAAAGAAGACAAAAATATTTTATCTATTTAGTAATATAGCCTTTATTCCCACCTCAAAGAAATTAAGATTATACCAAATGTTATCTCAACATCTCAGTTTCTACTAACTATCTCAAAATGGTATTCAAACAACTATAGAAATATCAGAGTTTTCATTTACTTATTATTGGAATTCAAAATTGTAAATAGCATATAAAATAATATTATAGCAAAAAACAAAGTTGTTCGGCATTCAGAAAATGGTTACTGGGCAAGTATATATTAGAGGAAAATCCTAGCATTAATGGCTAATCTCGTAATGAATTATCTTTTACATTTTTGCACAAATTCTACATTTTAAACGCTGAATAACTAGTTTACAAACTTCAAAATCTGTTTCTACTATTCCAAAAAGTATGCCATATGGGTAACATCCAATTTATACCCTCCAACGTGAAATTTACAAGCTGCTTTCCTACAAAAGTAGAATACTATGACTTAATATCTTGAAAAAAATGGGCAGTTATAAATATATGTCCATTATCATTTATACTCTCACATCAGTTTCAAGTCAATTTCTTGGTGCAGAAATAGCTACCCTTACAGAAGATAAGTATCTGTATTTTCCCAGTTCATAATATATTTTCAAAATGAATCAACCAAGCTATGAGTTAAAATTGTATCCCTAATTCCTGTTCATTCAACAAACACATACTTGTGTCATCACAATTATCATTACTCGACTTCGCAGTAAAGTGTAAGGCAAAACTGCAGAAACTTTTTAAAAGATAGCTTTAAAGTGATCTAAAGAAAATTCTACACAAACTGAAATCAGCAAATGGTTGAAAACAGATGTCACTACAGCAACCCCAAAGGAAGATGATGAAGTGGTGTACTTACGTTTCAAAACAACGATCCACGTTGTCAGACATCAAAAGCAGCATGCATAGCTGTTCAAGGGCTATTAGTTGCATGTCCCTTTCATCTCCCTGTCCCATCTGTAGCCATTCCAGCAATGTATCTGGATCCACATCTGCCATGTTTTTTTCAAAAGCCTCTTTGCTTAAATTAAAAAAGTAAAGGGGAAAAATTCCTTTAAGTGTCCAGGACTGATCAGCTTGGGTTTAAAATTTTTTCTTTACATAGGTTGGAAACAAATTTTCGTGGTGTCCTCCTCCTAGGAAATAGAAAAGACTCATAAGTATGTTTATGGGCATAGTGCTTAAAATGTAGTTTTTCAACGTTCCTTATTCCTCGGGTTTAATGTTCATATATCATACTAAATAAAAACCAGTTTTGCACAACAGTACAAGCTGATTAGGTTGCTGCTTCACTGGAAACCGGAGCTCTTTGTCAAAGACAGTCAAACAACCTTCGGATCCCACTACTGCTATCAATAATGTCGGTGCCAAAAAGCAAAGAACACCTTACTGAAGGTACTTTTTTTTTTTTTCCAGCAAGCTTCTCCCCCCTCCTCCACCCAAAAGGGATCTTCAGATAAGGGTTAGATTCAGGCTCTAAGTACTTTGATCCAATCCCCCTCCAAACTGGGCTGCTGCTTTAAAATTACCTCTAAATTCACAAATTTTGCTTACTTCTCAATTTACTCACTGTTATTTTTAAGATGTCTAAATACAAACGATAACTAGATACAAGATCTAACTACAAATAAAGGCTTGGTTAGGAATTTTGACGGTCTTGTCAACTGTTTTTCAGAGTTTAAAAAGAAATGCTAAAAGTAAACGCAATGGACTAAAACGTCATGGATCAGAATTCAGAATATAGGCCAATCTAAAGGCCCTCTTTCCCCATCCCCACAGAATGGAGCAGTTAAAAATACACACAACTGAGAACCAGCTCCAACAGGCAAGTCATTAACCAAAGCCTGTAAGCGCCCTGACGCGAAAACAGCTCAGGGTCTCACGAAATCCAGCTCAGGTGTGTGAATCCAGAGGCTGGCCCCCGTGGGCACGCAACGGCGGAGACCAGCAGGGATGAGCCAACACTCCGGCGCGGCCAAGCCCCGGGCCGGGAGGCGCAGGAACCGGCTCCAGTTTCCAGGCACCAAACCTCGCTAAGTTAGCTACCTGTGACCAGCAGGAGGGGGAAGTCCTGGAGGAGAAGCAGCAAGCCCTGGTGCCCCAGAGGAGGCCGCCGGACAGGACGGCGGGTCTCCAGGGAGCGGCGCACTGAACTCCCGAGGCCCGGCGGGTCGCTCCTGGCTTGGCCGGGCAGCGAACCCTTCTGAAGGGCAAGGGTGGGGAGGCCGCCTTGGGCTCTAGGTCGGGCAGCCGGGCCCCGCCGCGGGAGGGAAACAAAGAGGCTAAGCGGGTGAGTCGGCAGCATCCCCGCCGACCTCAACAGGAGCTGGAGTCTCGCTCCCGGCCCGTTGCCCGGCATCCAGATCTCGGCCCCGCAGGCCTGGCCCTTCCGACCGCCCAAAGCGCTCCAGCCTCCCCGTCCCTCGAGCTCTTACCCGGTCTTGTTGTCCCGAAACACTCCGGTCCAGCTCCAAACAGGCCGCGGGCTGAGCCAGGCCCGGCCGCGGCCCTCGAGTTCCCAGGAAGCCGCAGGCCGCGCAGGTCGAGCCGGGCAGGCGACACAGGAAAAGCCGCGCCTCGTCCCTCCCCTTCCTCCGCGGGGTCCCGGTGACAGAGCAGCGAGAGGTTCCCCCGACCGGCGAAAGCCAGCACACTTCCCCTCCCGGGCACGCGGCTCCTCAGGCCCCGCAACTCAGAGGCCCGCGCGGTGGTGCCGGCGGCGGCGGCGGGGGGAGGCCGCGTCCATCGCGATCCCGGACGGGGAAGGGAGGAGGGTCAGGCGAGAGCTGGGCGGAGAGGCCGAGGAGGGCAGGCGAGCTCGGCGGGGGCGGAGCAAATGGGCTCTCCTGGCAGCCACCCGACTGTCTGCCACGTGGGGCGCTGCGGAGACCGGTCGGCCAGCCGCGCCTGGGCGCCAACCGGCCGGAGGCGTTGCTGCCCGGCCTGGGCGTTCAGGCCTCCTGGGGCCTCGGCTCCCTCGGCCCTGTCAGCTGTCGCTTTTCTGTCGTACGTCCTGACGCCTTACGCTTTGCTGTCACTGCGAGCGCGCTGCCAGCACCTCCCACACTGTGCACGCATGCCCGGCGAGTTATACTTTTAGAGTTCCCCTGCTGAGGGCTCCGTGCTGCGCATCAAAGCAGCGGTCCAACCTGTTCTGGTCGAGCCTCCCACCCCGGCGACCCCGACTAACCCACGAGCTACCCCTCCTGCCCCGCTGGTCGCTACTCCTGGCGCACGAAGTGCATCGCGGGAGGTAAAGCGTCTCCCTTCGGTCCCCGGAGAGAAGCCACCCATCAGAACAACCAAAAAGAACACCTTGCACTACAACTTGCCTGGAAAGTAAATACAGAGTATTATCTCCATTGTACATATGTGAGAACTGAGGCTCCAGAAAGCATAAATTCAGGCCCAATGGCGTTCCAGTAAGCAGTAGCACCGAGAGTGTGCTTTTGACTCTTTCCTGCGGGTAGTAGTCTCAAGTAAGTCCGTGGTTATTCCCCTCAAATGTTTTCTTTCACACACATTGAAAATAAAACATGCTTGCTTATAGGACATACTTGGAAATATCTAGGATGTAATTAATTGGAAGTGTGCATATCACTTTTTCTTTAAATCAAGAAATGAATTCCTCGATTTGCGAGGTAAACCCATGTCCCAGACACTCCCATTGTACGTTTTCATCTTTTAAACAAAAATGAATATTACATGATAGCATTTGAGACGTGTTTCTTTCAGAAATCAGAGAAGCTGCTAATAAGGTTGAAAAACCAGTATTTTGGAAATGCAGATTTTCATTACATGTATGTTTAAGCGAATGTCCCCCTGTTGCAGGTAATCGTCTTTAGGTCTCCTGTTAGCAGATCAAGAGAAAAGGGTAGAGGATTCCACTACCTTGTCACAACTTCAGAACATTAGAATAATTATTTGGGAGATATGAATGTGACTTGGAGCTGCCAGGAAAATCAAGAAGGAACTGGCATTCTTTCTGTACCCTGAAGGCTGGGTAGAATGTGGACATTCAGCAAGGGAAGGAAAAGGTTACAGGCAAAGCTTGATAGGTTTTGAGACAGAGGGAAGAGGACCTGTGCCCCAAGCAAAGAACTCAGCAAAGAGAAGGAGAGAGGATCAGGGATAAGTATACAGGGACTTGAATGTGGGGACAGGCAAAATTTAGGCTAAGGTAACTAACAAGTTCTGAACTAGAACACTGCAAAAATTAGAGCCTTAGAAAGATTGACTTATAGGACCAGTGTGTCCAGAATGGCGACAAGGAGATTAGCTGGAAGGTTGCCGAAATCCTCCAGCAGTGTAGAAAGGAAGGGTCTAGGTATGGGCAATAAGAGTGGAGAGGAATTCTTGCTTCAGCAGCACATATACTAAAAAATATAAAATAAAATTGGAATGGTACAAAGAAAATTAGCATGTCCCCTGCGCACCGACGATATGCCAATTTGTAAAATGTTCCATAAAAAAGAAAAAGAATGAAGAAATAAATCTTAAAAATATCTTAATGAATATATTAGAATTTAAGTGATTAACTTCAATTTGTTTTTTAACCTACAGAAAGAACTTGGAAGCTAGGAAAATGATGATGCTCTTAACAGAAAACAGAACAGAAAGAGACTACTCTTCACTAACTTTTTAAGGTATATTTTCCTTTATTCTCTAGACATCTTTATCCCTACTTCCTACTACCAAAATTAATTACTATAATGTGCTTTAAAGAAATCTTTTTTTTTTTTTAATTGCTGTGACCCTGATGAGCTGGCTTAGTGGATTGACCCGGCCGATTAGATTCCCCAGACAGGGAACATGCCCGAGTTTCTGACCAGGTGGGCAGTTTGAGGCCTGGGAGAGACAATGGATCTCCATGTCTCTCTCATGTCTCTCTCGCACATTGATGTTTCTCTCCCTCTCTTTCTCCCTCCCTCCCCCTCTATCTAAAAATAAACAAGTAAAAATCTTTTTAAAAAATAGACACTTTTTTTTTAAATCCTGTGACTTTGTGATTTTATTATTATAACAGTTTAAATTCAAATATGAGATCCCAGAACAAGAGCATTAAAAGACAGGAATAAAGCCACCCTGCCTGGTGTGGCTCAGCTATTTGGAGTGTTGTCCTGTAACTGACAGTTGCAAGTTCAGTCCCCCATTGGTGTGCATGGGAGAGGCAGCCGATTCTCACATTCTCTCTCTCTCTCTCTCTCTCTCTCTCTCTCTCTCTCTCTCTCTCTCCCCCTCCATTCCCCTTTCTCTAAGCATGTACTCAGGTGAGATTAAAAATAGTAATAAAAAATAAAACAAAATAAAAATTGTAAAAAAGAATGAACCAATGAATGCATAAATAACTGGAACAACAAATTGTTGTTTGTCTCTCTTCCTCTCTCTCTCTACGATCAATAAATTATATATATAACTCTCTATATAGTTTTGATAGGGGAGTTCAAGGGTTAAAGATTTTAGCTCCAGTCATATTTGATAGGCTTAAATGATAAATGCATGTGGAAAGCCGTTATTCCAGGAACTGGAATGCATGACTCCAGGGGATAGACAAACAATTTAACTTGTGCCCCAGGTGGTCTACCATTGTGTGACAGGGAGGAAACATCCCAGACACAGATAAAGAATTGTTACTCAGCAGATAAATACTAGGAAAATAGCCTCCAGATTGCAACTCTTATCTGATTAACCTTTTGCCAAACTTCTTACCTACCCTTTCCTTCTCCCTATAAAAAGGTTGGCTTGAGATGGGATGTTAAGATGTTTTTTAGGGTACATAACTAGCCATCTTCTCAGGTCGCCCACATCTGAATAAAGCACCCATAAAGAGTTAATCTTTGTCTCTACTTATTGGTTCTGGTAGTGACAGGCAGCATGAATGCTGACTTTTCTGGTTTCAGTTTGAATAAACATAAAGGGAGAAATTTGAAAGAATATACATTAAACTATTGAGTGATTTCCTCTGAAAAATGGATTAAAAGAAAAGGAATAAAGGAGAGAACTTTGTTTGAATTTGTTTTTTAAGATTTTATTTATTTTTATTTTTAGGCAGAGGCGAAGGGAGGGAGAAAGAGAGGGAGAGGAACATCAATGCGTGATTGCCTCTCTACTGGGGACCTGGCCTGTAACCCAGGCATGTGTCCTGACTGGGGAATTGAACCAGCGACACTTTGGTTCACAGGCCAATGCTCAATCCACTGAGCTACTCCAGCCGGGGCTAGTTTGAATTTTTGTTACAATCACTTTTGCAATTAAAAAATGTTAATGTAATGCATACAGACAGTGGCAATATTCTGACAGAGAAAGAAAGAGACATTGACTTGTTCTATTTACTTATGTATTCATTGACTGATTCCTGTATATGCCCTGACCAGGGATCAAAACCACAACCTTAATGTATCAGAACAATGCTCTAACCAACTGAGCTATCTGGCCAGGGCTAAAAATGTTACCTTTTGATAACATTGGTATGATCCTTTCTTTAGATATAAATATAAACATATCAAATCATATATTTCAGATTGTGGTCATATTATTAAACAATACGAAGTTAATATAACATTAAATAAGTCTTAAGCCCTTTTCTTGGACTTCTTATATCACCAAAGTACAAAATTTATTTACTTATCACCATCCAAATTCATGCGTTATTAAAGGAGTTGTTTTTTACCCCTTTTATCAGCTAACTAAAGAAGCTTTGGGCCCAGGCTTTGATTACCTGAGTCAGGAAAAACTAGGGGTTTTACTTCAGTCCTGAGGATTAAACTTCCACTCTCAAAGATCAGTGTGTGTGGCATAATGGAGTTAAAGAAACAAGCAGTTATTCAAGTAAAAAGCGTCTTAGAAGAAAAATCCACCTACATCATTCAAAATCAAAATTATATTTTATTTCTCTGAAAGTCATTTGCCATAGATTATCTGTGTTCTAGTTTATAAGACCTAGGAAGTTAAGTCAGATTTTCATATAAACTTAGAACCCAGGGAATAGTGTTTCATTGACTAGATAAATGCCAGTGGCTTGATAACAACTGCAGACTTGTGTATCTATTATTAATGTGGGCATGTCGATATGGGAATGCATTCTAGAGATTAAGGCAAGGACCTTCTTTTTTTAAACATTTTTTAAAATTGATTTGAAAGAGAGAGAGGATGCAGGGGAGAGAGAGAGAAGCATTGATTTGTTGTTCCACTTATTTATGTATTCATTGGTTGATTCTTGCATGTGTCTTGACAGTAGATTGAACCTACAACCTTTGCGTATCAGGATGATGCTCTAATCAGCTGAGCTACATGGCCAGGGCAGCACAGAGCTTCTTGACCAAGGAAATTAACCATCTAGCTTTCTAGGGAATGGTATCAGTTTTTCTTTGATAACCATCATGACTATATGATTTCATGGTTTTTCGTTATTCAATTTCTTTAGGCTTATATTCAATCTTCTGATGTGTATATCATATATTATGTATATATACATGAAGTTTATATATACATAAATGTGTGTACATTATATATATAAATTTTAATAACATATTTTTAAAAATATAATTCACATACCATGAAGTTTATCTTTTTAAAGTGTTAAGTTCAGTGTTTTTTAGTATATTCACAATGTTGTGCATCGGTTACCATTATCTAATTCCATAACATTTTCATTGCCCTAAAAAAGAAAACACACACCCATTAGCAGTCACTCCATATTCTCTTCAACCCCCAGTCCCTGAAAACCACTAATCTACTTTCTATCTCTATGGATTTTCCTACTTCTGATATAGATAGTATTGTATAAATAGTATACAAAATCCCTATCAAAATCAGAGTTTTTTTTTTGTTTTCATTGTGTTTTATTGGGGTTTTTTTTGCGATTGACAAGCTGATCTTAATATTCGTGGAGAAATGCAAGGAATCCAGAATAGCCAAAATGACCTTAAAAGCAAAAGAACAAAGTTGGAGATCTCACACTTCCTAGGTTCAAAACACACTACAAAGCTACAGTAATCAAGCCAGAGTGGGACTGGAATAAGGATGGAAATTCAGACTGATGAAACATAATTGAGAGTCTAGATAAACCTTTATATTAATGGTCAGTTTTCAACATTTCAACAACAGTGCTAACGCAATTCATGGGAAGGAGTACCCTTTTCCTCAAATGGTGCTGAGACAACTGGCTATCTATACAAAAAAAAAGATAAAGTTGCACTTCTCCCTCACAATATATACAAAAATTAACTCGAAATGGATTGTAAACCTAAATGTAAGAGCTTAAACTATAAAACTCTTAGAAGAAAAGATAAATATAAATCTCCATCATCTTGGATTATGCAGTGGTTTCTTAGACAACAAAAGCACCTATGAAAAAAGAAAAGTCCAATTAGATAAGTTGGACTTCATAAAATTTAAAACTTTGTGCTTCAAAAGAGACCATCAAGAAATTGAAAAGACAACCCACCTAATGGGAGAAAATATTTGCAAATTTATACCTGACAAGGGAATTGTATCCAGAATACATGTAAAACATAACTCAGCAATGAAAAGACAAATAATTTAAAAATGGGCAAGGGACTTGAAAAGACAGTTTTCCAAGAAGATATATGAATAGCTAATAAGCACATAAAAAATGATAAACATCATTAGTCATCATGGAAATGCAAATCTAAATCACAATGAGATACTACTCATACCCACTGGGACGGCTGTAGTAAAAAACACATTATAACAAGGTAGAACCCTCATACACTGTTCGGAGGGATATAATATGGTACTTCCATTTTGGAAAACACTTGGCAGTTCTTCCAAAAGCTAAATTATATGGCTCAATGGTTCCACTCTCAAGTATATACCCAAAAGAACTGAAAACAGACACTATGTCTACCAAAAAGTTGGTACCTGGGCGTTCATAGCAGCAATAGTCATAATAACTGAAAACTGGAAACAACCCAAATGTCTGTGATTGAAGAATAGACAAAAAGAAGGTAGTATATCTATATAATGGAATATTACTAATCCACAAAAAGGAATGAAGTTCTGATACATGCTGTGAGTGAACCTTGAACACATAATGCCAAATGAAAGAAGCCAGACATGCTTTTGCCTCATTTTATTAGAGAGAGCAAGATGGGTCATCAGCAGTTCTACTGTAGCCATCCAAAAAAAATTCAACCAGTGTTCTTATTCTTGCCATGTGTGCTCAAACACACCATCTGATCCAGACATATGGTCTGAACATGTGCCACTAGAATTTCCATCAGTATGAGAAGGATATAAACCATCATTAAGTTGGACTAAGTGAACTTCTGTGAATGGGTTGTTCAAGACATCTACCTTACTGCAGAATGCTAGCTCTTTGTACATTAAAAAAAAAAGCCAGATATTAAAAACTACAGTTTTCAGTGTGTAAGTCTTATGCTTCTTCTGCTCAATCATAGAGACATTTTCATGTGTACTTGAGAAGAATGTGTGTTCTGCTTTTGTTGGGTGACTGTCTGTTAGGTCTAGTTGCTGTAAAGGGTCGTTCAAATCTTATGTTTCCTTTTTGAACATCTGTCTGATTGTTCTAGCTATCATTGAGAGTACTGAAGTCTCCAACTATTATTAGCCAATTGTCTAGTTCTCCTTTCAGTTTTATTAGTTTTATTAGAAAAACTTAATGTTTTTTGGGGATCTGTTGTTAGGTGCATATATATTTATAGTTGTTTTATCTTCCTGACAGATTGATCCTTTATCATTATAATATATCCTTTTTGGCTCTAGAAACAATTGTCCTAATATCTACTTTGTCTAATATTAGTATAATTACTCCAGCTCTCTTTTGGGTACCTCTTTATGTTATATATTTTTCCTTTTTTTGTTTGTCTTTTATGGATGGCATATAGTTGGATCACTTTTGTTCACCCATTCTGCAAATTTTTGCTTTTTGATTAGAGTGTTTAGTCAATTTACAATTAATGTAATTATTGATAATTTTTACATCTGCCATTTTTCTGTTTGTTTTCTATATGCCTTATGTCTATTTTGTTCTTCTAATTCTCCACTACTTTTTTCTTTTGTGTTAAATAGTTATTTTCCATTATATCCTTTCTAAGTTCTTTGTCATTTCTTTTTCTACATATTTTTTAAAGATTTTGTTTATTTATTTTTAGGGAGGGAGAAAGAGAGGAAGAGAAACATGTCCAAGAGAAACATAGATCGGTTGCCTCTCACACACCACCAACTCGGGACCTGGCCCAAGGCATGTGCCCTAACCAGGAACCAAAGCTGCAGCCTTCCGGTTCACAAGCTGGTGGCTCTCAATCCACTGAGCCACACCAGCCAGGGCTCTTTTTCTATATGTTTTTGAGTTCTTAGTGTTTGTCCAGGGTATTACAATTAACATCTTAACTTAAAAAAAAAATCAAGTTTGGATTAGTATCAACCTCATTTCAATTGCATACAAAAATTTTACTCCAATATAGCTCTATTCCCCTTCCCCTTATGCTATTATTGGCACATGAATCACATCTTTATACACTGTATATCCAGCAACTCAGTTTTGTAATCAGTGATCTAGGGAGTCGTCTCTGAAACCAGACACAGAAATAAAAGTTACAAACAAAAATACATTTATATTATCTCATCTATATATATTTACTTTTACCTCATATACTGGTTTATTTTAGGCTATTATTAAAATTTTTCAAAATACTTAGTTTATATCTGCTATTGCCCTCATATTTCTCCCCCTTTCAATATTTTTTACACTGTAATTATCTCAAGTAATGTGGTTTAGTGAAAAGACTGAGTTTTGAATAAAAAATCCCAGCATCTACTAATGCCTTTCAGTCTATTAACTGATTTTTATTATCTGAATTAAGCTGTTTAGTCCCTATGTGGGCTTCAATTTTCTTAAATCAAAAGTGGAGAAAATAGCATCTGGCAGTGTTTGCTGATTTCAAATACCACTCTCCCAAGTATAGGTCCTACCACAGACAAGAGAAGTTCCCTTGTAATTCTATGCTAGCAGCCGGTGTCCAGAAATAAGGTCAAAACCATTATAACATTATAGGTGAGTTTTGCAATAACAGAAAGAAAATGACTAAGAATAAATAAAAAACTATAAAAGCTACTTTAAGTCATCTATTGCTATTTACAATATGCTTTTCAAAAATATTCTTCAACTTGCACATTGCTTTCTAGGTACATGTCTATGAAGAAAATACAGCTAAAAGAATGATCTCATGAATACTCCCAACAATATCGTAAGTACCTATTCATCAGGTAAATTCATTTTAAAAATCTAGCCATCACTAAGCATAGGGATAGGGATAAGGAATACCTCAGTCAGTGAGCTACTTGAAATGATTTTGGGGTGGAGGAAGGAATACCTGAGTTTTCAGAATAGATTTACTATGCTGTTTTAGTCTCTCGTCACCTCGGGTATAAGTTCTACTCTTCCTATCAGTTTTTTGTTGTTGTTTTATTTTGTTTTTAGGTAACAAAATAATCGTATTTACCTTGAAAGTGATTTTGAGCAAGCCAGGTCTTAGTTTCAAATGGCCAGAATCACCCGCCTCAGAGTATTGCAACCCAATGACCCATAAAATCTATCTTGGCCATTTTCTCTGACCTTACTAAAAATAAAGAATAATTGCGGTAAAATTAGGTGGAAAATAATTCCTGTATACCTAGGGGCAAGGTATGAAATTCTTCATCATAGACATTTAATTTAAGGATTGAATTTTATCAGGGATACCCAGGACAATAAGGTAGTTGTTGGTGATTCATTAAACAGAAGGTGAGTTTTGGCCTTTTGCTCTTGTTGGAAACAAGTCCATGTTGGAAACAACTTCCACACTGGGGTTTTATTGGGTGATGAGTTTCTGACCACAGTGATTCCTGAATATTAATGAAAAAACAAGTCAAAGTAGATGACTTAGTAGGTATTGGTATGATTCAGACCTATTATACAAACATGTTCGTTCTAAGGAGCTTATTCTGTCCTCACGCTTGAGAAGATTGAGTGGACTGTAATTTTGCTAATAATTGCATAACTCTCTATATGATCCTACTGGCCTTTGCCTTACTCTCTTATACACTCTTTGTAACCAAGTAAAAATAAAATATATTTTGCTCTTCTTTCACACTCAGTATAAGCTTTCGGTGGATATTCTTGTTTTCTTTCGCTAAAGAAACCTATGTCCTGTCATTAGTTGTCTAGAACCTTATTAGCAAACAAAATTTTTATGCTAGCATTACTGTTACACTGTGTACATGGGAGATGAAAGACTCTATAAAAATAACTGATCTAGCTTCAGTAAATAGACCGAATTACATATGCTGCATATTCTCACAGATTCAATGACCTGGGTAAGATAATATTTACTCTCAGAACAAATCACAATTGAAATCCTTATTCTCCTCTCCTTCAGAGTTTTCCCTTCTCCCTAACCTGGGTATGGCTCTGCAGCGTTTGTTTGTTTGTTTGTTTGTTTTTAAAGAACTTACAGTTTCAAGAAACAATACATAGAACCTTTTTTTGTAGCGTTTTCTTCTACCAAACACATTCTATATTGCGATTTAATGAAATTGTAACAGAGTTTTTAATAATAGAACAATCGCTTTTCCCCATTTGATCCATTTTAGCCACTGAAAAAATGTTCCTGCCTCAAAGATTTACTTATTTCTTATTGATGGATTGATAGAAACTTATTAAGAATGTTAATTCATGGCTGCTCTGTCTGTGGAGTAGCCACTCTCTGTCTCACTACCTCACTAATAAAGTTTCTTTCACTCAAAAAATAAATAAATAAATAAAAATGATTTTTAAAAAGAATGTTAGTTCATTTGCATGTTCTAGTTCTTAAATTCTAAATCTTAAGAATATTTATTTGTAGCAACAACCCATAAGTGTCCATCTTTTCATTTCTTTCAGAAATGAAACAGGAGGTGATTACTATGCCCATCTGCTTCTGATTCTTTCTTATAGGTGTGCCACCTCCCCAATGTTACACAATATTAAGGAGCCTGAAAAATAAATACTCTCAGTGTCTTTGTAAAGTCAGTGGGAGATGTTTATACACTAAGCCACTGGCACTGGCAAGGTGACTGGAGTCACATGTAAACCATGACGTTTATCATTCTCAGTCAAATATATTGCGCAATGGGTAGGAATGGGCACTGTGCAAGGTTGCCTAATAAGCCACCGCAGGATTAGTCAGCTTCTTGTGGTGAGGTGTGTATGACCAAGATACTGGAGGTCGTTGTTGATGGAAAGGCAGGCTGGCCAATGACAGAAACAAAAAGTGGGGGAAATTCAACTCTTGGCACACAACTGAACCTTAGCACAAGGCATTTGTTCCCCGAGGTGCAGAGACTGAGAGGCTACTGAGAAACATCTGAGGGGAAAATGTTGTTGTCTGACTTTTTATTATTTTCCATGAAAGCTGTTCCCTACATGAAACCTTAGAAGGCAATGCAGTTTCTGGCACGTTAATTTATGGTGGAACCAAAAAATGCTTTCTGGGGAAAATCTTTTTTCTTTTTGTAATAAAAGGTTTAATTATTAAAAACACAGACCCTGGCTGGATAACTCAGTTGGTTAGAGTATTGTCCCACTAAACCAAGTTTGCGGGTTTCATCTGCAGTCAAGGCACATACAAGAAGCAACCGATGAATGTGTAAATAAGTAGAATAAGAAAACGTTTCTCTCCCTCTCTTTCTTTCTTCCTCTCTCTCTCTAAAGTCAATAAATAATTTTTCTTAAACATAACCACACACACAAAGAAAATTAGAAAAACAAAGCAAGAGTAAAAACACTCATAATGCTTTTTCCAACAACAATTACGGTATCATAGTAGCATACATTCTTATTCTTTGAACTGTTTAACCTGGTTGTAATCACACAGAAAATTTTGTCATATGATTTCTGGTAACCTATTATAAGCTTTCTTCCCCCACAGTGCTATGTAACCACCTTTTAAATAACTGAGTAATGTTACATTCAACATATAGCTGAACCAATGTTCACTTTAACCATTCCAACAAATGGGCTGTTTCCACTTCATGCTGTTGTTAATTATAAATAACACTGAAATAAACATAACTTGAAATATAGCTTTTATGTATAAAATTCTTTTAAATTTAGGGTAATTTATGTAAAATACAAAACACGTATAGTCATGTGTGAACAGCTTTAAGATTAATAATAAAGTGAACAGCCAAATAACCACTTCCAATTTAAGAAATAAAACATTGCCTGTAACTTAAAAGCCTGCCTGTGTGCTTCTATTTGGTCACATCTGCTCTCTTCCATCCCTATGGAAATAATCACCAGCCTAAATGTTTTGTTTATTTCTTTTTTAGTAAGGTTTTTTTGTTATATATATTTTTTGTATTTAAAATTCTCTTTTAATCCTCACCCGAGGATATGTTTATTGATTGTTGAAAGAGTGGGTGGAGGAGAGAAACATTGATAGGTTGCCTCCCGCACTTGCCCCAGCCCGGATCGAATTCAAAACCCGGACATGTGCCCTGACCAGGAATCCAACCCACAGCCTTTTGGTGCACAGGATGATGCTCCAACCAACTGAACTGCCTGGCCAGGACTATATTTTTTATATTTTAAATTTTTCTTTAAGATGGGTTTTTTCCTAGAATTTAATCATTGATATAAGTGGGTTACACTTCTGTTAGGCTTAGTTTATGATGTTGCTGGAAAACATTGGCTTACTTTTCTCCCTCAGAAATTATCAGGCTTGACACACCCAAGTAGGCAGGGCGGGTCCACAGACCAGAGAAAAATTTGTCTCATAAAGAGGTGCACTCTGTGACAGCTCTCTGCAGTATGAGGATATTAAGGATTAGGACTGAAAAACCTTTACTGTAGAGAGAAATGATTCTGGTTTTACCTATATATAATGATTACCCTTTCTTCTCCAGGTCCTTCTTCCATTTCACAGTTGTTTTGGTTTTTGTTTGTTATTCATATGTTGTTACTTTAATCACTTTTTCATTTAAAATAAGCAGTTCTTTTTATTCAATATATTGGTGTCTATCTTCTGGGATAAATGCCAACAATAACTGGGTTCAATTTGACCTTGCTCCAAGGAAATAGATTAGTCAGATTTATCTTTTTAGTTTTGAAAATGGAGGAACTAAAACAATTTTAAAAGAACTGGTTAGTAATAGAACCAATAAGGGTGGTTAGGTTTTAGGTCATTAGTAAAAGTTCCAAACTATGTTTCTGATCAACTGCATCAGGTTCGGTTAAGATATTTAATAAATTCGGTTTGATAAGGATCCCAGGGGTAAGATGTTGGCTTGCAGGGTCTTCTTGGATATAGAGAAAGCAGGCTAAGGGCAAATTAGAGAGAACATAAAATTTAAAATAATAAGAACTAAAATGTGGGCTGAAGGGAGAGAAAGAAATTAGAACTAAACCACTGGTCCTGCAGGCTAGGGATGAGGAAAGATTTGAGTTTTGGAGAATAGGCTTTGGAATAACTTTGGGAGAAAGAGAAAGGAAAGAAGATTTTACGTAGTACTGTGGGTGACAAATTGGATCTCCTTTAATATTCTTTGAAAAAAGCAACTAAAGATGGGAATTTCTGCATTTAGAATTTTGGCTGCTGGACCTGGTTTCTTTAAATGTGAAACTGAGCCATGTGGAGTCTACGTTGAACAGAAAACCAGAGCTTGAAGAGCCAACCTTTTGCTAACGTTACACAAATAGCAAAGAACTAAGTTGAACTTGGACCCAGATCTTTCCAATTTCAAAACCTGTCAGTTTTTCAGTCCCACATGCTCTAACCGGAAAAGCCGGTGTTCATGCTACCTGTCACCTACCAGACCCAATAAGCAGAGACAGGGATTGAATCTTTATGGATGCTTTATTCAGATGGTCAGCAACCCGAGAAGATGGTGGGTTTGTACCCAAAAGACCGTCTTAAATACCATTTTAAACCTGCCCTTTTCATAAGGAGAAGAAAAGTGTAGATAAGGGGTTTGGAATTCAGGGGAAAAGTTACTCAGATAAAAGCTGCAGTATTCTTTCATCTGTGTTCTGGGCGGTGGTCTTTATCTGTGTCCTGGGCCAGTGGACTCTCCTCCCGGAGTACAGTGGCTCAGATAACATCTTGATTGCTTGCAGTCCTCCTGAGGCAGGA
This sequence comes from Mormoops blainvillei, assembly GCA_004026545.1. NCBI lineage: Eukaryota > Metazoa > Chordata > Mammalia > Chiroptera > Mormoopidae > Mormoops > Mormoops blainvillei. Next base: position 362,434 of record PVJD01000684.1, read on the forward strand.
AGGTGGAACTGCGTATGGTCTCCAGGAGTCAAGGTGGGTCATACCTTCAGTTCCTGAAATAATAGCTTTTTACATACATTGATTACTATTACCTGAAACTAAAATTTTTCCGACATTTGAGTCCCCCATCAAAGCTACTGTAGTTCAGAGATCTGTAGAATCACATTTCTAAAAATTCCATTGGAATTATAATAAAAAGTCACGTCCTTAATAGCTGTTCCCCAGTTAAAAATTTTCAACATGAGAATCTTGTTTCAGGGGTGATAGGAAACTTTAGAGGTTGTTTAGTAACCATTTACTTGCCCTTCCACTTTCTGGTTTTCATTTATGATTTCTAGCTTAGTCTTTCTGTTTAAGATTTCCAGAGAAATAGTAACTTCAAAGCCTAAACTCTCCCAAGGGATAAAAGAGGAAACATTTCTGCGAATGTGATCTGTTTACAAGCAGCACAGGCTCCCACTCTGTCTGTGGAGGTGACAGTATTTTGAATCATAAGGAAATGGAAGATCTGAATTTAAAAGACCCTGTAAGATACGTTGTTTTAAGAGTTTGGAAATATAAGAATAAGTGACATATGAACACCATGAGAAAAATGAACAAGATGAAATAATAAGTTATAAAGATGAAGGCCCTGGCCACATAGCTCAGTTGGTTAGACTGTCATCCCCCATATGCCAAGGTTGTAGGTTTGATCCCTGCTCGGGGCACATACAGGAGTCAACCAATGAACACATGAATGGGTGGGGCAACAAATCAATTTCCCTATCTCCCTCTCAAATCAATCAATAAATAAACATTTTTTAAAATATGAAGATGAAAGTGATGATGATGATACCAGGTATTACTGAGTGTTGCTTGGTACAGACACTATGCAAAGTGTTTTCATTACTTGAGGGCTGAATAATATTTTGAGATACTAACTTTTTTCTCTTCTTCATTCTCCCATTCTAATCGCCCAGTTAATTCTTTGCCTCAGAGGAGTTTAAGTATCAGGAGAAAAAACAAAAATGGCCTACATGTTTCTCCATCTTTTGCTTATTTTATGTCTTTAGAAGAACTTAGAGAGTTTATGAAGGTTAAAGTACAAAATTCAACTGAATAAATTTGAAAATCTAATTGGCTTTATTAAGCAATTCATGTATGGGGCAGCATCCCATCTAGTAACTAGAAGAGAGCTCCAAGGGGTTGTACAAAATGGAAGGTTTTTTTATGGGAAGAAGGGTGGGGCAAGGGAGCTATTAGCAAAGAAAAAGAAAGAATTATATTTAGGTCGGAATATCTTGTTTTTCCGAGAAGGGAAAGGCCAGGGTTTTATCAGGCAGATTGCCTCTTTCCTATGGGGAAAAGAGGGAGCAAACATGACACTGGCGTTGACCAGAAAATTTCAGACTGGTGGGTTAAGGTTACATTTCTGGTGAAGGTCGAAACTGCAATTAGGTCATGGCCTTTAGCACAAGTGACACCACTTTGGGCCTGTGGTTTTCTCTTTAGCAAGGTAAAAAGAAGGAATAGATTTTTAAGAACAGTTAGAGCAGTGGTTCACAAAGTTTTTGGTTTCAGAACCTCTCTATATTTTGAAATATTATTGAGAACCAAAAAATGCTTTTGTTTGTGTGAGTTATACCTATCACTGCTTACCAAGTTAGAAATTAAAGCTACTAAAATTAATTTTTTAAAAATATTACATTTATATAGTTTTAAAGAGAGGAGAAAGGAGGGAGAAAGACAGAGAGAAACATCAATGTCAGAGGGAAACATCAATCGGCTGCCTGCTGTACACCCCCTCAGCTGGGAGCCAAATCCCAGCCCAGGCACGTGCCCAGACCAATATTGAGCTGGTGAATTTGTTTGCAGGCTGATGCCCAACCAACTGAGCCACACTAGCCAAAGCTAAAATTAATTTATTAATTCATTAAAAATAATAAAATAACAGAAGGAACATAATTTTATGAAAGACAGCTAAATTTTCCAAAACAAAAATATATTAGTGAGAAGAGTGGCATTGATTTTCATTTTTGCAAATTTCTTTAAAGTCTGTTTACTTAAAACAGCTGGATTCCCTTCTCTTGTATTCAATTTGTTGTGACTTGTTTTGGTTAAAGTATATGAAAAAAATCTAGTCTCACACAGTTATGGAATTGGAAAAAGGAGTAGTATTTCAATAGACTTTTTAGATAATGTGTGTATATTTGAAATGGGAAAAGCCAGTGTTCATGCTACCTGTCCGCTACCAGACCCAATAAGCAGAGACAGGAATTGATTCTTTACGGGCACTTGATTCAGATGGTCGGTGATCTGAGAAGACGGTAGATTTTTACCCTAACTGACCGTCTCAAATTCCATTTTAAAATGCCCCCTTTTTTAAAGGATATTTTGTTGATTATGCTGTTATAGTTATCCCACTTTTTCTCCCGTTTATTCCCCTTCCCCCTATACCCGCCTTCCTACCAGCATCATCCTCCACACCTTAGTTGATGTTCATGGGTTGTACATGTAAGGTCTTTGGCCTCTCCATTTCCTATACTATTCTTAACCTCCCCCTGCCTATTTTGTACCTACCAGTTATGCTTCCTATTCCCTTTACCTTTTCTCCCTTTCTCCCCTCTCCCCTTACCCGCTGATAACCCTCCATGTGATCTCCATTTCTGTGATTCTGTTCCTATTATACTCATTTGTTTAGTCTGTTTTTGTTTTAGGTTCAGTTGTTGATAGTTGTGAGTTTGTTATCGTTTTATTGTTCATAGTTTTGATCTTCTTTTTCTTAGGTAAATCCCTTTAACATTTCATATAAGGGCTTGATGATGATGAACTCCTTTAACTTGACCTTGCCTGGGAAGCACTTTATCTGCCCTTCCATTCTAAATGATAGCTTTGCCCAATAGAGGAATCTTGGATGTAGGCCCTTGCCTTTCCTGACTTGGAACACTTCTTTTCCGGTCCCTTCTTGCCTGTAAGGTTTCTTTGGAGAAATCAACCGATAGTCTTTTGGGAACTCCTTTGTAGGGAACTGTCTCCTTTTCTCTTGCTGCTTTTAAGATGCTCTCCTTATCTTTCATCTTGGGTAATGTACTGATGATGTGCCTTGGTGTGTGCTTCCTTGGGTCCAGCTTCTTTGGGACTCTCTGAGCTCCCTGGACTTCCTGGACATCCATTTCTTTTGCCAGATTGAGGAAGTTCTCCTGTATTATTTGTTCAAATAGGTTTTCAATTTCTTGCTCTCCCTCTTCTCCTTCTGGCTCCCCTATGATTCAGATGTTGGAATGTTTAAAGTTGTCCTGGAGGTTCCTAAGCCTCTCCTCATTTTTTGTGAATTCTTATTCTTCATTCTTCTCTGGTTGAACGTTTATTTCTTCCTTCTGCTCCAAATCTCTGATTGGAGTCCTAGTTTTCTTCCCTTCACTTTTTGTTCCCTGTGTATTTTTGTTTATTTCACTTTGCATAGCCTTCACTTTTTCCTCTATTTTGTGACCATACTCTACCATTTCCGTGAGCATCCTGATTACCAGTGTTTTGAACTCTGTATCTGATAGGTTGGCTATCTCTTCATCTCTTAGCTCTATTTTGGGGGCTTTGATCTGTTCTTTTGTTTGGGCCATATTTGTTTGTCTCTGGCACACCTGTTACATTGTAAGGGGCGGAGCCTTAGCGATTTGCCAGGGTGGGGCAACCCACATGCTGCTTTGTGGTGCTGTCTGCAGGGGAGAGGTCGGAGAGGGAACAATGCCCCTTGCTTGGCTCTCTACAAATTTTCAGTCACTTCTCCCACTCCCCTCAAGCAAATTGGACCGTTTTGGTGCTGGTTCCTGGTTGGGTGGGTTTGTATACAGTCTAGGACCCTCTGGGCTCTTCCAACGAACTCTCCTGTGAGGCTGGGAGTTTCTCCTGCTGCCATACCCCCTACAGATTTTTACAGCCAGAGGTTTTGAGACTTTCTTTCCCCTCGCTGGAACCCTGGGTTGTGCAGTGTCTCACTCCTCTTCTGTTCCTCCCGGTTTATCCACACGCAAATGTGGGACTTCCTGCTACTGCCTTGCTCGCCTGGTCCTGCAGCTGCCACACTGCACGGCGCCCTCAGCCCCTGCTTCTCGTCTCCATATTTGCCCCTCCTACCAGTCTGGATGAATGTTTCTCCTTTAACTCCTTGTTTTTTGGACTTCCATAGAGCTTGATTTTCTGGCAGTTCCTGTTGTTTTTGGTTTTTAAATTTGTTGTTGTCCCTCTTTTGGTTGTGCCAGGAGGTTAAGTGTATCTACCTACACCTCCATCTTGGCCAGAAGTCCTAAAATGGCCCATTTTATAAGGAGAACGAAGTGTAGGTAAGGGATTTGGAATTAAGGGAAAAGTTAATTGGATTAAAAAGACTAGTGTTCTTGCCCTGGGTAGTGGTCTTTAGCTGTGCCCTAGGCAGTGGTCTTTAGCTGTGTCCTTGGTGTTGGTCATCTCACTCTGGAGTACAGTGGCTCAGGTACCATCTTGAATTGCTTGCAATCCTCCTGAGGCACAAAGGTGGAACTGCTTATGGTCTCCTGGAGTCAAGGTGGGCATACTTTCAGTTCCTGAAACAATAGCTTTTTACACACATTGATTAGTAAGCATATTAGCTATTTCTTAAAACTAAAATTTTTCCAACATTTGAGCCCTCCATCAAATTCTTTTTTTTAAAGATTTTATTTATTTATTTTTAGAGAGAGCAGAAGGGAGGGAGAAAGAGAGGGAGAGAAACATCAATGTGTGGGTACCTCTCAAGCACCTGCTACTGGGGACCTGGCCCACAACCCAGGCATGTTCCCTGACTGGGAATCAAACCAGTGACTCTTTGTTTAGTAGGCCAGCACTCACTCAATCCACTGAGCCACACCAGCTAGGGTTCTTTAAAAAAATTTTTTGTTGTTGATTTTAGAGAGAGGAAGGGAGAGAAAGAAACATCAATTTGTTATTCCATTTATTTATATATTCATTGATTGTTTCTTGTATGTGCCCTGACCCTGAATGGGGATTGAACCCACAACCAGTGGCGAATCAGGACAACGCTCTAACTGAGCTATCTGGCCAGAGCTGACAGACACACCTTGCTTACCTCTTGCCAGCCAACTTTCCCAGGGCTAGATCTTGCCTCTGGTACCCGTAGCTCCTAGGCAGATCATGATCCTCAAATAAACTGAAATCCTAAGCTTGAGGCATCACAAAAGTGTGGACACTTCAACGACTGTCTTCATTGACCAGATAAACCATAGGAATGCAGATACTAATTTACACTGCTGGGGAGGTATAGCTCCCTCCACGGCCACCTCTAATGTTGGGTCAAGTTTACAGCTTCATTATCTACCTGCTCCTGCTTCCTCCTTTTCGCCCACCACCCACTGAAGTCTTAGTATGCTCCATAGACCAGGCTAAAAAATTTGACAATTTTCACTGGTTTCAGTAGTCTAGGTCAACCTTAAAGAGACAAAATCATAAATTATTAAAAGAGGGTCTTATAATGTTTGTTCAACATGTACAAGGTATTGTCTCATTCAGTGTGAGGAGATAGAACTAGAGGACCTTGTTTTTGTCCTCAGAATGTTTACATGCTAATTAGACACTAATATTTGCATGTGTGCACGTGCATACACATGTGCACGTGCACACCTACACAGGCAATAGAAATGTTAAGTGAATTAAACCAACCAAAAATACCAGAGGAGCTCAGATCAGATGTCAAGTAGAATTATAAATATTTAAAAATATTTAGGTAAAAAAGTTTAGGTAAATATAACTTCTTACAACTGAATTTGTAGGGCTAAGTTTACTGACACTACATGCATCATCTTGTTTAATCCTTGATGACCTTATGAGGTAGATATTCTTATCATTCCCATTTTATAGATGAGGAAACTGAGAGGATAGATGATTTGCTTTATATACAGCTAGTAAATGGCAGAGCCAGGATTAGAACTATCTCTTTGAAAGCTTGTGATCTTAACTAACTCATGCTCAGTGTGTGTGACTCAGAATAGATGATTTCCCTATTTTTTTATTTCTCTGTTCATCCCACTACTGAAGTTATCAACATTCTGCCGCCCTGGAGCTGCTTTCTAGGATATTGATTTTAAGATATTTACTAAGAAACAAAAGACTCCGAAAGAAACTTTGATCTTCCTCTCCTTTCCTGTCTAAGAGATGCAGACTGAGAAACGTGCTTTAGGAAGGAGAGTTTAGGACATTGCCTTAGCCTAATTCAAATTAAGCGCGATTAAATAGGAGGACTTCAGGCAGCTGCCTGATAGCTCAATAACCCCTGTGTCCCATTGTTTCTGAGTCTCCTAGCAAGGATTTTCCTACCATGTATGTTCCCCTCTTCCTCAACTACCTTAAATCTCCCATTCTTAATTCTGAAATCTATTATCTTGCCTCCCTCCCTTCTCCTTTGACCAAAAATGTCTTATATACCCAATGTTACCTCACTGTCTTTGGAATTTTCAGGGCTGGTCATGCCTATGTGAATTCCTCATGTGCATATATTAAACTTTAATTTTCTCCTGTTAGTTTGTCTCTATTAATTTGGTTATGAGATCCTGAGCTGGGCCAGCTGACCCTGTGATAGCCCGTCAGAGAAGAAAGAAACAAGAATCATAAAATCAGAGATAAGAGAGAGAAAATACTGCAGGACAGAATATATATAATATAATTCTACTTATGAATTAAGTCACATATTTTTTAAAGGAATAAAAAAGATATTTTAGACTCACTGTTTTCCTGAACTGTCTGATTAGTTTCTGTTTGTTTGTTGTTACCTTTATTTTTCAGAATACTTATTGGTGGTAAGAATGTTGTTCCTTGGGAAAGAAAAAAAAAGTCCTAAATTCCATAATTCAAAATCTAGCAGATTTGGTGGATGTTGTGAGTGTCTACAGCTAGACAGGAGGCTTGAAAGACAAACAATTCTGCGGGAACTTCCTCCCTCTGACTCTTCAGTATGTATGGAAGACTCAGCTCCCTGTGTATTTAGAAGAGCAGGATGTCCTGACAAATAATAAAGGCAGTAATGTGAGACCTCCGGATGAGGGTCCCCACTGCTTTTCCTGTGACCTGAATTAGCACCTCTGTTCAAAAACAAGATCCAGACTGGGATTCTCTGTTGTCCAAAAAGCTGGATTGATGGCAGGACAGTGAACCAATGCCTTCTTTGAGCCTAGAGCAAAGGAGCCTGGCTTATCACCGTGGCTCAGAGGGCTCCATGCATAGGTGTGTGATTTTGTCATGCCTTATAGCGGGGCCTTGCCCAGCTGCCTGTGCCGTGCTTTCCTCCCTCATCCCAAATGCCCTACTGCAAACTGTGAGTGTGTGCTCCTTCGCTCTCTGATGCCAGTCATTGCTCTCTACAGACACAAGCCTGGCTGCTACTGGGTCTGAGCTTGTGTTCATTGGCAGCTGGGGGCCAGTGTGTGTACCTCTTCTTCTGATGGTAGCATTTAAATCACCAGGGGTCCCACAGACCAGCAAGAACCACTCAATAACACAAATAATTGTTATCATTATGTAAGTAACCAATGATAAAAACATTGTGCTGGAACAGAAGAAATTGATGCCTTAGACATAAGAAGATGTATTTAAAGGGGTCAACAAAATAGAAAACCTTCCCCAGTAGTCCCAAGTCCGTTTGATTCTCTCAGTCTTTCAGTGGCTAGCTAGAAGGCAGTTGGAGTAATCAGAAGACTCTGGAGCCACCATGGCACTTAACTGTCTTCCTTCCTAAGAAATAGAAAACCAGAAGGATCTTGTCACTTGCTTACCCCATAGGAAACATCTAAACATCTAACCTAAACAGTGTGTGTATTAGGGTGTGTGTATGGTGAATTATAACAACACCATGGACACATCCTCATTTCTAGACAGGATTACAGTGATTTCCTCAAATACAGAAGCTATAGAAAGACTTAGTGGGGTTACAGCAGCCTGAATGACTAAAGAAGATTGAAAAGCTGCCATCACAATGCAGAATTTTGGTCTTCTGACCAAGATGGAGGTATAGGTAGATACACTTTGCTTCTTTGCACAACCAAAAGGACAACAACAAATTTTAAAACAAAATAAACAACTGTAACTGCCAGAAAATCGAACTGTATGGAAGTCTGTCAACCAAGGAGTTAAAGAAGAAACATTCATCCAGACTGGTAGGAGAGGCGGAGATGGGTAGCTGGGACAGAGAGGACCCACAGCAAGGCTGCAGACCAGGCAGTCAAGGCAGCAGCTGGCAGACTAGGCGGTCCCACATTCGCGTGCAGATAGACCAGGAGGAACGACTGGGGAGCGAGACAGACCACACAACCCAGGTGGGACCATTCCAGTGTGGGCAACTAAAGCTTCTAGACCCCTGGCAGTAAAAACCTGTGGGGGTTATGGTGGCAGGAGAAACTCCCAGCCTCACAGGAGAGTTCATTGGAGAGACCTGCAGGGAACTAGAATGTACCCCAGCCCTCCCACTTGGGAGTCAGCACCAGAAGGGCCCAATTTGTTTGTGGGGAGCGAGGAAAGTGACTAAAACCAGCTGAGAGCCAAGCAAACAGCATTGTTCACTCTCTGACCTCTCCCCCATATATAGTACTACAACGTAACTAAGTCGGTTGCCCCATCCTAGCAAATACCTAAGGCTCCAGCCCTTACAATGTATTAGGTTATCTGAGACAAAAAAAATATAGCCCAAATGAAAGAACAAATCAAAACTCCAGAAAAAATATAACTCAGCAATGAAGAGATAGCTAACCTATCGGACACAGAGTTCAAAACACTGGTAATCAGGATGCTCACAGAAATGATTGAGTCCAGACACAAAATAGAGTAAGAAGTGAAGGCTATGCAAAGTGAAATAAACAAAAATACACAGGGAACAAAAAGTGAAGGGAAGAAAACTAGGACTCAAATCAGAGATTTGGAGCAGAAGGAAGAAATAAACATTCAACCAGAGAAGAATGAAGAATAAGAATTCACAAAAAATGAGGAGAGGCTTAGGAACCTCCAGGACAACTTTAAACATTCCAACATCTGAATCATAGGGGTACCAGGAAGAGAAGAGGAAGAGCAAGAAATTGAAAACCTATTTGAACAAATAATACAGGAGAACTTCCTCGATCTGGCAAAGGAAATGGATGTCCAGGAAGTCCAGGAAGCTCAGAGAGTCCCAAAGAATCTGGACCCAAGGAAGCACACACCAAGGCACATCATCATTACATTACCCAAGATTAAAGATAAGGAGAGCATCTTAAAAGCAGCAAGAGAAAAGGTGACAGTTCCCTACAAAGGAGTTCCCAAAAGACTATCGGTTGATTTCTCCAAAGAAACCTTACAGGCAAGAAGGGACCGGAAAAGAAGTGTTCCAAGTCAGGAAAGGCAAGGGCCTACATCCAAGATTCCTCTATTGGGCAAAGCTATCATTTAGAATGGAAGGGTAGATAAAGTGCTTCCCAGGCAAGGTCAAGTTAAAGGAGTTCATCATCATCAAGCCCTTATATGAAATGTTAAAGGGATTTACCTAAGAAAAAGAAGATCAAAACTATGAACAATAAAACGATAACAAACTCACAACTATCAACAACTGAACCTAAAAAGAAAAACAAACTAAGCAAAATGTTAGATAGGAACAGAATCACAGAAATGGAGATCATGTGGAGGGTTATCAGTGGGGAGGGGGAGGGTGGAGAATGGGAGAAAAGGTACAGGGAATAAGAAGCATAACTGGTAGGTACAAAATAGACAGGGGGAGGTTAAGAATAGTATAGGAAAGGGAGAAGCCAAAGAACTTATATGTACAACCCATGCACATGAACTAAGAGGGGGGCGATGCTGGTGGGAGGAGGGGTGCCGGATGGCAGGGGATAAAGGGTAAAATATGGGACAACTGAAATAGCATAATCAATAAAATATACTTTTAAAACAGTCTTATTTCATTTATGTTTATCCAAAAAAATGGAAAGGGCATAATGATCAATCTGTAGAATTCCCTAATCAGTCATTTTGCTTAACTGCTAAACCTCATCTTTGTATTGACCAATTGCTGCAATTTCCAAATGTAGTCAGAATTTTTTACTCTTCTGGAGGAAACAGGAATTTATGTGACTGACTTTTAGACCAAACAGCTCAATCATGAACTCACCACACCTACAAACTCCCCAAGTTACAAGAAAAAAAAGCCATGGGGAAGGATTTGTGTGCCTTCTCAGCCGAAGGTTCCAGCAGGCTGTTGGTGCCCATGTCATGCCTCCTGAGCAGGACAGCAGGGACCGCTGAGCAGAGCGCCACAAGCCTGATCAATTCTGATACACACTCAGGGCTGAATCAGGCATTGATTAGACCTGTTTGGTCCAATTTTTTTAATCTTCACCTGAGGATTAAATATGTTTATTTATTTTAGAGACAGAGGAAGGGAGGGAGAGAGAAGAAGAGAGAGAGGTACATTGATGTGATAGAGAAACATCGATCCATTGCCTCTCGTATGTGCCCCACTTGAGGATGGAAACCACAACCTAGGTATGTGCCCTGACCAGGGATCAGACCTGCAACCTTTCGGTGTACGGGACAAAGCTTCAACCAGCTGAGCCACCTGGCCAGGGCCTAGTTGACCCAGTTTGATATTTTGTCAGAAGTTCCCTACCAGATAGGATTCAAGAAGTTAAAAGCTCTCTCTCAGCCATTCCTCTGCTCCACAGATGAGTTAAGAATCTCAAAGGTCAGGGAATAGGACAGCAGCCCAAATTGCCAATTATGAGCACTTTGGCCACCCATTACGGTGTGCAAAGTAAACCAGCATGTATCTTTTAATTTCTTCACAGTCCATTGGGTAACATATAATATTCTTCAACTGAAAGAATTTAAAGTCAACTGCCTAGGGCCTTATTATTTACCTGGTCTCTCTCATGTTGACCATGCATCATCCAAAATATCTTCTGTAGATATTCATGCTTCTAGGTCCTTTTACTACTATCTTTGTTATGTGTAAACAGAAGTTGTCATTTGAATGATAATTAGTCTCCAGAAAATTAACTCATGAACTTGTGGCTAAAAGTTTCCTTTGTTAATATAGTCTTAGATTGCACTCAAGTAGGGCTCACGGAAAGGAGAGACGAGCAAATTTGGTAGGGGAAATTATTTTTGGCACATACTTCTTTTTTTTTTGTATATTTTATTGATTATGCTGTTACAGTTGCCTCATTTTTTTCTCCCCTTTATCCCCTCTGCGCATGCCCCCCATCCCATCATCCCCACATCAACACTTTCCCGCCACCACTTTCCCCAGCTCCACCCCTCCCCACCTCCCACCCTCAATTCTTCCCACATTTGGCTTTGTCAATGTGTCCTTTATGCATGTTCTTTGATGACCCTTCCCCTCATTTTCCCCTGTTTTCCCTCTCTCTCCTCCCCTCTGGTTACTGTTTTTTGTTTTTTTTTTATTCCAATGTTGCTGGGTTATATTTTGCTTTCTTGTTTATTTTGTTGATTAGTTCCCACTTATAGATGAGCTCATACAGTATCTGTCTTTCACCGCCTGGCTTATTTCCCTTAGTATAATGCTCTCCAGCTCCATTCATGCTGTCTTGAAGGGTAATAGCTTTTTCCTTCTTTCTTTCTGCCGCGTAGTATTCCACTGTGTAAATGTATCAAGATTTTGATCCACTCATTTACTGTTGGACACTTAGGTTGTTTCCAATTCTTGGCTATTGTAAATTGTGCTGCTATGGCATTGGGGTGCATAAGGTCTTTTGAACTGGTGTTTCAGGATTCTTAGGGTATAATCCAAGCGGTGGAATTGCTGGGTCAAAAGGCAGTTCCATTTTTA